>OX402597.1:23795719-24173628 GCA_948098905.1 Tiliacea aurago | reverse complement strand
AACCTAACCTAACCTAACCTAACCTAACCTAACCTAACCTAACCTAACCTAACCTAACCTACCTAACCTAACCTACCTAACCTAACCTAACCTAACCTAACCTACCTAACCTAACCTAACCTAACCTAACCTAACCTAACCTAAACCTAACCTAACCTAACCTAAACCTAACCTAACCTAACTAACCTAACCTAACCTAACCTAACCTAACCTAACCTAACCTAACCTAACCTAACCTAACCTAACCTAACCTAACCTAACCTAACCTAACCTAACCTAACCTAACCTAACCTAACCTAACCTAACTAACCTAACCTAACCTAACCTAACCTAACCTAACCTAACCTAACCTAACCTAACCTAACCTAACCTAACCTAACCTAACCTAACCTAACCTAACCTAACCTAACCTAACCTAACCTAACCTAACCTAACCTAACCTAACCTAACCTAACCTAACCTAACTAACCTAACCTAACCTAACCTAACCTAACCTAACCTAACCTAACCTAACCTAACCTAACCTAACCTAACCTAACACCTAACCTAACCTAACCTAACCTAACCTAACCTAACCTAACCTAACCTAACCTAACCTAACCTAACCTAACCTAACCTAACCTAACCTAACCTAACCTAACCTAACCTAACCTAACCTAACCTAACCTAACCTAACCTAACCTAACCTAACCTACCTAACCTAACCTAACCTAACCTACCTAACCTAACCTAACGCTAACCTAACCTAACCTAACCTAACCTAACCTAACCTAACCTAACCTAACCTAACCTAACCTAACCCAGTAACCGATAATACGTCGCACGATCAACATCAGCTCCGCGCAAAAAAATCGCTAAAAATAGACGCGTCGAGCTACGAGCGCAAAAAAGTTATCAGTGGAATTGTGAAGTGTCAGTGCACCAGGATTATTGTGGGCAAGTGTCCATCACCTCAGGTCACCGAGCAGGACCCCCAGAACTTCAGCGGCGAATAACTTTGCAAAGGTCAGTGGAGTCGTTTCACCAACAATAATCCCGAGAGTCGCGGCAGAGGCCTATCCAGCAACACCAGGATCAGCGAAATCGGATCAGCAGGCTGGGAGATATTAAGGTGCGAAAAATCGTCAAAATTCGTGAAAACACGTGGGTTTTGGTTAGAAACCAACCTCACTTTTCCTCCACGTGCTTCTGATACACGAGGCGTGACGTACCGACAGCCATCCCAGCCACTACTGGAGACTCCGAAGCCGGCCCGAAGAATCTGCCATCAGACCAGCGACCAGCGTGACGACTCCACGACTCTTCACCAGGTTAGCCCCGAGGGAACTCCTCAACCCTTAGTCCTACCCCCCCCGAGTTTGGACTCATCCGACTTGGACCTCTAGGACCTTGTCAGAGCCATCAAGGGTCCCCTCTTTCCCTCCCCCCCCCCTAAAATATACCCCCCCCTCACCCCCCTTTTTTCCTTTATTCCCCCACCCATATCCCCACCACTCAAGTCCTGAGTAAGGCTACCCCCCCTCCAATTTTTTACCCCTCCCCCCCTCCACCAAAAGTCACCCACACGAAACCCCCCCCCCCAACCCCCCTCCTTCACCCCCCCTCCATAGTCTCCCCACGAGACCTCCCTCCCCCCCCCAACCCCCCTCTTTGGGTTACCTCACCCCCCCGCGGGCTAACTTCTCACCCGTTGGAGCTGGGAAGCCGAGATTGGGCTCAAATTGAAGGGCAAAACAAGCTCTCAAATCTGGCCCCTACGAAAACCTGAATTTACACCCCCCACACACGCAGTGACACTCGGCGCCACAGAATTCCACTGAGGACCACCACCAGCGCCCACATAGAGCTCACTCCATCGAGCTCTACCAATTGTCGGGCTCCTCATCGGACAGCAGACGCAGAACACCAGCGGAACATCCGTGAGTCCATCTTAGCTATAGTATATATACACAGGCTAGTATTTTTTAGTTTTAAGTAGTAACTATTTATTAATAACTTATACAAAAAAAAAAAAAAAAAAAAAAAAACCCCAAAATAAATAACTATTAACCAACCATAATAAATAACCATCCTCGACACTAACAATAAAAATAAACAAAAAAATGTCATCTAAACACTCCACAATTTCAAGCACCTCCACCGCCTCCCGCAAAATGACCACGGAGGCCGCGAAAGCCCCAAGATCACTCAGAGAAAAAGTTCTAAAGAACTCGGCAAAGTCGATAGTCCAAGAGTCGGCGCGTTCATCGCAGACGCCGCAAGTGCCAAAGGCGGCATCGGAACCTGACGTGACTTGCAGAACACCACCACTGCCATCGGTGCCTGCCCCAGAAATCGTCATCAACTGGGAGCAGTGTGGCATTTCCCCCCCCTACCACACAGTCTCGGAGGACGAAAGTTCGGTGGCATCTTCGGTCAGCCAGGCAGACCGCCCCGCCGGACGGAAGAGCCTCCTATACAGAACGTCGAGAGGCACAGGGGTGGAAATGGACCTAGCCACCAGGGAGGCAAACGAGCTCCTGCAAAAGGGAAAGGACGCCCTGGAAGCAGCGGGTAACATGAAGCGGGAGTGCAAGGCGACAGCGCACGAGTGCCTGCAGGGCCTGTATGAGACGGCCCTGTCATTAGCAGACTCCAGATCCCGTCACAAATTTAACCTCGAGAAGGAGCGCTCTCGACACGCACAAGAGCTTGTGCGGGTCGAGAGAGCGCACACTCGGGAACTGATGGGATTTAAAGTGCAGATGTCGCTGATGCAGACAGACCTGTCAGACACCAAGAAGGAGGCGAAAGGGATCCGGGAATGGCTCGGTCACGAGACCCTTGATGCCTTCAAGGGCATCAAGGAAGTAAAAGATCAGGTCGCAGCCGCGAGCATACAGAGCCAAAGGGAGCACGAAATTACGAGGCAGGGAAATGCTCGAGCCCCGGGGGATCCAAAGTCGGATCCAAAGGGGGCCGGCCTTTCACGCCTCGAATCAAACGTGACCAGCATATCCAACCAGCTGGACGTGCTTCGGAAGGTTTCTGGAACGGCTCAAGGAGGATCTTGTCCAGCCAAAGTCCCAGGAATGGACCCAAGCAGCCGCGAGACGGGTCTGCTCAAAACAGAGAAGTTTGAGGAGGAGATGAACCAAACTTCAACTTCAAATGCAGCCATCGCCAACCGGCCTGCGGCATCTCCCCCCAAACCACAGCCCCAGATAAATATTACACAACACCTCAAACCATCTCCGAAAGGCTGGAGATCGTCTCGGCGGACCTGCGCGTACTGCGAGATAAGGAGCCGCAAATCCAGGCGCCCCCGGCGCTGAATCTGGAGGCGGAACTCGCAGTCGGCGAGGTAAAAAAGACCCTCCAGACCATCCAAAAGGGGGTAGCAGACCTGGGCAAGGCGGAGAGACAGCCTCAACAACAACAGGGCCAAAAAACCTTTGCCCAGGCTGCAAACACACCGAAGCCCCCCAAACCACCCACACAAACCAACCACACCCTGATCGTCTCGTCCACGAATCCCCAGCACACTGGCGACAACGTGATCGAGAGGATCAGGACCGCCCTGGACCTCAAAACTAGTGGAGCCCGCGTTGACACGGTGCGGAAAGCGCGCAATCAAAAAGTAGTCATGAAGTGCGCCAGCAAGTCGGACTTGAAAAAAATTAAAGAGCAAGTCCAGTCAAACGCAGGGCTCAAGGTCCAGGAGCCAAAGCCCCAAAACCCCCTCGTCTGCATCAAGGGAGTGCTGTCGAGCTACAGCGACGGGGAGATTGTAGATCTCCTTAAGGCGCAGAATAAACATCTCCTGCAGAACGTCGCTGTAGATGGTCAGACCTTAAAGGTGCGATATAGGAAGCGCGCGAGGAACACCCACGAATGCCACCCGGTCCTAGAGCTCTCCCCAGAGCTCTGGAGGTGCTACACTGCGGTGCAAAAAGTACATCTGGGCATCAAGCGGTGCTCGATTGAGGACCAGTCCCCCCTAGTGCAGTGCACAAAGTGCCTTGCATACGGGCACAACAAGTCCATATGCAGGGCCGGAAAAGAAACCTGCTGGTTCTGCAGCGGTGCACACAACGGAAGGGACTGCCTCACTCGAGCTGACGGCAAACAGCCCACCTGCGCAAACTGCAAGGTAGCATATGGGTCCGGCAGCGACCTGGCACACACAGCGTTCAGCGCAGACTGCCAGGAACGCCAAAAATGGGATGGGATAGCGCGGTCGCGCGTTTCCTATTGCTAAGGGCGACCACGACAACACACAAACGAACAAACCAGTCACCCCCGAAATCGCATCAAGACCGACAGCAAGATTGAAATTCATCCAAGTCAATCTTCAGCGCTCCAAGCTGGCCACAGAAGAGCTGCATATGGCGGCCCAAGCAAGGGGTATTTCAGTAGCACTTGTTCAAGAGCCCTATGTAGGAAGAACAGGTGTGATGAAACAAACTCCCGGCACGCAAGTCATCCAGTGCAGCCTAAACCGCCAAAAACCAGTTAAGGCAGCGATCGTTGTTTTCGGAGACAACCTGGAGGTCATCCATGACCCCCAGCTCGTGTCTGAAAACATCGCCACTGCTTTACTCAAGGTGGGACAGCTCAGCTTTGGAGTGCTATCGGTCTATCTCGAGGGTGACCAGGACATCGAACCGTACCTTTCGGAGATACAAAACATCACACAAAAACTACACACAACCAACACGATAGTGGGAGGAGACGTTAACGCCTGGAGCCAGTGGTGGGGAAGTGTTTCCGAAAACCATCGCGGGGCAGCGTACAGTTCTTTTCTCGATGAGCGGGATCTCCACATCCTAAACACGGGCCAAACACCTACGTTCGAGACCTACAGAGGAGACAGGTGGTGCACCAGCATCGTCGATGTAACGGCATGCAGCCTGTCGCTGCTAGGAAAGGTTGAGGAGTGGCGTGTAGAAAGAAGTCTTACAACTTCAGACCACAATGCAATTACCTTCTCGATGCGCTTAGAAAAGGCCTTGGAACCCTTAAGGCCAATCTCCACGCGCATCTACAACACCAAGAAGGCAAAGTGGTCCGATTTCAGCACCCACTTCAAGACCAGCCTGGCGGACTCAGACATAACACCGGTCAGAGTCTCGGAAGTAACGAACCCAGAGGATCTGGAGACCATCATCAGTACATACACACGGAACATCCACCGCTCATGCGAGAATGCGATCCCAAAACTGGGGTCGCCTAAACACGACGCAAAGCCCCCATGGTGGAGCCCTTCTCTAGAGCGTCTCAAAAAAGACGCCTTGACCAAGAAGAGGAGAATCCGAAATGCAGCCGCAAACCGGAGACACTTCACCATCCAAGAATACGTGACGGCAAAACACACCTACACCACAACAGCAACGGAAGCTGCCACGGCCAACTGGAAGGAGTTCTGCTCTAAGCAGGACCGAGAGAGCATGTGGGACGGCATCTACAGGGTACTAAGGAAGACAGCCAGAAGACAGGACGACGCGCTCCTGCGAAACACCGCTGGTGAGACGCTCAGTCCAGAGCAATCCGCGGATCTTCTGGCACAAACCTTCTACCCCGACGACTCAACGGATGCCGAACAGCCATACCACTCTGACCTGCGCAAGCTAGCGGAAGAAAAGAACCCCCAAGGTCTGTCTGCAGACGATCCGTCCTTTACGGCCGCGGAGCTGGAAATGGTCCTCCAAAACCAAAATCCGAAAAAAGCACCCGGTCCCGACGGATTGACAGCAGACATCTGTACAGCGGCAATAAACTGTGATAGGGAAGTGTTCTTAGCGATAGCCAACAGATGCCTGTCGCTGTCACACTTCCCGAAGCAGTGGAAGGTCGCCCACGTGTGCATTCTCCGCAAGCCAGGAAAGGACGACTACACCAGCCCAAAGTCGTACCGGCCAATAGGTCTGCTCTCGGTCCTAGGAAAGATCGTAGAGAAACTCCTAGTAGGTAGACTACAGTGGCATTTCCTCCCAACCCTCAACACAAACCAGTACGGGTTCATGCCGCAGCGCGGAACCGAGGACGCCCTCTATGCTCTAATGGGTCACGTAAGATCCGAAATCAAAGCCAAAAAGATCGTGCTTTTGATATCATTGGACATAGAGGGCGCCTTCGACAACGCGTGGTGGCCAGCACTCAAGCGACAGATGGTGGCCAAAAACTGTCCTAAAAACATCTACGCTCTCGTCACCTCATACCTGGAAGACCGGAACATCAGGGTCAACTACGCCAGAGCGACTAGCGAAAAGGGTACCACGAAAGGATGCGTCCAGGGCTCAATTGCCGGACCGACGTTTTGGAACCTTATACTAGATTCGCTCCTACAGAAGTTGGCGAGTATGGGAGTATACTGCCAAGCCTTTGCAGACGACGTTGTCCTGGTTTTCTCGGACCATACAACCGGTCCCCTGCAGCAAACAGCCAATGACACGCTAGACATAGTATCGGAATGGGGCGTCCAGAACAAGCTACGTTTCGCCGCGCATAAAACAAATGCGATGGTGTTAACGAGAAAGCTGAAGTACGACGTTCCGGTCTTGTACATGTCGGGCACGAGGCTGAACCTGGTCGAACAGGTCAAGCTGTTAGGTCTCACGATAGACTCTAAACTCACCTTCAACGCGCACGTGTCTGCGACCTGTAAAAAGGCTGCAGACATCTACAAGCAGTTGGCATGCGCGGCAAAGGTGACTTGGGGTCTTAACAGAGAGATAATCAGGACGATATATGTGTCGGTGATAGAGCCCATCGTGATGTATGCAGCGAGTGCGTGGGCCCCCGCAGCTGAGAAACTGATGACAAGGAATCAGTTTGACTCACTGCAAAGGGGCTTCGCGCAGAAGATCTGCAAAGCTTACCGCACGGTGTCTCTAACATCGGCACTTATTCTGTCAGGCCAACTCCCCCTAGATCTCCGGGTAATCGAGGCCGCAACCCTCTTTAAGATCAAGAAGGGCCATTCCCAAGAGTTCATACCGCCGGGCCGCGAGCTGGAGTGCAACGTGCACCACTCCGAGTATCCCCACCCAGCGCAACTCATAACAACCGAGTATGCACGCCTGGAGGACTTGACTCCCGAAACCCTGGAAACCCATCAAGTAATCGGTCCCCAAATCTACACCGACGGCAGCAAGATAGAGGGGAAAGTAGGAGCTGCCCTAACTTGGTGGGAAAACGGGCAGGAGTCAGAGTCCAGCACCTTCGGCCTGGAGCCTCACAACACTGTCTTCCAATCGGAAATGTACGCTCTCTTCAGAGCTGTCAGGATGGCAAGAGAATCTAGGGCGGCCTCCGTAAGCATCTTAAGCGACTCAAGATCGTCGCTTGACCTGCTGAGGAGTCCGTCTGTCACTCACCACCTGGCACTCCAAATCAAGAGAAGCGTCCGAGAGCTAAGAGAAGAAGGCAGAGAGGTGAGGCTCTTCTGGCTAAGGGCCCACGTGGGAACCGCCGGGAATGAGAGAGCGGACGAGCTAGCCAAGGAGGCAGCGTTAACAAAGGACACAGCAGACTACAGCAAGGTCCCCGTATCGTTCGTGAGGAGGAAGATACGGGAGGGGACTATAAAGAAGTGGCAAGCGCGGTACGAGTCCTCCAGTACAGGAGCGGTCACAAAAGTGTTCTTCCCAGACGTCCTAGCGGCGAAAAGAACACTCAGAGATGCAGTTCTCACACCGGTCCATGTACAAATTCTAACAGGACACGGAGGATTCTCAGCGTATCTCCACCGATTCCACCTTAAAGATAGTCCCTCGTGCGTCTGTGACCCCAGCTGCGAAGAAACAGTCTGGCACCTGCTCTTTGAATGCCCAAGATTCAGCCAAGACAGAATGGAGCTGGAAGTACTTTTTGAAATCCAGCTAAGCCAGTCCACACTCCACACCATCATGGAGAGACCGGCTACCAGGAAACCATTCTTGGCATTCGCGAGCAAAGTCGCCACGGTCGCAGCAGGGGCGAACAAAACAGACGATACCTTGCGTAGTCGAAACCGACCACCATCCACACAAGCATCAACAACTACACCAACAAACACACAAACGACAATAACAATCACACCACCAACCTTAGCACAATTAACGACACCCACAATAACAACAGCATCATCAGCAGCGCCTAGCACCATGACCACCACGCAATTCCTGGCATGTGGAGGAGACGGAGTCCCAGGTGTCCGATTGCGAGGCGTCGCCCTCTTCATGAACAGGGACGGCGAAAGGCTAGGCATAAGTTTCTGCATAGGCTCAAGCCGAGCTGCGGCCCGAATACCGATTTCCCCAGGCCTCGCCGCCTTGATCAACGGAAGCACTGCTAAAACGAGCATGAAAGGTAGCAAGTATGCTGCACTGCCTCAGATGGAAGTAGCCACTCACCGATGCCGTCTAATGCGATTCAAAGGTAAAACGATCGCATTATTCGAGTGGGGAGAGGAGACTCCATTTGTTCAGGCATGCTCATTGCTTCAGAAGATCAGGGAGGCAGGAGACTACACAGGAGCCACAGCCCGCACCATCAGTGTAGACGCGATGACGGTCGGAGGAGAAAGAGGAGACGTTGCAGACCGATTCGGTTGTTTGAAAGCCTCGGAACATCATGATGTGGTTGTCTACGAGGACAGAGGGGAAACTCTAAGTTTCCTCAAAACCCCCCGACAGCCAACAGCCGGTGCGACGAGCCCCACAACAAGCCCGACCAGTCAGAGCGGATCGGAGAGGGCCCAGCAAAAGGCAGCCGCCGAGAAAGCTGCAAAGGAGCAGGGAAAAGCCGATAACCCGGAGGACCGGGTCCGGCTGAGGAGTCGCCTTAAAGCTGTAGGCACTTTCCTCAACGCACTGCTCCCAAGCACCAGCAGTGCATCACCATCACCATCTCACAAGCAGGAGTCAGCCGTGGCAAGGTTCTTTAGCAAGAAGCCCAAAGAACCGCCCCAGCAGAAGCCTATGCCTACAAGAGCCGACAAAGGGCAAGTCAGCCCGCCGACCCTCGTGGCGAACTTGGGCACCACGGACCACGTGAAGAGCGCTTTCCTCGAGTACGTAGCGATCGTGAGAGCGACCAGAGAGGTCAATCTCATGACATGCAGTAAGATCCTGCAGACCTTCCAGAGAAACACGGAAGGTCTGCTAAGGGTACTGCTCGAGGAATCGGGGGCAGCAGTGTACGACAACGTCAGATCCCAAGTCATCACAGGGGATATGACGGGGTCGTACATGGCAGCCTACAGCGCGAAGAGCGGGTTCGTGGCCCTGGACGAGGAGGAAACGGAGCGCTCAGGCAAACTGAAATTCAAAAACACCGACGACGACCCGATACTGGTCACCGCCAAATGTACCAAAATCATGCTGGACGACAAGATCCTTGAAATGGCACAATCCATTTTGGGGACTTCAGACAGTCCAGCATCGCAGGAAATTTGGGCGGTGCCCAGTATCAGGTGGGTAAACGGAGTTCCGGGTTGTGGCAAAACAACCTGGGTGGTAAAGAACTTCGACGAGGAGAAGGACGTTGTAGCCACCACGACGACTGAAGCTGCCAAAGATCTCCGGGAGAAGCTAGCGCACCGCTTAGGAGACCGAGCTAAGACAAAGGTGCGCACTATGGCCTCAATTTTAGCCAACGGGTTCAAGCCGAAAGATCGGTGCTACCGCCTCACGGTAGACGAGGCTCTTATGAACCATTTTGGGGCCATAGTCATGGCAGTGAAGTTGTCTGGGGCAAGCGAGATTGTCCTCATCGGAGACGTAAACCAGCTTCCATTTTTGGACAGAGAGAACCTTTTCGAGTTAAGGTATACCCGTCCAAACCTGGTGGCTGGAATCACCCAGGAACTGCTCTGCACACACCGCAACCCAATGGACGTGGCCTTTGCACTGAGCGAGATATACTCCGGTATATACTCCTCCAAGTCGTCGCTGTCACGGGTCCACTCCCTGGAGGTGAAAGGTTATACAGGAGCGCAAATACCGAGCACCGCCCTAAACACCCTGTTCCTGGTTCATACACAAGAGGAGAAAGCTTCTCTTGGGAGCCAGGGATACGGGTCTGGCGAAGGGTCGCGCCTATTGACCATACACGAAGCCCAGGGATTGACCTACGACAGCGTCATCATCATCAACACAAGGTCCAGGAGGATCCAAGTTCACGACAGCATCTCCCACGCGGTAGTGGCGGTGTCCAGACATACAGTCAGTTGCGTCTATTACACCGACGACGCCGACGACGCCACGGGCCGCTTTGCAAAGAGGGCGATGGATGCGCCGACTAAAATGGTCGTCGAGTACAACTTGAGGACGGCCATGCAGCATCGAGACTCCACTGTCGTGAAAGCCCTGCTGGGGCTAGCGAAATCCCTGGTCAAAAGACCCCACTAAAACACCACCTAAATAGTCCCCATCCAAACTCCAAATCAAATAAACTAACCAATCTAATAAAATTCCTATGTAAAGCCTGTATTGTTATCATGTAAATGTAAAACTGCATGGCGGTGTGAGTCAGTCATACTCACGTAAATGTCCTGCCGATGGTGGCGCTGTACGTCCGGTCGTTTGGTTCCCTAAAAAATGGTTGACCTAAGCGGCGCGGAGGTATACGTCATGTCCGTGAACGGACGCCGTCGGTCGGGGCTGGTCGACTCACACTGCCACGTAGTTATCCCTGTTGAAAAATTGTGTAAGTAATAAGAATAAAATTGTGTAATATAAAGTAATAGATTTTCATTAATTTCATAAAACATATATAAATAAAGAACAACTAATAATAATTGTCATTGTAAAGTTTTTAAAAAATAAATTTAATATATTAATAACTGTAAGCCTGTGTATAATAACATTAAAAAAGTAATTATGAAAATAAAAAATATATGTATGTGCATGCGCATGAGTATGTTTATTAACAAAAAAAAAAAAAAAAAAAAAAAAAAAAAAAAAAAAAAAAAAAAAAAAAAAAAGATGGATTCACGTAGACTTAAGTTTAGGTTTAAGTAAACATAGAGTAATGTTGTCCGAAGAGGAAGTAAGACAATTGTAATCAAACAACAACCAATAAACAATTAAACATAATAAATAAAGGCGCGGACGACCATGTCCGCGGAAATAACTCATTTAAAAAAAAAAAAAAAAAAACCTAACCTAACCAATGTAGTATATAATGAATATCATGTCTGATAAGAGAGATATAAAATAGTAAAGAGATAGTTATTATGTAATCCGAAATAAGTTAAAAATAAGAAAATATAATGTAAGGTGTGTATGCGTGTGTATAAAAAGTGTTAGACCTAAGAAAGAAAGCAAAGTATACGACTCCCTTAGAATAAGTGTGTAGTAGCATCGTGTTAGATTGTCTTTGATACTTGTATTTGTACTATATTACTGTTTTTAAATCAGTTTATCATAAAAAGAAATGTAGAAAATTAAGAAAAGTGTATAAAAATCCCCAATCCGCAAAAAAGGGCTCTGATAATGTCAGAGGGACACTGGAAAGGCAGGAGTGTGGTTTTAGCCGGTAAGAGTCCGGCACTGCCCAGACTGGGTCACCAGTGGTTCAGTCTGGGCGTCCATGAGGATTTCCCACTCCTGCCAAAAAAAAAAAAAAAAAAAAAAAAAAAAAAAAAAAAAAAAAAAAAAAAAAAAAAAAAAAAAAACCTAACCTAACCTAACCTAACCTAACCTAACCTAACCTAACCTAACCTAACCTAACCTAACCTAACCTAACCTAACCTAACCTAACCTAACCTAACCTAACCTAACCTAACCTAACCTAACCTAACCTAACCTAACCTAACCTAACCTAACCTAACCTAACCTAACCTAACCTTTTTTTTTTTTTTTTTTTTTTTTTTCGCTGAGAAATGCAATTACGCATGCCCGCTCGTGGGGGACGAGACGGGGTATGTGGGACTCCCTGTCGGTAATGCCGACAGTATACCCACTAAAACTCAGCGGTGTTCCCGCATCGCCGTGTTGGGAGGGCCATGGGATAACGGTTGAACCTTTTCTTCCACGACCCTCCCGGCGCATGCCCGCCTAGCTGGCGGGCCCCGCATGCCCCCCCCGTTACTGGGGGGCTACGGGAATGGCCGGGAACACCTGGCCATTCCCGTCCGACACTGGTGGAGGTCTGTGCAATACAGGCAAGGGTGCCCCCGCACCCGTTGCCTGCTGGCCTCCACCTGGGAGGAGTCGGAGATGACGTTCAAAGTGACGTCTTCTTCGACCCCTCCTCCGCCTTCGGAGCGGCGCAGCGGCAGGGTCGTCCTCCCGCACGCGCTCCGCCTCCTCCTTCTGCAACATGACGTGTTCGCAGAAGGAGGCGACTGCCGCCCAGGACCCCTCATCCCTCAGCATGGCGTTTACCAAGCCGGGGAGTGAGAGGTCCGGTCCGATCACCGCGTGCAGACTGTGGCGCGGCTCGGACCACGACGGGCACACCTCGAGGGTGTGCTGCGCCGTGTCCTCCGCCGCGCCACAGTGGTGGCACGACGGTGTCTCCTCCCGTCCGATTCGGTGCAGGTACGCTCCGAAACAACCGTGTCCGGACAGCACCTGCACCAGACGGAACGAGAGGAACCCATGCGACCGCTCGAGCCAGTCTCGCAGGACCGGCCCGATCGCGTCGAGGGTTCGGCGGCCGAATGCTGCTGTGGCGAGGTCGCCCGTCCAATGGACGACGATGGCGTCCCTCGCCTCCCGCCGGACGGCGGCACGCTCTTCCGGGGCAGGGCGTTCTCCGCTCGCCCTCCGCCCCGCCGTCCATTCATACACTCTGGCGAGCACCCACGCCTCGAGTTCCCAAGGAGGGGTGCTCGCCAGAGCACATGCTGCTGCGAAGCCCACCGTGCGGTGGGCTCGCGCCACCCGCTGGGCTATTGCCCTCTGAGGCGCCCGCAAGGCCGCGGCGTTCTCCCTCCTATGGAGGGAGTCTTCCCAGATGGGAGCGCCGTAGAGCGCCATACTCTTCAAGATGCCGGCGTAGAGTTGCCGGCATCGCGCGCTCGGCCCCCCCAAGTTGGGAAGCAGCCAGGAGAGAGCGCCCGCGGCCTTCAGCAGGCGCGACGACAGCCCGCTAAAATGCGGGCCGAAGCGCCACCTGCTGTCGAGTACAAGGCCCAGATATTTCATCTGGGCCTTCACCTCAATTCTGACGCCCTCCACGAAGATGTGGGCGTCAGGTGGGGGGCGCTGCCGAGGCCCGTGGAAGAACACGGCCTCGGTCTTGTGCAGCGCCACCGCTAAACCTAGGCGGCGGATCCTCCCCGCGACCAAGGATCCGCCCGCCGAGGCCAAGTTGGCCGCCTCCCTGAAACTCCCCCCCCGGGCGGTGAGGAGAGTGTCATCCGCATAGCAGATGACACTCGTGCCTCGGAGGAGAGTTCCCCGTAAGAGCCAATCATAGCCGACGTTCCAGAGGAGAGGACCTACGACCGACCCCTGTGGAACGCCGGCTTCAACGGCATACCGCCGGACTTGGCCAGTCCTATCCACCAGGAGGATCGCCCGATCCTCCAGGTAGCTGGCCAGCAGACTGCGCAGGTATCGAGGCACTCCGTGGAATCGGAGCGCCTCTAGGATGGTGGAGTGGGGGACGGAGTTGAAGGCATTGGCTATGTCGAATGACACGGCCAACAATCCGTCCCCCGCTTCCATCGCCTCCTTCACCTGCCCCTTAAGGCAGGCCAGCGCGTCCACCGTGGAACGCTCAGCCCGAAAACCGAACTGAGCTTCCGACAAGTCCGGCCCGATATCCCGCAGATGGCTCTTTAGGCGAGCAGCGACTATCCCCTCGAACATTTTACCGACCTCATCGAGCAGGACGATGGGCCGGTATGCTGAGGGGGAGTCTGCTGGGCGGCCCTCCTTGCGAAGGAGGCACAACTGCCCCTCCTTCCACGGTTTCGGGAACCTTCCAGACGCAAGACATGCGCTGAAGAGGTCCCGAAACCTTTCCTCCATTTGAGTGGCAGCGATCGCCACCACTCTTGCTGGGACACCGTCGGGGCCCGGAGCTGTCTTCTTGGCGCGGATGTGGAGAATCGCCGCGCCAAGTTCCGACTCCGTGACAGGAGGGGCCTCCTCCTCCTCCTCCTCAGCTGGCGGAGCTGTCCCCAGCGGTGGGTTCATCACTGGTGGGGTGAAGTTGCCCCTGCACGGAAACAGGGACTGAACCACCCCATCCAGGAATGAGGGCTCCAGGGTCTCGGCCACCGGGGGACCAAAGGGGCGCAGCTTGTTGCGCGCTGCCTTGTATGGTCTCCCGTAGGGGTCGTTGTCAAGACCCTCCAGCATCTCCTCTCTCGCCGAGTCTCTGGCGGCGGCGATGGCCCGATCGAGGGCCATTTTTGCCCCCAAATACACCTCATAGAGGTGGTCCTCGTTGGGCCGGTCCCGTAGACGCCGCCGCCGGCTCCGCGAGTAAGCCCTCCTTGCCGCCACACACGCTGCTCGAAGCCCCACCAGCTCCGCCGACCACCAATACACGGCGCGATTGGGTAGTGGTCGGCGAGACCGAGGCATGCTGGAGTTGCATACCTCGGTCAGAGACTCCCTCAGGTGCCCCGCCACGGTGTCCACATCCAGGCCAGCGGAAGGCGGGGAAAGCCAGTCCTGGACGAACGCCGCTTCCACCGCCGCCTCCCTATCCAGGCGGGCGAGCGCCCACCGTGGGAACGGTGATCGCCGCGCCGAGAGGGGCTGCGACCCTCCGCGACCACTGGTGGAGATGTCGAACCGCACGTAGCGGTGGTCCGACATAGTCTCCACCAGGTCCACCCGCCAGTTCAGCACGCGCGCGGCTAACGCAGGGGTGGCGAAAGTGACGTCCACTATTGAGCCACCCTGCCGCCGCACGCATGTCTGGACGCTCCCTCTATTCAAGAGGGAGAGTCCAGAGGAGGCTGCCCACATCTCCACTGCCCGCCCGCGAGCGTCGGTGGCCGGGTTGCCCCAGGTTACCGACTTGGCGTTCAGGTCTCCCAGTACGGAGACCTGACGCGGCGCCGCCCTGCCGACCACGGCTGCCAGGACTCCGAGATAGTTCTCGAAGTCCTGAAGGGGGCGGTTTGGGGAGAAGTAGACCCCCACAAGGGCCAAATCTCCCCACGCGGCGGCCACGTATCCCGGTCCCCTCTCTAATAGCGAGAGGGGAGGGGAGTCTGTGGAAGACCGCGCCGCTAGTGCCACCAAGCCGTCCTCGTCACCCAGCCAGCTGCCGGGGATCGAGTAAGGCTCGGCGACCGCCGCAACGTTCACCAACCACTCGGCCATGACCTGCACTACCAGGTCCTGGGCCGCTCTGCAGTGGTTGGTGTTCGCCTGGAGGATGCGATAGTCGGAAACCATTATTCCGACATCGCACCAGTCTCCTCAGCTACCGCCGCTGGAGGTACAGCGGCGACGTTGGCGGCGGCCGTGGCAACAGGGCGAACCTGTGCCGGCACCACGCCCTTCCTCGCGGGGGGCTTGCAGCCCCTGCCCGCCATCTTGTGGTCCGCGGGACGGCCACTGGCAGCACACGCCACACAGTGTGGCGCGGAGGCGCTGCAGCAAGCGGCACCCCTGTGTCCCTCCTGCCCGCATCGGTAGCAGGCGTCTCCCCAGTCGAATTTGGAGGGACACGTGGGTCGGGTGTGGCCGAACGCAAAGCACTTGAAGCAGCGCACCCGCTGTTCTTCAAGTGGCCGGACCACAGCCGAGCTGAAGCCCACAAGGAGCCGTCCCTTGGTCGCAGCAAGGACGGCCCCAGCCACGGCGACTGGGCACTCCACGCGGATGATGCCCATTCCGCGGCGGCCGAGCCTGATGGCTCTACCCTTGACCGCGCCCGCGTCGCAGCCTCCAGCCGCAGCAACGGCCGCCACCACATCCTCTTTGGTGACCGAATCGTCCAGATCGGCCACCTCTAAGGCTGCGGTCTTAACGGGCCTGACGACCGTTGCCGCATCCGCGATCACCTCTTTCAGCTTCGTCGCGAAGAGGTCCGCATTCGTGCCGCGCTGTTCCCCCCCGAACTCGAAAATTCGAGCCCCGGTTAGGGTTCGGCGGCACGTTATATTGCTGATCCCCAGCTGGGAGGGATTGGCATTGGGACGAGCCCGTTTTAGGACGGACTCGTAAGTCTCGCCCCGCTCCGCGGCCTCCGGGGTGATGGTCACCACGACGGCCGCGGTTCTGGGAGGAACCTGCTTCCTTCCACCGGCTGGACCCCTTTTGGCTGCATTACCTGCAGTCGCAGCGGGCTTGGGGGCTGACTTTTTCCCCTTTCTCTTCTTCTTGCCCTTTCCCCTCCTGACCACTTCCGTCCACGACTGGTTGGCCGGGGTGGTGGAGGGAAGAAGGGCGTCTTCGTCCTGCGAGTTCTGGGTCGCTGCTGGGGTGGCAGACGACACAGACGCTCCCTCCGCGCTTGTCGCAGGGGCATGAGGACCCGCCTTGGTCCTCTTGCCCTTGCCCTTGGGGGGCTTTGCACCCGATACCGGGCCCGCTTGATGCACGGGTTCCGGCTCCTTCGGTGGCGGACTCCTGTTCGCCGCTAGAGGCGCAGGTTCCGGCTCCTTCGGCAGTGGCCTCTTGTCTGCCGCTAGCGGCGGGCGGAGCCGCTTTTCCGGCAAGAGCCGGTCCTCTATGCCTGCGAAGCAGGCCCTGGTGAAGGCCCTCTCCTCCAAGGCAACCTTGCGGAACATTTCCTCAAGGCTGGCAGAGGAGAAGGGGGGGCCTGTCACCACCGGACCCGGGGCCGACTGGGCAGGCCTCGCCGTGGCTTCGGCCAGCTTCTGGTGAAGCTGGCTGACCTCCGCCTGTAGGCGATCAACCCTCGCCTGCAGCTGCCGCGACTCGTCCGTGGCCGTCCGCTTCACCAGCTCCACCACAATGCCGTGCAAGCTGGCGGCCCGGCATTTGAGGGCCTTCTGGAAGGTCCCCTTCAAGTTTGAGGACTTGGAGGCGACCACCAGGACCTCCTCCTTATCCTCAAGGGCCATGCGCTCCAGTTCCGCCAGGGAGTGGTCGGCATACAGCACATTTGATGCGCCATAGCCAGCCCTCGACCTGGCGACTTGCGCCTGTTTTTCCTTGGCGGCGACCCTCTCCTCCAGATCCAACTGGATTTGCGCCCTTTTCGCCAGGTTTAGCTGGCGCTCGGCGTCCACTAAGCCCACATCGTGGGTACGAGCCGCAGTAGAAGTCGAAGCCTTTTTCGACCTCGACTTCTTCTTCGCCTTACCCACGGCCGACTCCGAGGAGCCCTCGGACCTCTTCCGCTTGAAGCGGTCGCTCTCGGCCGCCGACGTATCCATATTGGACTCGTCGGAGTCCGACAACTCGTCCGGCCTACAAAACAAGCTGGCCGCAGATGGTGCGCGGTCAGCTTCCGACGCCAAAGCGTCGCCGGCGTTGGATTGGCCCTGAGAAGGGCCGTTGGGTTGGCCCTGAGAAGGGCCGTTGGGTTGGCCCTGAGAAGGGCCGTTGGATTGGCCCTGAGAAGGGCCGTTTGAATCGCCCTGGGAGGAGCGATTCGTGACAAATCGGCCAGACGCATCCCGCGTTGGCTTTCCCATCATGATAAAATTAAAACTCTCAGTATTCGTAGACGACCGCATGAATGCCTACGATTCACAGTGCACTTTAGCCGAGCCCGGTCTGCCACTCCGTTACGGTGGTCAGAACCGGGTCGTTGCCCAGGGGACGCGACGTGGACGCAAGCACTGTGGGGTGGTCCCCCAACCTAACCTAACCTAACCTAACCTAACCTTTTTTTTTTTTTTTTTTGTTCACGGGGTGGAAAATCCTCATGGATGTCCTCCGCCCTGGGGCGGGCGGAGGGGTCTGTCAGACTCTTACTGACTAAAAACCACCCCAGTGTTCCCCTCCCACACTTGCACCGGGGATCTTGGGATCTGTTATTCCTTCCGCAATCCCCGGCTAGTGCCGGCCCGCCTCTGCGGGCCACCTCAAGTCTGGGGGGGGGTGAGGTGTCTGACCCCCCCCCGCGACGTCTGCTAGGGGCGCGCGTGGAACACTACGCGCCGCCACCTCGGGTCCAATGTGATAGGGGGCGGCGGACGTCCCCAAGTCCGCCGTCCCTGGACCCATTTATGGGGGCTGGAAGAGGGCGTTATCGGCCCTCCGCCGACGCCCGGTGCGCCTGCTGCGGGCCGGGTGAGCGGACGAGATCTCCCGCTCCCTTTCCGCAGCCTCCTTCTGCGACACGACTGTTTCGCAGAAGGACACCACCGCGTCCCAGGACTCCTCGCTGCCGGCCATCGACTCGACCACGGCCGGCAGCGATAGGTCACTGCCTACTCCTGAGATGAGGGCACGGCGTGGCTCCTCCCAAGCGGCACACTCTGCCAGCGTATGCCGCGCCGTGTCCTCCCGGCAGTCGACGCAGTGGTGACACCGGGCGTCCGGCTCCCTGTTTATGCGACACAGGTACTTCCCGAAGCAACCATGCCCCGAGAGCACCTGCGTCACCCGAAACGACAGGGAGCCGTGCCTCCTCCCGAGCCAGGGTTCGAGTACTGGCCGGACCGCCTCGATGGTGGCGAGGCCGGCGGTAGGGCGTGAAAGCCTGTCCCGCCATTCCGCCACCAGGGCTGCGCGAAGCTGTGACCGACGCAACTCCACATGTCGCTGCATCAGCCACTCGCCCCGCGCCCTCGCTTCCTCGCGCCACCGATACAGTGACGCGAGTACTTTCGCCTCGAGGTCCCATGGCGGGGATCCGGCCAGTACGCAAGCCGCCTCGTAGGAGATCGTGCGATAACCCCTGATGACTCTGACGGCCATCGCTCTCTGCGGTTTGCGCAGGACTGCGATGCTCCCGGCCGTCAGGTCAGCCGCCCAGATCGGGGCCCCATACAGGGCCATCGATCGCACGATCCCCACGTAGAGCCGCCTACAGGCGGCGCTCGGGCCCCCCAGATTGGGAAGCAGCGTTGATAACGCCCCAGCCGCGCCCAACAACTTGGGCGCAAGCCGCCGGAAGTGAGGGCCAAAATCCCACCGGCTGTCGAGCACCAATCCTAGGTACTTCATGGTGGACTCGACAGCGATTTGAGCCCCCCCGACCACGATGTGTGATCCCGGCGGCGGCGCCCGCCGAGGGCCATGAAATATCATGGCCTCCGACTTGTTGAGGGCAACCTCCAGGCCTAGGCGCCGTATGCGGCTCACCACCTGTGAGACCGCAGCCGTCGCCAGCAACGCTGCTTCCCTGTACGAGCTCCCCCGGGCCGTGACCAGTGTTTTGTCTGCATAACACGTCAGGTCCACGCCCGGCTGGAGCTCGCCCCGCAGCACCCAGTCGTACCCGATGTTCCACAGAAGCGGGCCCACGACTGAGCCCTGTGGAACACCGCACGACATGCGGCGCTGGTTTCCGCCATCACGTCCCGTGTAGGTGACACACCTCTCCGCCAAATAAGCCCCGACGATGCGGCGGAGGTAGGAAGGCACCCGATGGTACCGCAGTGCCTCCCGAATACAGCTCCAGGGCAGGGTGTTGAAGGCGTTGGAAATGTCCAAGGACACCGCCAACATCACCCCGCCCCGGGACACCGCTTCCTCCGCCAGGACTCTAACCCGCGATATCGCGTGGAACCTAACCTAACCTAACCTAACCTTTTTTTTTTTTTTTTTTTTTTTTTTTTTTTTTTTTTTTTTTTTTTTTTTTTTTTTTTTGACGCTGGGAAAAATGCATTACGCATGCCCACCCATCGGGGGATGGGAGGGGTATGTGGGACTCCCCGGAAAATCCGGTATACCCACTAAACGACCCAGCGGCGCTCCTACCTCGTCTGCAAGGAGGAGGACTGGGAATCCGGCAGAGCCATAACATCCAGTCCCCCGCTGACGACCGCCCGCCTTGCAGGCGGGCCCGACACGCCCCCCCCGTCGGGGAGGGGCCCAGGAATGACCGCGAGCGCTCTGTCATTCCCGCCCGACGTGGATGGTGAACTGTGCAATGCAGGAGAAGGCGCCCCCGCACCCGTCTCCCGCTGTTCACCACCAGGGGGCATAAGACGACGATCGTACAATCGCCTTCTCATGCCCCGTCTTCGCCTGCGGAGCGGCACTGCGAGAGGGTCGTCCTCCCGCGCGCGCTCCGCGTCCTCCTTCTGCGACATTACGTCCTCGCAGAAGGAGGCGACCGCTGTCCAGGCCCCCTCGCTCTCCAGCATCGAGTTGACGACGCTGGGAAGCGAGAGGTCTTGCCCGACCGCTGCGCTCAGACCGCGGCGCAGCTCGGACCAGGCTGGGCACACCTCAAGGGTGTGCTGAGCCGTGTCCTCCGCCGCGCCACAGTCGTGGCACGACGGGGTCTCCTCCCTTTGGATCCGGTGCAGGTACGATCCGAAACACCCATGGCCGGACAACACCTGCACCAGACGGAAAGAGAGGAAACCGTGGGACCGCTCGAGCCAATCCTTCAGGACTGGCCCGAGCGCGTCCAGAGTTCGGCGGCCGAAAACGGCAGTGGCGAGGTCCTCCGTCCAGTGATGGAGGACCTCGAAATCTGAGCCCCAGGCAAAGTCCCCGGCAAACCCGAAACGTGATGCCACGCCACCTGCAACCAGCACTCTGGAGGCGCGCCGACGCGCACGGGTACCCGTGGGCACCGAAAAGCCGCCAAAGAGGCCCGAGTCCAATTACCTCAACCGGACAGCGGAGGCGAGAGCTTGCTTAAATAAAGCAAAACTCCATCTTAACAACTCTCGCAACCTCAAGACGGAAATAAAGACGGAGGTGGTGAGTGCGGTCGACAGGCTCTTTGAGCTGGTCAAGGAGTCAGAGCGGAGCAAAGTCTATGTCACACCGGCGCCTGCAGTCGCACCTGCAGTCCAACCAGCAGCCGCGCCAATCATTTTAAATAACGACCCCATGCCGACCTCAGGTGAACCGACAGCGCTCATGATGCAGCTAATGGAAAACCTCCAGCAGCACAATGAGGCGTTGGAGAAATGCCAGCTGCACACATTGGCTCTGTCGGAGCACCTGAAACAGGTGCCTCGCTTTGTCGCAGGACAGGGGCCCTCGTTTGCGGAGATGGCTGCCGCCCCGAAGCGGCACTTCCAGGAGCCTCTTCACTCGGTGATTGTGTCATCGGTCGATGACAAAGACACCGGGGAAGAGGTTCTTGAAAAGCTGAGGACGGCGGTGGATGCCAGGAATGAGGGAACCAGGGTGGAGAGAGTGCGGAAGGCGAGGGACCAAAAGGTGGTGGTCGGCTTTAGGACGAGGGAGGAGCTGACTAAGGTGACCGAGAGGATTAAAAAGGCCGGAAATCTAATGGTGGAGGAGGTGAAGAACAAAAATCCTCTCATCATCGCCAAGGATGTCCTCTCGTGCCACTCAGACGAGGAGTTTATTGACGCCTTAAAACGCCAAAACAGTCACCTGATTGGGGACGTGACTGCGGACGACCTGAGGATGGGAGTGAAGTACCGTCGCAGGACGAGGAACCCCCACATGTGCCACGTCGTCCTGCAGGTGTCCCCTGCTGTGTGGCAGAGGCTGACGCACGCGGGTCGAGTGCACATCGACATGCAGCGGGTGCGTGTGTTGGACCAGTCACCACTGATTCAGTGCACCCGCTGCTTGCGCTTTGGCCATAGCCGTAAGTTGTGCACGGAATCCGCCGACCTCTGCACACATTGTGGGGACCCCCACATGAGGGTGGACTGCCCCTCACGGCTAGCCGCAGAGCCACCAAAGTGCCGAAACTGCGTTTCCGCAAAGATGGGCAAGACCGAGCACAACGCCTTCGACAGTGAGTGCCCAACTCGTCTCAAGTGGGACGGATTGGCGCGACTGTCGGTGGCGTATTGCTAAGGTGGTCCCGGGCGGAAGCGCAGTAAACAGTGATGGCGGACCTCACCAGTATCGCGTCGTACAGGCAAACCTCCAAAAGAGTAAACTGGCCACCGCTGAGCTCATCATGGAAGCGGGAAAGCGAAAGATGGCGTTTGCAATGGTTCAAGAGCCATACATTGGTTCGATCGGAGAAATGAAGAGCCATCCGGGTACACGAGTGGTACAGTGTGCCAGGAAGACCCAGAAAGTCAATAAAGCGGCCATTGTACTATTCGACGACACCATAAACCTCACACAGTGCCCAACCTTAACAACTGAAAACTTTGCAGTTGCAAAACTGAGGACCGGAGCCTGGGAAATAGGCGTAGTGTCGGTGTACCTGGATGGTGGACAGCCTATCGAGCCAGACTTGGACCATCTAAGGAAGATCATGCAGGGAATAGGAGTTCGCGACGTGATACTGGGGGGGGACGTCAACGCTTGGAACACTTGGTGGGGAAGCCGAGAGGTCGATCATAGGGGTGAGGCTCTAGCAGGTGCCCTCGATGAACTGGGACTCCAGATCCTGAATATGGGGACGGCCCCTACCTTCGACGTCATCAGGGGAGGTCAAAGATACTGCAGCTGCGTCGATATAACGACCTGCACAGAAGACATGCTCCGAAGTGTGGCAAACTGGAGACTATCTGGGGACGTCACCACGTGGTGGACCGAGGAGTTGACACGCATGAAAGAGGAGGTGAAAAGGCGTAAGAGGAGAATCTCCGGTGCCGCACCGAGACGCAGAGCATGGGTTCTAGGCTTGTACCTCGCAGCCAAAGAGGAGCTTAAACAGAAGATGGAGAGCACGCTGACATCCAGTTGGAAGGAGTTCTGCGGAAGGCAGGAACGAGAGACAATGTGGGACAGCATATATAGGGTGATAAGTCGCACTGCCAATAGGCAGGAAGACATACCGCTAGTACAAGGCAACCGCGTACTCAGCAGCGAAGAGTCAGCCCAGGTGCTTGCAAAGACGTTTTATCCTGAGGATAAAACACAGGATGACAATGCGGACCACAGTAGGATACGTGAGCTGGCGAATAGAGTGAATGTAAATACGAATGGTGAGACATTTGATCCTCTATTCACGGCGGAGGAACTTAAGTGGTCCGTATCCAGTTTTAATCCCAAGAAAGCACCGGGTATTGACGGCCTAACAGCGGATATATGCAGGGCGGCAATTACCCATGACCCACAACTGTTCCTAGCAGTGATAAACAGATGTCTTTCTCTTTTCCACTTTCCAACCATCTGGAAAGAGGCAGTAGTCGTGGTCCTTAAAAAACCAGGAAAGGACGACTATGCGCACCCCAAATCGTACAGGCCGATTGGGCTATTGCCTGTACTTGGGAAGATATTGGAGAAAATGATGGTGCGTCGCATTAGATGGCATATATCGCCACAAGTTAGCAGGAGTCAGTACGGTTTTATGCCGCAGCGCAGCACCGAGGACTCCCTCTATGACCTGATAAAACATATAAGAGACCGACTGAAAGAAAAGAAGATCGTCGTCGTCATATCATTGGACATAGAGGGAGCCTTCGACAATGCCTGGTGGCCAGCCATTAAATGCCGACTGGCAGAGACACCGTGCCCTATAAACCTGAGACGTCTGGTGGATAGCTATCTACTGGACAGGAGGGTAAGGGTGCGGTATGCAGGAGCAGAGTTCGCACAAGGAACGTCTAAAGGTTGCGTACAAGGCTCCATAGGTGGGCCTACGTTCTGGAACCTGCTCCTGGACCCCCTGCTCAAAGAGCTGGAACAGCGAGGCGACTATCGCCAGGCATTCGCGGATGATGTGGTACTGATTTTTTCGGGTGAAACAGCGCTTGATGTCCAGAGACAGGCTAATGCAAGTCTCGCTCATGTCCAGAAGTGGGGAATCGTAAACAAACTCAATTTTGCGCCCCACAAAACAAAGGCCATGGTGGTCACAAACAAGTTGAAATACGATTCACCACTTCTGCGCATGGGCGGTGAGGACATTGCCCTGTCTCGGGAGATCAAGATACTGGGGCTCACGGTGGATGAAAGGCTGACGTTTAACGCCCACGCCTCGAACGTCGCGAGGAAGGCGTTAAACATATATAAGCAGCTGTCAAGAGCCGCGAAAATCAGCTGGGGCCTGAAGCCCGAAATAATCAGGACCATCTACACCGCAGTGGTGGAGCCGGTGATTATGTATGCTGCCAGTGCTTGGGCACCGGCTACAAGCAAAAAAGGGATGCGGAAGCAGCTGGACTCTGTCCAGCGGGGTTTTGTGCAGAAGATAGTGAAGGCGTACAGGACCACATCGCTGAACTCGGCCCTGATACTCTCTGGACTGCTTCCTCTGGACCTTAGGATCCGGGAAGCAGCCTCTTTTTATGAAGAGAAAAGAGGATACTCCCGGAGAGTGACAGGAGACCGAGACATCGAAACACCAGTTCCTTACATGGAACTACCGCACCCAGCCAGCCAAGTTGGTTTACAGTTCGAGTGCGTGATGAACGATGCAGAGATGGACCAGCAAGACTTCACAATCCCGAAGATTTACACCGACGGAAGCAAAATACAGGGCAAAGTCGGTGCAGCACTGAGCTTGTGGGAAAATGGGGTGGAAGTGAAGGCCCAAAAGTTCAAACTGGATCAATTCTGCACCGTTTATCAAGCCGAACTACTGGCGCTGCACAGGGCCTCGGAGCTGGCGTTGAAACATCCCTCTGTCGTTGTCCAGGTCTATTGTGACTCTAGATCAGCCCTAGAAACCGTCACCCAGGGCTTCTCTCTCCATCCCTTAGCATTTAAAACGCAAAAGAACATCCAGGCACTGAAACTTTGCGGAAAATCCCTTCAGCTGTTCTGGATTAAGGCACATGCGGGGATGGAGGGGAACGAGAGGGCAGACGTGTTGGCAAAAGAGGCAGCAATAGGCAGCAAAACAAGGCCCCACTACGACCTGTGTCCGGCCTCATTCGTCAAGCGACAAATCCGAATGGAGTCGCTTGACGAATGGAGCGCGAGATACGGGTCGGGCGAAACGGCCGCAACAACAAAAATTTTTCTCCCTGACGCAATTTCAGCCTACTATATAGTCCGGAAAATTGTGCTCAACCCGGTCATAGTACAAGTGCTTACAGGGCATGGCGGGTTCTCCGAGTACTTGAATCGTTTCAAGTGCAAGGAGAGCCCGGCATGTCCCTGTGACCCGTCTAAAAATGAGAGCATCCCACATTTGCTGACGGAGTGTTCTATATTCGCAAAAAATAAAAACGACCTAGAATGTGAAATAGAAATTGATATAAAATTGGAAAATATACCGGAAATTATGGGGAATTCAAAATTAAGGGGAAAGTTTTTAATGTACTGTGAGGGAATTGCAAGTAAAGTAATCAAAAATAATAAAGCCTAAGAAAACAGATATACTATTATGTATTAGCAGAATACATAAAAAAGTAATCGCCATTAAATTAAAGATTTTAAAATAATAGTCATAAATAAAATTTTGTAGCAGTTAAAAAATTTAGTCATAAAAGCCAAATTAGCCATAATAGCATTCAAATATAAAAATTTCGAAACTTAAATTGCTCATTGAACAAAAAGATCTCTGATGCCCAATGTCAGAGGACACTGGCAAGGCAGGAGTGTGGTTTTAGCCGGTAAGAGTCCGGCACTGCCCAGACTGGCTCATTAGTGAGGCAGTCTGGGCGTCCATGAGGATTTCCCACTCCTGCCAAAACAAAAAAAAAAAAAAAAAAAAAAAAACCTAACCTAACCTAACCTCAGCGGTGTTCCCGCATCGCCGTGTAGGGAGGGCCATGGGATAACGGTTGAACCTTTTCTTCCACGACCCTCCCGGCGCATGCCCGCCTAGCTGGCGGGCCCCGCATGCCCCCCCGTTACTGGGGGGCTACGGGAATGGCCGGGAACACCTGGCCATTCCCGTCCGACACTGGTGGAGGCCTGTGCAATACAGGCAAGGGTGCCCCCGCACCCGTTGCCTGCTGGCCTCCACCTGGGAGGAGTCGGAGATGACGTTCAAAGTGACGTCTTCTTCGACCCCTCCTCCGCCTTCGGAGCGGCGCAGCGGCAGGGTCGTCCTCCCGCACGCGCTCCGCCTCCTCCTTCTGCAACATGACGTGTTCGCAGAAGGAGGCGACTGCCGCCCAGGACCCCTCATCCCTCAGCATGGCGTTTACCAAGCCGGGGAGTGAGAGGTCCGGTCCGATCACCGCGTGCAGACTGTGGCGCGGCTCGGACCACGACGGGCACACCTCGAGGGTGTGCTGCGCCGTGTCCTCCGCCGCGCCACAGTGGTGGCACGACGGTGTCTCCTCCCGTCCGATTCGGTGCAGGTACGCTCCGAAACAACCGTGTCCGGACAGCACCTGCACCAGACGGAACGAGAGGAACCCATGCGACCGCTCGAGCCAGTCTCGCAGGACCGGCCCGATCGCGTCGAGGGTTCGGCGGCCGAAGGCTGCTGTGGCGAGGTCGCCCGTCCAATGGACGACGATGGCGTCCCTCGCCTCCCGCCGGACGGCGGCTCGCTCTTCCGGGGCAGGGCGTTCTCCGCTCGCCCTACGCCCCGCCGTCCATTCATACACTCTGGCGAGCACCCACGCCTCGAGTTCCCAAGGAGGGGTGCTCGCCAGAGCACATGCTGCTGCGAAGCCCACCGTGCGGTGGGCTCGCGCCACCCGCTGGGCTATTGCCCTCTGAGGCGCCCGCAAGGCCGCGGCGTTCTCCCTCCTATGGAGGGAGTCTTCCCAGATGGGAGCGCCGTAGAGCGCCATACTCTTCAAGATGCCGGCGTAGAGTTGCCGGCATCGCGCGCTCGGCCCCCCCAAGTTGGGAAGCAGCCAGGAGAGAGCGCCCGCGGCCTTCAGCAGGCGCGACGACAGCCCGCTAAAATGCGGGCCGAAGCGCCACCTGCTGTCGAGTACAAGGCCCAGATATTTCATCTGGGCCTTCACCTCAATTCTGACGCCCTCCACAAAGATGTGGGCGTCAGGTGGGGGGCGCTGCCGAGGCCCGTGGAAGAACACGGCCTCGGTCTTGTGCAGCGCCACCGCTAAACCTAGGCGGCGGATCCTCCCAGCGACCAAGGATCCGCCCGCCGAGGCCAAGTTGGCCGCCTCTCTGAAACTCCCCCCCCGGGCGGTGAGGAGAGTGTCATCCGCATAGCAGATGAAACCTAACCTAACCTAACCTAACCTAACCTAACCGGTTATAACTCTGCTTCCTGGTGACGCAAATTGAAGCTGTTTTCAGCCAAATCAATTTTATTTAAGCTATATCCTACGTTCTAACTTCAAAAAATTGACAAAAACGCGAAAAAATTTTTCTTTTATTGACTTAGCAATTTTTTCGTAGTATTTTATTAAGGAATTTTCAAAAACTAATTTTATTTCAAATTTTTTCTTCCAAACCATTTTTGGTCGTAGTTTAAATAGACAATTGCCTGCCTTACCTGTATTCCGGTGAGCGTTCCGCGAGCCCGAGTCCTGTTAGGTAGTCGTAATTCCAGGTTTCTTCAAAATTTTCAGTCGAAAAACACGTTTTTCGACCAAAACTCAAAATTTTTGTATTGCACATATTTTCAGTAGTTTAATAGCTCGCTAGCCCGCGCGGAGACGCGTCTTTTGACACCTCGCACGTGCGTCTGGCGTTCATAGAAATTTCAAAAATTGCAGACCAAGCTTTTTCATACATTGTTGAAATCCACCTTAGCGAGACAGAAATTGGGGTGCGTGCAGAAAACCTCCTCGTGTGCCTGACTGCTGCTCGTTCCTTGCGAACACGTTCGGGGGAAAGAGCAGTCGTCGGGCCGGTGCACCCTGGGCGCGGCCAATAGTCTCTCCATGTCGGAGAGGGTATTGACTGCGGCGGATTTCTGCGTGGGGGGGAGAGCCTAGGGCTCTTGGGTCTCGTGAGGCCAATCGGCGGTCGTCCACTCCCCCCTCTGTTAACAGAGGGAGGTCGAGCGGACCCAGAGTGGGAAGGCGGACGGTACAGTCCGCGGTGGATGAGCCCACTGGTTAGGTTAAGTTAGGATAGATATTTATATATATTGTATATATATTATGTAAATATAATTAAGATAGGTTAAATATTATAAGTTTAGAGTTAGAATAAAAATGCACATATAATTAGGTTAGGGTAAGTTAGGTTAGTCGGGGACGGGATAGTCCGCGAAGGACGGGCCCAATATCGGCCAAAACAGGAGGACGTTTCTCCATTTAGGAGAAGCTGGGGCGGTGCTCGTTGTGCACTCACCCTGCCAACGAGCTAGCAGCGTCGAAATCGTAATCCGGAAAGAGATCACGGTCATGTTTTGTGACTCGGAACGGGACGAGGATCTTGGCTTGGTCGCCCGGATCGCGAGGATGTAAACCTCTATAAAAAATTCCTCTAATACCAAGTTTTGGTGCGCGGCGAGGGTACGAATGGCTGAGGAGTAGTGTCATCTGTAACTTGTAGTTATAGGTGGCGCATCAGTCGTTAGCGCACCCCCAGCCAGGGACCAGTGGAATCCCTGGGTTGGGTTACAAATGTCACACTTACCTAGGCACAGGGGGTAACCCTAGGAATGACTTTTTAGATCCCCCACACTCGTGGGAATAAGTATGGAAAATTTTACAAACAAAAACCAAAAACCAGAAGACGTAGGAGAGGAGTGGAGTGATGCGGAGTCGGAGTCCGACGCCGCATCTGGCGCGAAGGGCGCGAAGGGCTCTTTTAAGAGCCTGGCGCGCGTTGATGAGGGGGCTGCAGGGAAGAGTAAATTCTTCAAGCGCTCCAAACCAGGGGACGGCCAGGGGTCGTCCTCTGAAGATGGACCAAACACGGCTCGCAAAAAAATCAGCAGCCGGGGCGGAGCTCGGAAACGGGGGGTAGGCAGAGGGCTCACCACCCAAGAACCGATGGAACAGGAGGCTCAACTCGGAGAGACCAGCCGCAAGGCGGCCCTCTCCGAGTCCTCGGGCGGTGAGCCGGAAGCCGCTGGCAGCTCCAAGGTGAAGGGAGCGGCCAGTAGCTTCGAGGAGGTCGTGGTAGCCGCGATCAGGGGTGTGGCCTTGAAGAGGATACAGTCCTCCAAGGACAAGATCGTACCCACTGCCACGGCCTCCATTTTGACGGCAGCGAAAGCCCTTCAAGCCGGGCCTTCGTCAGACGAGATTGGCCGCTTGACAGCCGCCATGGAGCTTCTCCGAAAGGAGAATGAGGAGCTCCGAGCGGACCTGGCCCAGCTTCGAGGAGCTGGACCCCGGGAGGTGCCCCAGGGGGGAGCGCAGCATGGGCAAGGCCTGCCCTTGCCGGCGGAGGACCGGGTTCTGACCCTGGTGCGGCAGGAGCTGGCTGCACTCAGCAGCCGGTTCTCTGTACTGGAGGGAATTGTCCTTCGCCCACCGCTAGCGGCGAGCAGGCCGGCCACTTTTGCCGCCACAGTGGCTGCCTCGGTCACGCCCGCGGCTAAGCCTGCAGCTAAGCCTGCGGCTAAGCCTGCGGCCAAGGCCGCGGCCAAACCCGCGCCTCCGGCGAAAGAGGCGCCGCCCAAGCCCAAGAAGGGTGGGACGGCTGCGCAGAAGGTGAAGGTCCCCGCCGTCGCGGCAGGAGGGTCGCCCCCGCCTCCGCCCCCAAATTCCTCTACGGCCGATGCCGAATGGCAGGTAGCTGGGGAGAGCAGGAAGGCGGGAAAGGCAGCTAGGGCGGCCAAAAAGAAGGAGAGGCGGCAGCAACGCAAGAAGCGTAGCGCCGCAGGTAGGCTCCGCGCCCCGAAGTCCGCAGCCGTAGTGATAACACTACAGCCGGAAGCGGAAAAGAGGGGCGTGTCGTACCGCGAAGTGCTCACCAAGGCGTGGAAGGCGGTCAACCTCGAGGAGATCGGTGTCACCGAGGGCTTCAGAATGAAGGTGACGGCAACGGGGGCCCGGATGCTCGAGATCCCCGGTGCGGCCAGCGGCCCGACCGCTGACGCCCTGGCCGAAAGACTTAGGGCGTCCCTCGATGCGGAGGAGGTCCGAGTGTCCAGACCAACTAAGTCCGCTGAAATGCGCATCCTGGGCCTGGACGACTGCGTGACGGCGGACGACGTTGTGGCCGCCGTGGCTAGGACTGGGGGGTGCTCTGCCGAGCAGGTGCGGGCAGGCACCATCCGTCCTGACACCACGGGCATGCAAACCATAACGGTGAGCTGCCCCGTGTCGGTGGCCCAAAAAATAGCCGGGGAGGGCCGAAGGCTCCGGGTGGGCTGGGTATCCGCGCAGGTGAAACTGCTGGAACCCAGACCTCTGAGGTGTTTCCGCTGCCGGGTGGGTCACCACGTGGGAGTATGCTGCACCTCAGAGGTGGACCGCAGCGACCACTGCTTCCGCTGTGGTCAGCCCGGTCACAAGGCCGCCTCTTGTGATGCCACGCCGCACTGTTTTGCATGTGCGGCGGCTGGCAAGCCGGCCGATCACCGGGCTGGAGGTAAGGCCTGCGCTCCCCCCCCCAAACCCAAGGGAAGGGGCAAGCCCTCAACAAACGTCGTCACCGCCGCAGCCGCCACCATTGCAGCCGCCGTTGCCGCCTCTACCGTCGTCACCGCCGCTAACACCGCGGCAGGGCCATCTCAGGGGGCCCGGGAGGAAGCTCAAATGGATTGCCAATAAATGGCCCCATTACGCCTCCTCCAGGCGAACATCAACCACTGCGCTGCCGCTCAGGATCTGTTGCTCCAGAGCATGGCGCAGTGGTCGATTAACATCGCCGTGGTCGCTGAGCCGTACTATGTTCCGCCCAGGGATGACTGGGTGGAGGACCTGAGCGGCTCAGTGACCCTAATTTCGTCGGCCGCCGCCGGTACCCTGTCCCTCGAGGCCGTCAAGAGGGGACAGGGTTGCGTAGCAGCACGGTTCGGGGAGATTGTCGTGGTAGGAGTATACTTCTCCCCGAACCGAACTCTCGCCGAGTTCCACAACTCCCTTCGGGAGCTGAGAGTCGTCGTCGTCGGGTACCATCCCCTCCCCGTGTTCGTCCTCGGGGACTTCAATGCCAAAAACGTGGCTTGGGGTTCCCGGTATACGGACACACGGGGCAGGATGGTGGAGGACTGGGCTCTGGAGACAGGCCTGGTCGTCCTAAACCGGGGTTCTGTCCCCACGTGCGTGCGGATGCGGGGTGAATCAGTGGTGGACATCTCGTTCGCCAGCCCCGCTCTGTCGCCGCGTGTCATCGACTGGCGCGTCATGGAGAGGGTGGAGACATACTCCGATCACCGGTACATCCGGTTTGACGTCTCCGCCCCGACCTCGAGTGCGCCGGTCCGACAGGCCCCGAGTGGTCCGCGGTGGGCGCTGAAGCAGCTGGACCGGGAGCTCCTCCTGGAAGCCTCGATCGTGCAGGCCTGGGTGTCATCATCGGACAGGCCTGCCGACATCAACGACGAGGCGGAGTGGTTCCGGGAGGCCATGTCCAACATCTGTGACGTGGCAATGCCCCGGGTCCAGCCCGGACGTGCCCGGCGCCAGGTGTGCTGGTGGTCGCGCGAGCTGACCGCTTTACGCGAGGCGTGCGTTGCTGCGCGACGCCGGTATGCCAGGCACCGCAGGCTCCGTATCCGCCCTCCGGATACGGTAGCCATTCAGGCGGAGCTGTACGAGGGTTACAGAGCGGCGAAGAACGCCCTCCAAGAGGAGATCCAGCGGGCCAGAGGTCTCTCCCGCGAGCAGTCGCTGGAGATCATCGACGGAGACCCGTGGGGACGCCCCTATAATATGGTGCGGGATAAACTCCGCCCATGGGCTCCCCCGCTGACGCAGAGTCTCCGGCCCCAGCTCGTGGAGGACGTGGTGAGCGCTCTGTTCCCTTCGCGAGGGGAACATACTCCCCCGCCCATGGCTCCGCCTCCTGCGGTGCCCAATGCGGACCACACCGCCGACGACGACGACGATGCTTCGGAGGTGACCGAGGTAGATTTGAGAGTGGCGGTACGTAGGCTGAATGCCAAGAATACCGCCCCAGGACCCGACGGCTTGCATGGAAAAGCCTGGGTTCTGGCCTCAGAGGCTCTCGGGCCTCGACTAAGGGGGCTCCTAAGCGCATGCATGGAGAGGGGCCAGTTCCCACTTCGTTGGAAGACGGGGAAACTGGTCCTCATTAAGAAGCCGGGGCGCCCAGCGGACTCTCCGTCCGCTTACCGGCCCATCGTGCTGCTCGACGAGGTGGGCAAGCTCTTTGAAAGAGTCATTGCAGACCGCCTTGTCGGGCGGCTGGTACGGGTGGGGCCGGATTTGGCGGAGAGCCAGTTTGGTTTCCGCAAGGGGCGCTCTACGGTGGATGCCATCATGCGCGTTCGAGCCCTCACGACGGGGGATGCTGTGGCCAGGGGTGGGGTCGTCTTGGCGGTGTCTCTTGACATCGCCAATGCGTTTAACACCCTGCCCTGGGGCTGCATCAGGGAGGCACTTCGGTATCACCGGATGCCGACCTACCTCTGTCGCGTGGTCGAGGCCTATTTGACGGACAGGGCCGTCATCTACCCCGGTCACCAAGGAGAGTGGAACCGGCGAGAGATGTCGTGCGGTGTCCCACAGGGATCGGTTCTGGGGCCGCATCTGTGGGACATCGGGTACGACTGGGTGCTGCGCGCTGACCTCCCCAGTGGCGTCAGCGTAGTCTGCTACGCTGACGACACGCTGGTCCTGGCACAGGGGAGTTCACATCAGGCGGCGGCCGAACTGGCGGAACGTGGGGTTGCGACAATCGTCGATAGGATCCGGCAATTGGGACTCGAGGTGGCATTGCACAAGTCCGAGGCCATGTGTTTTTATGGTCCTCGGAACGCGCCACTGTCGGGTTCCCAGATAACGGCGGGAGGAGTTCACATCGGCGTCGAGGTGACGATGAAGTACCTGGGACTCGTCCTCGACAGCCGGTGGAACTTCGTCGAGCACTTCCGACGTTTGGCTCCCAGACTGGAGCGGGCCGGGGCTGCCTTGAAGCGGCTCCTGCCCAATCTGGGGGGTCCAAACGCCTCCTGCCGGAGGCTCTACGAGGGGATCGTGCGGTCCATGGCCCTTTACGGGGCACCGGTGTGGGCGCGTTCACTGAGGCTGCGACCAGCCCAGCGGTTGAACGCGTCCCAAAGGGTCATGGCCATCAGGCTGGTACGGGGTTACCGCACGGTCTCCCGTGAGGCGGCGAGCCTCCTTGCCGGACTGCCGCCATGGGATCTGGAGGCGAAAGTCCTCGCGCACATGTGGGTGTGGCGCGAAGAGGCGAAACGCCGGGGTGAAACTCCGCTGCCGCAACAAATCGCGGCACAGCGGACGGAGCTCCGGCAGGATCTCATGGCGACATGGAAAGTGCGATTGTCGCAACCCAGTGCTGGGCACGCCACAATTGCGGCGGTAAGTCCCCTCTTTGAGGAGTGGCTAGAGAGGCGCCACGGCGTCCTCACCTTCCGCCTGACGCAGGTCCTCACCGGACACGGTTGTTTCGGGAGGTTCCTGTTCAGGATAAAGCGGGAGGAAACGCCCGGGTGTCACCACTGTGTGGATCGCCCGGAGGACACGGTGGAGCATACGGTGGAGGTCTGCCCTGCTTGGGCGGAGCACCGCCGTGTCCTCACGGAGGCGATCGGCGGCGACGATCTCTCGCGTCCGGCCCTGGTTCAGGCCATGGTTCGGAGCGAGAGTGCATGGGAGGCCGTCACCTCCTTCTGCGAAACAGTAATGCTCGCGAAGGAGGAGGCGGAGCGCATGAGGGTGAGGCAGGGTGCCCGCCCTTCCGCCCTAAGTCGCCGCAGGAGACGCCCTGGGCGTCGGGAATCGCAGGCCGATTCCCGGCCACCGTAGGCGCGGGCTTGCGGACGGTGAGCGATGGGTAGCTCGCCGTCCGATAAGGACCAGGCCCGGGTCGACGGCGCGTTGTGTTCCACGCGCGCCTCAAAGAGACGTCAGCACCAATTGACGGGGTCCGAAAGGGCCAATGCCTGCCAGGGTTACGAGCCTGTCCGAAAGGGATATCGTGGCTCTGGCACACAGGCATCTGAAGGAACACGGTGGGTTTTAGTCAGTAAAAGTCTGACACTCCCTCTCGCTCCGCCCAGAGCGGGAGAAGTTATTTGATAATTTCCCACCAAAAAAAAAAAAAAAAAAAAAGCGAGACAGAAATTTCAAAAATCGTTATAACTCTGCTTCCTGGTGACGCAAATTGAAGCTGTTTTCAGCCAAATCAATTTTATTTAAGCTATATCCTACGTTCTAACTTCAAAAAATTGACAAAAACGCGAAAAAATTTTTCTTTTATTGACTTAGCAATTTTTTCGTAGTATTTTATTAAGGAATTTTCAAAAACTAATTTTATTTCAAATTTTTTCTTCCAAACCATTTTTGGTCGTAGTTTAAATAGACAATTGCCTGCCTTACCTGTATTCCGGTGAGCGTTCCGCGAGCCCGAGTCCTGTTAGGTAGTCGTAATTCCAGGTTTCTTCAAAATTTTCAGTCGAAAAACACGTTTTTCAACCAAAACTCAAAATTTTTGTATTGCACATATTTTCAGTAGTTTAATAGCTCGCTAGCCCGCGCGGAGACGCGTCTTTTGACACCTCGCACGTGCGTCTGGCGTTCATAGAAATTTCAAAAATTGCAGACCAAGCTTTTTCATACATTGTTGAAATCCACCTTAGCGAGACAGAAATTTCAAAAATCGTTATAACTCTGCTTCCTGGTGACGCAAATTGAAGCTGTTTTCAGCCAAATCAATTTTATTTAAGCTATATCCTACGTTCTAACTTCAAAAAATTGACAAAAACGCGAAAAAATTTTTCTTTTATTGACTTAGCAATTTTTTCGTAGTATTTTATTAAGGAATTTTCAAAAACTAATTTTATTTCAAATTTTTTCTTCCAAACCATTTTTGGTCGTAGTTTAAATAGACAATTGCCTGCCTTACCTGTATTCCGGTGAGCGTTCCGCGAGCCCGAGTCCTGTTAGGTAGTCGTAATTCCAGGTTTCTTCAAAATTTTCAGTCGAAAAACACGTTTTTCGACCAAAACTCAAAATTTTTGTATTGCACATATTTTCAGTAGTTTAATAGCTCGCTAGCCCGCGCGGAGACGCGTCTTTTGACACCTCGCACGTGCGTCTGGCGTTCATAGAAATTTCAAAAATTGCAGACCAAGCTTTTTCATACATTGTTGAAATCCACCTTAGCGAGACAGAAATTTCAAAAATCGTTATAACTCTGCTTCCTGGTGACGCAAATTGAAGCTGTTTTCAGCCAAATCAATTTTATTTAAGCTATATCCTACGTTCTAACTTCAAAAAATTGACAAAAACGCGAAAAAATTTTTCTTTTATTGACTTAGCAATTTTTTCGTAGTATTTTATTAAGGAATTTTCAAAAACTAATTTTATTTCAAATTTTTTCTTCCAAACCATTTTTGGTCGTAGTTTAAATAGACAATTGCCTGCCTTACCTGTATTCCGGTGAGCGTTCCGCGAGCCCGAGTCCTGTTAGGTAGTCGTAATTCCAGGTTTCTTCAAAATTTTCAGTCGAAAAACACGTTTTTCGACCAAAACTCAAAATTTTTGTATTGCACATATTTTCAGTAGTTTAATAGCTCGCTAGCCCGCGCGGAGACGCGTCTTTTGACACCTCGCACGTGCGTCTGGCGTTCATAGAAATTTCAAAAATTGCAGACCAAGCTTTTTCATACATTGTTGAAATCCACCTTAGCGAGACAGAAATTTCAAAAATCGTTATAACTCTGCTTCCTGGTGACGCAAATTGAAGCTGTTTTCAGCCAAATCAATTTTATTTAAGCTATATCCTACGTTCTAACTTCAAAAAATTGACAAAAACGCGAAAAAATTTTTCTTTTATTGACTTAGCAATTTTTTCGTAGTATTTTATTAAGGAATTTTCAAAAACTAATTTTATTTCAAATTTTTTCTTCCAAACCATTTTTGGTCGTAGTTTAAATAGACAATTGCCTGCCTTACCTGTATTCCGGTGAGCGTTCCGCGAGCCCGAGTCCTGTTAGGTAGTCGTAATTCCAGGTTTCTTCAAAATTTTCAGTCGAAAAACACGTTTTTCGACCAAAACTCAAAATTTTTGTATTGCACATATTTTCAGTAGTTTAATAGCTCGCTAGCCCGCGCGGAGACGCGTCTTTTGACACCTCGCACGTGCGTCTGGCGTTCATAGAAATTTCAAAAATTGCAGACCAAGCTTTTTCATACATTGTTGAAATCCACCTTAGCGAGACAGAAATTTCAAAAATCGTTATAACTCTGCTTCCTGGTGACGCAAATTGAAGCTGTTTTCAGCCAAATCAATTTTATTTAAGCTATATCCTACGTTCTAACTTCAAAAAATTGACAAAAACGCGAAAAAATTTTTCTTTTATTGACTTAGCAATTTTTTCGTAGTATTTTATTAAGGAATTTTCAAAAACTAATTTTATTTCAAATTTTTTCTTCCAAACCATTTTTGGTCGTAGTTTAAATAGACAATTGCCTGCCTTACCTGTATTCCGGTGAGCGTTCCGCGAGCCCGAGTCCTGTTAGGTAGTCGTAATTCCAGGTTTCTTCAAAATTTTCAGTCGAAAAACACGTTTTTCGACCAAAACTCAAAATTTTTGTATTGCACATATTTTCAGTAGTTTAATAGCTCGCTAGCCCGCGCGGAGACGCGTCTTTTGACACCTCGCACGTGCGTCTGGCGTTCATAGAAATTTCAAAAATTGCAGACCAAGCTTTTTCATACATTGTTGAAATCCACCTTAGCGAGACAGAAATTTCAAAAATCGTTATAACTCTGCTTCCTGGTGACGCAAATTGAAGCTGTTTTCAGCCAAATCAATTTTATTTAAGCTATATCCTACGTTCTAACTTCAAAAAATTGACAAAAACGCGAAAAAATTTTTCTTTTATTGACTTAGCAATTTTTTCGTAGTATTTTATTAAGGAATTTTCAAAAACTAATTTTATTTCAAATTTTTTCTTCCAAACCATTTTTGGTCGTAGTTTAAATAGACAATTGCCTGCCTTACCTGTATTCCGGTGAGCGTTCCGCGAGCCCGAGTCCTGTTAGGTAGTCGTAATTCCAGGTTTCTTCAAAATTTTCAGTCGAAAAACACGTTTTTCGACCAAAACTCAAAATTTTTGTATTGCACATATTTTCAGTAGTTTAATAGCTCGCTAGCCCGCGCGGAGACGCGTCTTTTGACACCTCGCACGTGCGTCTGGCGTTCATAGAAATTTCAAAAATTGCAGACCAAGCTTTTTCATACATTGTTGAAATCCACCTTAGCGAGACAGAAATTTCAAAAATCGTTATAACTCTGCTTCCTGGTGACGCAAATTGAAGCTGTTTTCAGCCAAATCAATTTTATTTAAGCTATATCCTACGTTCTAACTTCAAAAAATTGACAAAAACGCGAAAAAATTTTTCTTTTATTGACTTAGCAATTTTTTCGTAGTATTTTATTAAGGAATTTTCAAAAACTAATTTTATTTCAAATTTTTTCTTCCAAACCATTTTTGGTCGTAGTTTAAATAGACAATTGCCTGCCTTACCTGTATTCCGGTGAGCGTTCCGCGAGCCCGAGTCCTGTTAGGTAGTCGTAATTCCAGGTTTCTTCAAAATTTTCAGTCGAAAAACACGTTTTTCGACCAAAACTCAAAATTTTTGTATTGCACATATTTTCAGTAGTTTAATAGCTCGCTAGCCCGCGCGGAGACGCGTCTTTTGACACCTCGCACGTGCGTCTGGCGTTCATAGAAATTTCAAAAATTGCAGACCAAGCTTTTTCATACATTGTTGAAATCCACCTTAGCGAGACAGAAATTTCAAAAATCGTTATAACTCTGCTTCCTGGTGACGCAAATTGAAGCTGTTTTCAGCCAAATCAATTTTATTTAAGCTATATCCTACGTTCTAACTTCAAAAAATTGACAAAAACGCGAAAAAATTTTTCTTTTATTGACTTAGCAATTTTTTCGTAGTATTTTATTAAGGAATTTTCAAAAACTAATTTTATTTCAAATTTTTTCTTCCAAACCATTTTTGGTCGTAGTTTAAATAGACAATTGCCTGCCTTACCTGTATTCCGGTGAGCGTTCCGCGAGCCCGAGTCCTGTTAGGTAGTCGTAATTCCAGGTTTCTTCAAAATTTTCAGTCGAAAAACACGTTTTTCGACCAAAACTCAAAATTTTTGTATTGCACATATTTTCAGTAGTTTAATAGCTCGCTAGCCCGCGCGGAGACGCGTCTTTTGACACCTCGCACGTGCGTCTGGCGTTCATAGAAATTTCAAAAATTGCAGACCAAGCTTTTTCATACATTGTTGAAATCCACCTTAGCGAGACAGAAATTTCAAAAATCGTTATAACTCTGCTTCCTGGTGACGCAAATTGAAGCTGTTTTCAGCCAAATCAATTTTATTTAAGCTATATCCTACGTTCTAACTTCAAAAAATTGACAAAAACGCGAAAAAATTTTTCTTTTATTGACTTAGCAATTTTTTCGTAGTATTTTATTAAGGAATTTTCAAAAACTAATTTTATTTCAAATTTTTTCTTCCAAACCATTTTTGGTCGTAGTTTAAATAGACAATTGCCTGCCTTACCTGTATTCCGGTGAGCGTTCCGCGAGCCCGAGTCCTGTTAGGTAGTCGTAATTCCAGGTTTCTTCAAAATTTTCAGTCGAAAAACACGTTTTTCGACCAAAACTCAAAATTTTTGTATTGCACATATTTTCAGTAGTTTAATAGCTCGCTAGCCCGCGCGGAGACGCGTCTTTTGACACCTCGCACGTGCGTCTGGCGTTCATAGAAATTTCAAAAATTGCCCTCCCTCCCACCCTCCCTGTCCTCATTGGCCAGGTGAACTTTTGGGTTTTTGCAAAAAATTTAAAAATCATTTGGGCTCTTCTAGCCACTCATAAGGCCTTAAACTTCTTTTATTGACCTTTTTAATTTTATTTCATTGACCTAGCGGCCTTACGGCCGTACTTACGACAATTTAAATTTAATTTAATATTACTTTGCTTCTGTGTTTTTCCCCCCTTTACAGGGACACAGAAGTGAGTGCCAGTTACCTTTGATTTTTGTTTTACATGAATCTCACCTTCACCTCAACCTCCACCATGTTGCGTACACCGGCAAAGAAAGACGAAGGCTCGCTGGGTCCCGGAGGTTCGCCGCGTTCTACGGAGAGGGCTGGACGCTTACTTCCCAGCGTTAGGCGTAGCATCGGGGAATGGGAGGCCGGGAAGGCTGAGCCCCAGACAAAGTCCCCAGCCAACCCAAAATGTGATGCCACACCACCTGTTTTCAGCACTTTGGAGGCGCGCCGAGTCCCCCTGGTTGCCAAAGCGCTGCCAAAAAAGCCTGAAACCAAGTACGCAAACCGGACAGCGGAGGCGAGAGCTTGCCTAAATAAAGCAAAGCTTCATTTGGGCAACTCTCGCAACCTTAAGACGGAAATCAAGACGGAGGTGTTGTCTGCAATAAACAGGCTCTATGAGTTAGTGAAAGAGTCAGAGAGTGATAAATCTCGTGCTGCACCTGCACCTGATGTCACTCCAGCACCTGATGTCGCACCTGCAGTCGGACTGGCAACCACGCCCATTTCTGACGAGCCCTCCCTATCCATACGCAGCGAGATAAACGCTAGCCAAATGGAGCTTATCAAAACGATAGGAATGCATACCTCATTAATTAAGGAAAACCTGGAAACGATGGATAAATTAAGGGATGCATTAACGAATAGAGAAAGCGTTGAGGTGAAAACCTACGCGGATGTTGCGGCAGTGCGAAAGAGCCAGACCGGGGGACAGGCCCTGGAGCGAGCGACGCTGCACTCCGTGGTGGTCTCCTCGACGCAAGAGCTAGAGACGGGTGAAGAAGTGCTCGAGAAAATAAGAAGGGCAGTGGACGCCAAGGAAGGCTGGGTGCAGGTGGAAAGAGTGAGGAAAGCAAAAGATGCGAAGATCGTTATGGGATGCACATCAAAGGAGGAACGAAGAAAGATAAAGGAGAGAATCGAAGCGGTCGGAGAGAACCTCATCGTCGAGGAAGTGACGAACAGGGACCCGCTTCTGATTCTGAGGGACGTGCTGTTAGTACACAGTGACGAGGAAGTCCTGAAAGCCCTCCGGAATCAGAATCGGGAGCTCTTTCATGACCTCGGAGAAGAGGGAGTAAGGACCAAAATTCGGTACAGGAGGAAAACGCGGAATCCACACATGAATCACATTGTGCTGAGTGTGTCCCCTACGATCTGGAGGAGAGCAATTGAGGGTGGGAAGCTCAGGATTGATCTCCAAAGAGTACGTGTCGAAGACCAGACGCCACTGGTACAGTGTACCCGCTGTTTGGGTTACGGTCACGGCAAACGGTTTTGCAAAGAGCCAGCCGACCTATGCAGCCACTGCGGTGGCCCGCATTTTAGGGAAGAATGTCCGGATCGACAGATTGGTGAAGCAGCGGTGTGCGTCAACTGTACGAGAGCCAAGACCGGAAACCGAGACCATAACGCATTCAGCGGTGACTGCCCAGTGAGGAGAAAGTGGGACGCATTGGCCCGAGCTTCAATAGCATACTGCTAAGGATGTCTCTGTGAATACCCGCAGCGCTAAAACACGACAACGGTGCTACACTAAATGCACATATGTTAGAGCAGAATCACCAGACATATTGGCAATGGTTCACGACTGGAGAATTTTGGAGGGCTTGACGACAAATGATCATAGCGGCTTTGACCTCAAGGAGACAGGAGCAAATTGTAGCCAGTTTCATAAGAAACTGGCTCAATTTAAGAAGACAAATATGTCGTGGTGGTCTGATCGAGTCGCTGGAATGAAGAAGGACGTTGCCACGAAAAATAATAAAAAGAGTTGCACCACGCCATTCTGGAGATCGCGGGTCTTTGCGGAGTACCTCAAAAATAATGAGCAAAATGCATTGAGAGCGCGGATAGAGAGTTGTGACATGATAACTGAAATTGGGAGTCTAAAAATTTTTAAAAAACGGAAACTAAGACAAACATTTCTTAAATTAGTAGAAAATATTATTAGAATGGTAAAAAACAAAAAAGTAGATTATAAAATTATGACTATATGATATATTGACATATATTAGGATAGGCATAGCAATAATATAGTGTAGATTAAGCTTAAGATAAAAATAGAATAACAGTTTTAATAGACCTCATAAATAATAGATAAAAATAAGTACTTTAAATATAAAAACCAGAAAAATACAAAAATAATAAAGACAAATATTCCTAAAACCTATTATAATATAAGAAATTAAGTATACAGATTTATGGTTATGCATCAGAAAGCGTAGACTGTTACTAATCTCGTAAACCCAAAAACACGGAGACCAGGCCATTTTTTTTTTTTTTTTTTTTTTTTTTTTTTTTTTTTTTTTTTTTTTTTTTTTTTTTCGCTGAGAAATGCAATTACGCATGCCCGCTCGTGGGGGACGAGACGGGGTATGTGGGACTCCCTGTCGGTAATGCCGACAGTATACCCACTAAAACTCAGCGGTGTTCCCGCATCGCCGTGTTGGGAGGGCCATGGGATAACGGTTGAACCTTTTCTTCCACGACCCTCCCGGCGCATGCCCGCCTAGCTGGCGGGCCCCGCATGCCCCCCCCGTTACTGGGGGGCTACGGGAATGGCCGGGAACACCTGGCCATTCCCGTCCGACACTGGTGGAGGTCTGTGCAATACAGGCAAGGGTGCCCCCGCACCCGTTGCCTGCTGGCCTCCACCTGGGAGGAGTCGGAGATGACGTTCAAAGTGACGTCTTCTTCGACCCCTCCTCCGCCTTCGGAGCGGCGCAGCGGCAGGGTCGTCCTCCCGCACGCGCTCCGCCTCCTCCTTCTGCAACATGACGTGTTCGCAGAAGGAGGCGACTGCCGCCCAGGACCCCTCATCCCTCAGCATGGCGTTTACCAAGCCGGGGAGTGAGAGGTCCGGTCCGATCACCGCGTGCAGACTGTGGCGCGGCTCGGACCACGACGGGCACACCTCGAGGGTGTGCTGCGCCGTGTCCTCCGCCGCGCCACAGTGGTGGCACGACGGTGTCTCCTCCCGTCCGATTCGGTGCAGGTACGCTCCGAAACAACCGTGTCCGGACAGCACCTGCACCAGACGGAACGAGAGGAACCCATGCGACCGCTCGAGCCAGTCTCGCAGGACCGGCCCGATCGCGTCGAGGGTTCGGCGGCCGAAGGCTGCTGTGGCGAGGTCGCCCGTCCAATGGACGACGATGGCGTCCCTCGCCTCCCGCCGGACGGCGGCACGCTCTTCCGGGGCAGGGCGTTCTCCGCTCGCCCTCCGCCCCGCCGTCCATTCATACACTCTGGCGAGCACCCACGCCTCGAGTTCCCAAGGAGGGGTGCTCGCCAGAGCACATGCTGCTGCGAAGCCCACCGTGCGGTGGGCTCGCGCCACCCGCTGGGCTATTGCCCTCTGAGGCGCCCGCAAGGCCGCGGCGTTCTCCCTCCTATGGAGGGAGTCTTCCCAGATGGGAGCGCCGTAGAGCGCCATACTCTTCAAGATGCCGGCGTAGAGTTGCCGGCATCGCGCGCTCGGCCCCCCCAAGTTGGGAAGCAGCCAGGAGAGAGCGCCCGCGGCCTTCAGCAGGCGCGACGACAGCCCGCTAAAATGCGGGCCGAAGCGCCACCTGCTGTCGAGTACAAGGCCCAGATATTTCATCTGGGCCTTCACCTCAATTCTGACGCCCTCCACGAAGATGTGGGCGTCAGGTGGGGGGCGCTGCCGAGGCCCGTGGAAGAACACGGCCTCGGTCTTGTGCAGCGCCACCGCTAAACCTAGGCGGCGGATCCTCCCCGCGACCAAGGATCCGCCCGCCGAGGCCAAGTTGGCCGCCTCCCTGAAACTCCCCCCCCGGGCGGTGAGGAGAGTGTCATCCGCATAGCAGATGACACTCGTGCCTCGGAGGAGAGTTCCCCGTAAGAGCCAATCATAGCCGACGTTCCAGAGGAGAGGACCTACGACCGACCCCTGTGGAACGCCGGCTTCAACGGCATACCGCCGGACTTGGCCAGTCCTATCCACCAGGAGGATCGCCCGATCCTCCAGGTAGCTGGCCAGCAGACTGCGCAGGTATCGAGGCACTCCGTGGAATCGGAGCGCCTCTAGGATGGTGGAGTGGGGGACGGAGTTGAAGGCATTGGCTATGTCGAATGACACGGCCAACAATCCGTCCCCCGCTTCCATCGCCTCCTTCACCTGCCCCTTAAGGCAGGCCAGCGCGTCCACCGTGGAACGCTCAGCCCGAAAACCGAACTGAGCTTCCGACAAGTCCGGCCCGATATCCCGCAGATGGCTCTTTAGGCGAGCAGCGACTATCCCCTCGAACATTTTACCGACCTCATCGAGCAGGACGATGGGCCGGTATGCTGAGGGGGAGTCTGCTGGGCGGCCCTCCTTGCGAAGGAGGCACAACTGCCCCTCCTTCCACGGTTTCGGGAACCTTCCAGACGCAAGACATGCGCTGAAGAGGTCCCGAAACCTTTCCTCCATTTGAGTGGCAGCGATCGCCACCACTCTTGCTGGGACACCGTCGGGGCCCGGAGCTGTCTTCTTGGCGCGGATGTGGAGAATCGCCGCGCCAAGTTCCGACTCCGTGACAGGAGGGGCCTCCTCCTCCTCCTCCTCAGCTGGCGGAGCTGTCCCCAGCGGTGGGTTCATCACTGGTGGGGTGAAGTTGCCCCTGCACGGAAACAGGGACTGAACCACCCCATCCAGGAATGAGGGCTCCAGGGTCTCGGCCACCGGGGGACCAAAGGGGCGCAGCTTGTTGCGCGCTGCCTTGTATGGTCTCCCGTAGGGGTCGTTGTCAAGACCCTCCAGCATCTCCTCTCTCGCCGAGTCTCTGGCGGCGGCGATGGCCCGATCGAGGGCCATTTTTGCCCCCAAATACACCTCATAGAGGTGGTCCTCGTTGGGCCGGTCCCGTAGACGCCGCCGCCGGCTCCGCGAGTAAGCCCTCCTTGCCGCCACACACGCTGCTCGAAGCCCCACCAGCTCCGCCGACCACCAATACACGGCGCGATTGGGTAGTGGTCGGCGAGACCGAGGCATGCTGGAGTTGCATACCTCGGTCAGAGACTCCCTCAGGTGCCCCGCCACGGTGTCCACATCCAGGCCAGCGGAAGGCGGGGAAAGCCAGTCCTGGACGAACGCCGCTTCCACCGCCGCCTCCCTATCCAGGCGGGCGAGCGCCCACCGTGGGAACGGTGATCGCCGCGCCGAGAGGGGCTGCGACCCTCCGCGACCACTGGTGGAGATGTCGAACCGCACGTAGCGGTGGTCCGACATAGTCTCCACCAGGTCCACCCGCCAGTTCAGCACGCGCGCGGCTAACGCAGGGGTGGCGAAAGTGACGTCCACTATTGAGCCACCCTGCCGCCGCACGCATGTCTGGACGCTCCCTCTATTCAAGAGGGAGAGTCCAGAGGAGGCTGCCCACATCTCCACTGCCCGCCCGCGAGCGTCGGTGGCCGGGTTGCCCCAGGTTACCGACTTGGCGTTCAGGTCTCCCAGTACGGAGACCTGACGCGGCGCCGCCCTGCCGACCACGGCTGCCAGGACTCCGAGATAGTTCTCGAAGTCCTGAAGGGGGCGGTTTGGGGAGAAGTAGACCCCCACAAGGGCCAAATCTCCCCACGCGGCGGCCACGTATCCCGGTCCCCTCTCTAATAGCGAGAGGGGAGGGGAGTCTGTGGAAGACCGCGCCGCTAGTGCCACCAAGCCGTCCTCGTCACCCAGCCAGCTGCCGGGGATCGAGTAAGGCTCGGCGACCGCCGCAACGTTCACCAACCACTCGGCCATGACCTGCACTACCAGGTCCTGGGCCGCTCTGCAGTGGTTGGTGTTCGCCTGGAGGATGCGATAGTCGGAAACCATTATTCCGACATCGCACCAGTCTCCTCAGCTACCGCCGCTGGAGGTACAGCGGTGACGTTGGCGGCGGTCGTGGCAACAGGGCGAACCTGTGCCGGCACCACGCCCTTCCTCGCGGGGGGCTTGCAGCCCCTGCCCGCCATCTTGTGGTCCGCGGGACGGCCACTGGCAGCACACGCCACACAGTGTGGCGCGGAGGCGCTGCAGCAAGCGGCACCCCTGTGTCCCTCCTGCCCGCATCGGTAGCAGGCGTCTCCCCAGTCGAATTTGGAGGGACACGTGGGTCGGGTGTGGCCGAACGCAAAGCACTTGAAGCAGCGCACCCGCTGTTCTTCAAGTGGCCGGACCACAGCCGAGCTGAAGCCCACAAGGAGCCGTCCCTTGGTCGCAGCAAGGACGGCCCCAGCCACGGCGACTGGGCACTCGACGCGGATGATGCCCATTCCGCGGCGGCCGAGCCTGATGGCTCTACCCTTGACCGCGCCCGCGTCGCAGCCTCCAGCCGCAGCAACGGCCGCCACCACATCCTCTTTGGTGACCGAATCGTCCAGATCGGCCACCTCTAAGGCTGCGGTCTTAACGGGCCTGACGACCGTTGCCGCATCCGCGATCACCTCTTTCAGCTTCGTCGCGAAGAGGTCCGCATTCGTGCCGCGCTGTTCCCCCCCGAACTCGAAAATTCGAGCCCCGGTTAGGGTTCGGCGGCACGTTATATTGCTGATCCCCAGCTGGGAGGGATTGGCATTGGGACGAGCCCGTTTTAGGACGGACTCGTAAGTCTCGCCCCGCTCCGCGGCCTCCGGGGTGATGGTCACCACGACGGCCGCGGTTCTGGGAGGAACCTGCTTCCTTCCACCGGCTGGACCCCTTTTGGCTGCATTACCTGCAGTCGCAGCGGGCTTGGGGGCTGACTTTTTCCCCTTTCTCTTCTTCTTGCCCTTTCCCCTCCTGACCACTTCCGTCCACGACTGGTTGGCCGGGGTGGTGGAGGGAAGAAGGGCGTCTTCGTCCTGCGAGTTCTGGGTCGCTGCTGGGGTGGCAGACGACACAGACGCTCCCTCCGCGCTTGTCGCAGGGGCATGAGGACCCGCCTTGGTCCTCTTGCCCTTGCCCTTGGGGGGCTTTGCACCCGATACCGGGCCCGCTTGAGACACGGGTTCCGGCTCCTTCGGTGGCGGACTCCTGTTCGCCGCTAGAGGCGCAGGTTCCGGCTCCTTCGGCAGTGGCCTCTTGTCTGCCGCTAGCGGCGGGCGGAGCCGCTTTTCCGGCAAGAGCCGGTCCTCTATGCCTGCGAAGCAGGCCCTGGTGAAGGCCCTCTCCTCCAAGGCAACCTTGCGGAACATTTCCTCAAGGCTGGCAGAGGAGAAGGGGGGGCCTGTCACCACCGGACCCGGGGCAGACTGGGCAGGCCTCGCCGTGGCTTCGGCCAGCTTCTGGTGAAGCTGGCTGACCTCCGCCTGTAGGCGATCAACCCTCGCCTGCAGCTGCCGCGACTCGTCCGTGGCCGTCCGCTTCACCAGCTCCACCACAATGCCGTGCAAGCTGGCGGCCCGGCATTTGAGGGCCTTCTGGAAGGTCCCCTTCAAGTTTGAGGACTTGGAGGCGACCTCCAGGACCTCCTCCTTATCCTCAAGGGCCATGCGCTCCAGTTCCGCCAGGGAGTGGTCGGCATACAGCACATTTGATGCGCCATAGCCAGCCCTCGACCTGGCGACTTGCGCCTGTTTTTCCTTGGCGGCGACCCTCTCCTCCAGATCCAACTGGATTTGCGCCCTTTTCGCCAGGTTTAGCTGGCGCTCGGCGTCCACCAAGCCCACATCGTGGGTACGAGCCGCAGAAGAAGTCGAAGCCTTTTTCGACCTCGACTTCTTCTTCGCCTTACCCACGGCCGACTCCGAGGAGCCCTCGGACCTCTTCCGCTTGAAGCGGTCGCTCTCGGCCGCCGACGTATCCATATTGGACTCGTCGGAGTCCGACAACTCGTCCGGCCTACAAAACAAGCTGGCCGCAGATGGTGCGCGGTCAGCTTCCGACGCCAAAGCGTCGCCGGCGTTGGATTGGCCCTGAGAAGGGCCGTTGGGTTGGCCCTGAGAAGGGCCGTTGGGTTGGCCCTGAGAAGGGCCGTTGGATTGGCCCTGAGAAGGGCCGTTTGAATCGCCCTGGGAGGAGCGATTCGTGACAAATCGGCCAGACGCATCCCGCGTTGGCTTTCCCATCATGATAAAATTAAAACTCTCAGTATTCGTAGACGACCGCATGAATGCCTACGATTCACAGTGCACTTTAGCCGAGCCCGGTCTGCCACTCCGTTACGGTGGTCAGAACCGGGTCGTTGCCCAGGGGACGCGACGTGGACGCAAGCACTGTGGGGTGGTCCCCCTAACCTAACCTAACTTTTTTTTTTTTTTTTTTTTTTTTTTTTTTTTTTTTTTTTTTTTTTTTTTTTTTGACGCTGGGAAAAATGCATTACGCATGCCCACCCATCGGGGGATGGGAGGGGTATGTGGGACTCCCCGGAAAATCCGGTATACCCACTAAACGACCCAGCGGCGCTCCTACCTCGTCTGCAAGGAGGAGGACTGGGAATCCGGCAGAGCCATAACATCCAGTCCCCCGCTGACGACCGCCCGCCTTGCAGGCGGGCCCGACACGCCCCCCTCGTCGGGGAGGGGCCCAGGAATGACCGCGAGCGCTCTGTCATTCCCGCCCGACGTGGATGGTGAACTGTGCAATGCAGGAGAAGGCGCCCCCGCACCCGTCTCCCGCTGTTCACCACCAGGGGGCATAAGACGACGATCGTACAATCGCCTTCTCATGCCCCGTCTTCGCCTGCGGAGCGGCACTGCGAGAGGGTCGTCCTCCCGCGCGCGCTCCGCGTCCTCCTTCTGCGACATTACGTCCTCGCAGAAGGAGGCGACCGCTGTCCAGGCCCCCTCGCTCTCCAGCATCGAGTTGACGACGCTGGGAAGCGAGAGGTCTTGCCCGACCGCTGCGCTCAGACCGCGGCGCAGCTCGGACCAGGCTGGGCACACCTCAAGGGTGTGCTGAGCCGTGTCCTCCGCCGCGCCACAGTCGTGGCACGACGGGGTCTCCTCCCTTTGGATCCGGTGCAGGTACGATCCGAAACACCCATGGCCGGACAACACCTGCACCAGACGGAAAGAGAGGAAACCGTGGGACCGCTCGAGCCAATCCTTCAGGACTGGCCCGAGCGCGTCCAGAGTTCGGCGGCCGAAAACGGCAGTGGCGAGGTCCTCCGTCCAGTGATGGACGATTGCGTCCCTCGCCTCTTGCCGCACGGCCTCCCGCTCTTCTGCGGCGGGGGGCTCCCCGAGCGCCTTACGCCGCGCCGTCCATTCGTACACTCTGGTCAGCACCCACGCCTCGAGCTCCCAAGGAGGGGTGCCGGCCAGAGCGCACGCCGCCGAGAAGCCCACCGACCGGTAGGCCCAACCTAACCTAACCTAACCTAACCTAACCTAACCTTTTTTTTTTTTTTTTTTTTTGTTCACGGGGTGGAAAATCCTCATGGATGTCCTCCGCCCTGGGGCGGGCGGAGGGGTCTGTCAGACTCTTACTGACTAAAAACCACCCCAGTGTTCCCCTCCCACACTTGCACCGGGGATCTTGGGATCTGTTATTCCTTCCGCAATCCCCGGCTAGTGCCGGCCCGCCTCTGCGGGCCACCTCAAGTCTGGTGGGGGGTGAGGTGTCTGACCCCCCCCCCGCGACGTCTGCTAGGGGCGCGCGTGGAACACTACGCGCCGCCACCTCGGGTCCAATGTGATAGGGGGCGGCGGACGTCCCCAAGTCCGCCGTCCCTGGACCCATTTATGGGGGCTGGAAGAGGGCGTTATCGGCCCTCCGCCGACGCCCGGTGCGCTTGCTGCGGGCCGGGTGAGCGGACGAGATCTCCCGCTCCCTTTCCGCAGCCTCCTTCTGCGACACGACTGTTTCGCAGAAGGACACCACCGCGTCCCAGGACTCCTCGCTGCCGGCCATCGACTCGACCACGGCCGGCAGCGATAGGTCACTGCCTACTCCTGAGATGAGGGCACGGCGTGGCTCCTCCCAAGCGGCACACTCTGCCAGCGTATGCCGCGCCGTGTCCTCCCGGCAGTCGACGCAGTGGTGACACCGGGCGTCCGGCTCCCTGTTTATGCGACACAGGTACTTCCCGAAGCAACCATGCCCCGAGAGCACCTGCGTCACCCGAAACGACAGGGAGCCGTGCCTCCTCCCGAGCCAGGGTTCGAGTACTGGCCGGACCGCCCCGATGGTGGCGAGGCCGGCGGTAGGGCGTGAAAGCCTGTCCCGCCATTCCGCCACCAGGGCTGCGCGAAGCTGTGACCGACGCAACTCCACATGTCGCTGCATCAGCCACTCGCCCCGCGCCCTCGCTTCCTCGCGCCACCGATACAGTGACGCGAGTACTTTCGCCTCGAGGTCCCATGGCGGGGATCCGGCCAGTACGCAAGCCGCCTCGTAGGAGATCGTGCGATAACCCCTGATGACTCTGACGGCCATCGCTCTCTGCGGTTTGCGCAGGACTGCGATGCTCCCGGCCGTCAGGTCAGCCGCCCAGATCGGGGCCCCATACAGGGCCATCGATCGCACGATCCCCACGTAGAGCCGCCTACAGGCGGCGCTCGGGCCCCCCAGATTGGGAAGCAGCGTTGATAACGCCCCAGCCGCGCCCAACAACTTGGGCGCAAGCCGCCGGAAGTGAGGGCCAAAATCCCACCGGCTGTCGAGCACCAATCCTAGGTACTTCATGGTGGACTCGACAGCGATTTGAGCCCCCCCGACCACGATGTGTGATCCTGGCGGCGGCGCCCGCCGAGGGCCATGAAATATCATGGCCTCCGACTTGTTGAAGGCAACCTCCAGGCCTAGGCGCCGTATGCGGCTCACCACCTGTGAGACCGCAGCCGTCGCCAGCAACGCTGCTTCCCTGTACGAGCTCCCCCGGGCCGTGACCAGTGTGTCGTCTGCATAACACGTCAGGTCCACGCCCGGCTGGAGCTCGCCCCGCAGCACCCAGTCGTACCCGATGTTCCACAGAAGCGGGCCCACGACTGAGCCCTGTGGAACACCGCACGACATGCGGCGCTGGTTTCCGCCATCACGTCCCGTGTAGGTGACACACCTCTCCGCCAAATAAGCCCCGACGATGCGGCGGAGGTAGGAAGGCACCCGATGGTACCGCAGTGCCTCCCGAATACAGCTCCAGGGCAGGGTGTTGAAGGCGTTGGAAATGTCCAAGGACACCGCCAACATCACTCCGCCCCGGGACACCGTTTCCTCCGCCAGGACTCTAACCCGCGATATCGCGTGGATGGTGGAGCGCCCGTGCCGAAAGCCGAACTGGCTCTCGGCCAGGTCAGGCCCCTCTCCGCACAAGTGGCCGACGAGGCGGGCAGCGATTATACGCTCAAACATCTTACCCACCTCGTCTAGCAGCACTATGGGCCTGTACGCGGACGGTGAGTCCGCAGGGCGCCCCGCCTTCCTGAGCAGGACCAGACGGCCAGATTTCCACAAAGTGGGAAACTGGCCCTGCTCAAGGCACGCTGTGTAGAGTCCTCTCAAGTGGGGCTCTAGCTCCTTCAGAGCGAGGGCAAGCGCTTGGCCGTGGATCCCGTCGGGCCCCGGAGCCACGTTCTTGGCCCGGAGCCGCATCACGGCTGCCCCCATCTCTTCTTGTGTCACCTCCGGGACGCTGATGGCGTTCTCCTCTGTAGGCTCTGCGGCTGTGGGCAAAGCCATCGGCGGCGGAGTATGCTCCGTTCTTGCCGGGAAGAGGGCTGCGACTACCTCCTCCAGCAGCTCAGGTTGGAGACTCTCCGTGAGTGGAGGCGCCGCAGCTCGAAGTTTCCCTCGAACCGCACGATAGGGACGCCCCCACGGATCCGCATCGAGAGTCTCCAACATCTCCTCCCTGCCTCGCGTTCTCGCTTCGCCGATGGCCAGCCACAGGGCCTGCTTCGCCGCGCGGTACACCTCATACAGCGCGGCTTCTTCGTCAGGGACCCGACGACGTCTCCTCCGGTATCGGGTGTACTCGCGCCTTACCGCTACGCACTCAACACGTAGTTGTGCGATCTCGGCAGACCACCAGTACACCTGGCGCCTTGCTGGATGTGTGCTGACGCGGGGCATGGACGCGTCGCAGATATGCGTCATCGCCCCGCGGAACCACAGCGCCTCCTCTTCGACGTCGACGGGTCCGTTCGTCGCCGACTCCCGAAACCAGGCCTGGACGATAGCGGCCTCCTCGAGAAGTTCCCTGTCAATGCGCTTACGCGCCCAGCGCGGACCGTCCCTTCGCGGGGCCGATGGACTACGGCCGCCGGTGGTCTGGGTGGAGACGTCGAAGCGGATGTATCGGTGATCCGACAACGTCTCCACCTCCACGGCGACACGCCAGTCGCGGACACGGCTTGCGACAGCAGGGCTAGCGAACGAGACGTCCACTATGGACCCACCCCGCTGCCGCACGCACGTGTAGACCGAGCCCCGGTTTAGGACGGTCAAGCCTGTCGTGATTGCCCACTCCTCCAGCGCCTCACCCCTAGCATCGGTCACCGGAGATCCCCACGCCGCTGACTTGGCGTTGAGATCCCCGAGTAACAGCACCGGGTGAGGGTGGAGTCGGCCTACAACGGCGCCCAACTCGACAAGGAAGTTCTCGAAGTCGGCGAGGCTCTTGTTGGGCGAGAAATACGCCCCAACCGTGCCAATGCCGTCCGCAAGGGCGGCCACCCAGCCGTGTCCTCGGGACGGGTTGACGAGAGCCCCGCCAATGATGGCCACCAAACCATCCAGGTCTCCCACCCAGTTATCCCTGGGGGGGACAAAGTACGGCTCGGCGACCACAGCCACATCAATTGACCACTCTGCCATGCTCTGGAGCAAGAGATCCTGAGCTCTGGCAGCGTGGTTAATATTGCCCTGGAGGAAATGGTACAGCGCCATTAGACGCAGTCCATCCCCTCCGCACCAGTCACAGGCCGGGAGTCGGCCGTAGGGCAGCCAGGCTGAGGGGGGGGTAAAGAGTCCCCGGCAGCCATGGCTCCCCTCTTCTTTTTGGGTGCAGGTGCACGACAGGCCTTTCCGCCAGCCCTGTGCCCAGCGGACCTCCCTGCAGCTGTACAGAGGCTGCAGTTTGGCGCCGCGGAGCACTGGGCCGCCTTGTGGCCGGGCTGACCGCAGCGATAGCACTGGTCGCTGCGGTCTATTTCAGAGGTGCACCGTGCCCTGACATGCCCCATGTCTAGGCACCGGAAACACCGCAAGGCCCTGGGTTGCAGCAGCTTGGTTCTCGCTGCAACCCATCCCACCAATAGACGCCCACTGTTGGCGACCTTGTTTGCCGCTGCCACCGGGCACCGCACCCAGATTGTGCCAAGCCCGGAAGCGTCGGCACGGATGTCACCCGTCCGCACGTCCTCGGGCGGACATCCGCCGGCTTTGGCGACGGCCGCCACGACCTCAGCCGGGGTCGCGCAGTCGTCCAGTCCGTCGACGCGCAGCTCAGCGGTCTTCATCGGCCTGGACACTCGGACGTCGTCCGGGTTCAGGACCCCTCTCAGCTTGGCGGCCAATGTGTCCGCCTTCTCACCACTAGAGGCACCAGACACCTCAAAGACACGCGCCCCCGTCATCGCATGCCTATACATAAACCCGGACGGTGTGCCAAGGTCGGGGAACGCTATCTTGCTCCTCACATCCGCCATTACCGCCTGGTAGGAGAGGCCCCTTGCGATGGCTGCGGGCTGCAGTGTTACCACCACAGCCGCGGAGCGTGGGGCTCTCGCCCTAGGCGGCTTCTGGGTCCTCCTCGGTGCCGGTGCTGGTGCTTTAGCGGGTGCTGGTGGCGCCGTCTTCTTCTTCTTTTTTTTTTTTCCCTTCTTCTTGACAACCGTCGTCCAGGCCTCCGTGGTGGGTCCGGGCGCGGTCGTCGGGGGAGCAGCCGTTCGGGAAGCGTGCGTGGACTTAGCCTCCGCGGGCTTCTTGGTCCCCTTCGCGGGCTTTTTGGCCCCCTTCCCGGACTGGCTTGGCTCAGGCACCACCGCTGCTCTCGCCTCCGCCTCTTTCCTCCGCTTGTCCGCAGCGAGCGGTGGGCGGAGGATTTCGGCCGGGGGAAGCCTCGCCTCCATGGCCTCCAGCCGAGCCGACACCATCGCGCCACACTGCATTAAGCAATTGCGCGTGATTTTGTCCTCATCAGATACAGGGGCCGACGACGGGATCGACGATGACCCAGTGGCTGTGGGAGCTGCCCTCTGAGCGGCAAACTCCCGCTTGAGGTCCTCCATCTCGGACCGGAGACGGGCATTCTCCTCCCACAACTTCGCCGTCTCCTCCGTGCTCGTGCGACTAAGGAGGACCTCCACTGCCTCCCTGATGTCGTCAGCCGCCTCCTTCAGAGCACGCGTGAATGTGCCCTTCAGGTTGCCCGATTTGGTAGCAACCTTCAGGACGACATCCACGCCGTCCAAAACTTGGCGACTGAGCGCCACCGCCGACGGGCTCTCCCCGGCAGTCTGTCGGGCTGAGCGCCGCTCTCGCGCCTGACGGGCCAGCTCGCTGATCTCATCAGCTGCTACCGCCTTTCGCTGCGCCCGCTTAGCGGCATTCGCCTCTGCTTTGTTAGACCCCAGCAAGATGCCCTCGCTAGGGTCCGCGATCGTGGGCCCGGGGTCGCTCCCCACACCCTCGACGTCCTCCACCGGAGCCGGCGTATCGGGCCGAGAAACCGACCTGAACCGACCCCGCGCATCACGCTCCGCACGAGCGGGGGCTCCACTTGCCACTGCGCGACCTCGACCTCTTATACCATCTGTTGGCACCTTAGGGGCCGGTAGGCTCTCCTCGCTAGAAGAGCCGGACAGCCCCGCGCGCTTCTTCTTGCGCTTTGAGCATACGCTCGCCACGCTCGCCACGCTCATCCTCTCGGACGCGGTGTCAGAATCTGACACCGCACCCATGCGCTCGATCACGACGATCGGCACCTTCTCCGCCTGTTTCTCAATTTTGTTTTGATTTTTGTTTAAGTTTTCCATTTTTGTACCCACGAGTAGATATAGGTTGTATTCGTCCACCGGGCAGAGCCTAGATGCCCGGTAAGCCTACATACTGCAGAGGGCGGCAGGTATCTGCAGGTGAAACACTAACGACTGGACTCCCTCCAGCCATTCATCCTCTTGCCGTGCTTCAAAACTTAGGATTGGGTCCCTACTTAACCTAACCTAATTATATATACAATTTTTTTTTTTTTTTTTTTTTTTTTTTTATATCCTATCCTAAACTAACCTACCCAGTGGGTCCCTCTACCGCGGACTGTTCGTCCGCCTCCCCACTCTGCGTCCGGCTCAACCTCCCTCTGAAAGCAGAGGGAAGAGTGGACGACCGTCGATCGGCCTCGAAAGACCCAAGAGCCTAAGGCTCTCCCCCCGCAGAAATCCGCCGCAGTCAATACCCTCTCCGACATGGAGAAACTATTGACCGCGCCCAGGGTGCACCGGCCCGACGACTGCTCTTTCCCCCGAACGTGTTCGCAAGGAACGAGCAGCAGTCAGGCACACGAGGAGGTTTTCTGCACGCACCCCAACCTAACCTAACCTAACCTAACCTAACCGTTATAACTTTGCATCCAGGTGACGCATTTTGAAGCTGTTTTCAGCCAAATCAATCTTAAATAGGTTCCGTACAACGGTTTGACTAATAAAAATTGACAATTACGCGAAAAAATATTTTCGTATATCGACTTAGCAATTTTTGTGAGATTTTTGAAGGAATTTTCAAAAACTAATTTTATCTCAAAATTCTTATCCGAACCATCGTTAATAGTAGTTTCAATAGATACCTACCTGCCTTACCTGTATTCCGGTGCGCGCTCAGCCACCCCGAGTCCTGTTTGGTAGTGGTTATTCCAGGTTTTTTCACATTTTTCAGTCAAAAAACCAGTTTTTTGACCAAAACTCAAAAATTTTGTATCGCACATAATTCTAGTAATTTCATAGCTCGCTAGCTCGCGCGGAGACGCGTCTTTTGACACCTCGCACGTGCGTCTGGCGAATATAGAACTTCAAAAAATTCATTTGGGCTCTACTAGCCACTCCTAAGGCTTTAAACTTATTTTATTAATATTCTTAATCTTATTTATTGACCTAGCGGTCTTACGGCCGTACTTACGACAGTATAAAATAAATTTAATTTAATATTACGTTGCTTCTGTGATTCCCCCTTTACAGGGACACAGAAGTAATCACTAGTGACCTCTGGCTCGTTTTATGAACCTCACCTTCACCTCAACCTCCGCCATGCTGCGTACACCAGCAAAAAATGACGCTAGCTCGTTGGGCTCCGAAGGCTCACCGCGTTCCACAGAGAAGGCTGGACCGTCCCTTCCCAGCGTACGACGTAGTATCGGGGAATGGGAGGCCGGGAAATCTGAGCCCCAGGCAAAGTCCCCGGCAAACCCGAAACGTGATGCCACGCCACCTGCAACCGGCACTTTGGAGGCGCGCCGACGCGCACAGGTTCCCGTGGGCACCGAAAAGGCGCCAAAGAGGCCTGAGTCAAAGTATCTAAACCTGACGGCGGAGGCGAGAGCTTGCCTAAATAAGGCTAAACTTCATCTCAACAACTCTCGCAACCTCAAGACAGAGATAAAGACGGAGGTGGTGAGTGCGATAGACAGGCTCTTTGAGCTGGTCAAGGAGTCAGAGCGGAGGAAAGTTTCAGTCCAACCAGCAGCCGCGCCAATTAATTTAAATAAAGAATTGCCTGAAAAAGCTCGCTTAGACCTTATGCCGACCTCAGGTGAACCGACAGCGCTCATGAGGCAGCTAATGGAGAACCTCCAGCAGCACAATGAGGCGCTAGAGAAATGCCAGCTGCACACATTGGCTCTGTCGGAGCACCTGAAACAGGTGCCTCGCTTTGTCGCAGGACAGGGGCCCTCGTTTGCGGAGATGGCCGCCGCCCCAAAGCAGCACTTCCAGGAGCCTCTTCACTCGGTGATTGTGTCATCGGTCGATGACAAAGACACCGGGGAAGAGGTTCTTGAAAAGCTGAGGACAGCGGTAGATGCCAGGAATGAGGGGACCAGGGTGGAGAGAATTAGGAAAGCGAGGGACCAAAAGGTGGTGGTCGGCTTTAAGACGAGGGAGGAGCTGACCAAGGTGACCGAGAGGATCAAAAAGGCCGGAAACCTGACAGTGGAGGAGGCGAAAAATAAGGATCCTCTCATCATCGCCAAGGATGTCCTCTCGTGCCACTCGGACGAGGAGTTCATCGATGCCGTCAAACGCCAAAACAGTCACCTCATTGGGGACGTGACTGCGGCCGACCTGAGGATGGGGGTGAAGTACCGTCGCAGGACGAGGAACCCCCACATGTGCCACGTCGTCCTGCAGGTGTCCCCTGCTGTGTGGCAGAGGCTGACGCACGCGGGTCGAGTGCACATCGACTTGCAACGGGTGCGTGTGCTGGACCAGTCACCACTGATTCAGTGCACCCGCTGCTTGCGCTTTGGACATACCCGTAAGTTGTGCACGGAACCCGCCGACCTCTGCACACACTGTGGGGACCCCCACATGAGGGTGGACTGCCCTTCACGGCTAGCTGCAGAGCCACCAAAGTGCCGAAACTGCGTTTTCGCAAAGATTAGCAAGACCGAGCACAACGCCTTCGACAGTGAGTGCCCAACTCGTCTCAAGTGGGATGGATTGGCGCGACTGTCGGTGGCGTATTGCTAAGGTGCAACCAGCCGTTCCCGGAAACACCAACCCAGGCAGTGAGACCCAAAGTCTGCCCAGTGCCCGCAAAGACTACCGGGTGATCCAAGCGAATCTGCAGAGGAAGAACCTTGCGACTCAAGAGCTCATGATAGTGGCAAGTGAGCGGAAGGTCGCGTTCGCACTGCTCCAGGAGCCATATGTGGGTGGGGTTAAAAGGATGAGAGACTACCGGGGAGCGAGAATCTACCAGTGCGCGGAACAAGGAAGTGGAACTGTGAAGGCGGCAATAGTCGTCTTCGATCACGACCTCGACGTAACACAGTGTCCAAAACTCACCACCAATAACATCACGGTGGTGAGGATCCGAACCAGCGCCTGGGAAATCGCAGTAGTCTCGTTCTACTTTGAACCAGACCAGCCCATACAACCGTACCTGGAGCAGCTTTTGCAGATTCGCAAGGAAATTGGTGCCACTAAAATAATTATGGGAGGTGACGCAAACGCGAAGAGCACCTGGTGGGGTAGCTTAGTGGTGGATAGCAGGGGTGAGGAAATGTCGGGGACTTTGGACGAAATGTGCTTGCAGGTGCTCAACGTTGGGAACACGCCAACTTTTGACACCATCAGGGGTGGAAAGTCATTCACCAGCTTCGTAGACGTTACAGCATGCTCAACGGACATGCTGAACCTGGTGGATGACTGGAAAGTTGAGGAAGGCATCACAGGCTCGGACCACAACGGTATTGTATTCAGTATTAACCTTCAAAAATCAAAAGGACTTAATATCAAAAGAACCACGAGGATTTACAACACAAGGAAAGCAAATTGGAGCCAGTTTCATGAGAAACTGGCCCAATTAAAAGCCGATTTAAATTTAAACTCCATAGAAATCAGTCAAATTAACAATAAAACAGAATTAGAAAATAGTGTACACAATTATATAGAAATCATAACCGAAACGTGCGAAGAAACTTTGGAAAAAATTAAAAATAAAGACATACTTACAATGCCGTGGTGGTCCAACGAGCTTGCTGACATGATGAACGGGGTTAACACTAAGAGACGCCGCATTCGATGCGCTGCACCAGTCCGGAGAGATAAAGTTGTCGAAGAGTACCTGCAAGCAAAAGAGCATTATGAACTTGAAGCTAAAAAGGCACAAGTTAGTAGCTGGAAGGGTTTTTGTGAAAAACAAAACAAGGAAGGAGTTTGAGAAGGGATCTATAGGGTCATAGGACGGACCGCCAAAAGGTACGAGGATTTGCCGTTGGTGAAGGATGGAGTGCCACTCGATGGTACGGATTCGGCATCACTGCTAGCAAGGACCTTCTACCCCGAAGACCCGGAAGAGGAGGATAACGACGACCACCGTCGGACGCGAGAAGCGGCCAGTCGTGTAAACGAGTGGACGCATGATGAACACCATGACCCACCGTTTACACATCAGGAGCTAAAAACCGCGGTGGAAAGTTTTAACCCGAAGAAGGCACCTGGGGCGGATGGTCTAACTGCCGATATCTGTGCCCAAGCCATATTCCGGGACCCGGGGATGTTTCTTGCACTGGCCAACAAGTGCCTCGAGCAGGGCTACTTCCCCGGGGCCTGGAAAGTGGCTACAGTGGTGGTACTCCGGAAGCCAGGAAAGGAATGCTACACCACCCCAAAGTCCTACAGGCCTATCGGCCTCCTACCGGTCCTGGGCAAAGTCCTCGAAAAAATGTTGGTAGCAAGGTTGAAGTGGCATCTGATCCCGCGGTTGAGTACTCGTCAGTTTGGCTTCATGCCACAGAAGAGCACCGAGGACTCCCTCTACACCATGATACAACATATCAAAACCAAGCTGAATCAAAAGAAGCTGATCACTGTTGTGTCACTTGACATAGAGGGAGCCTTCGACAGCGCATGGTGGCCGGCCATCAGGACCAGACTGGCTGAGGAAAAGTGCCCGGTGAATATCAGACGGATGCTGGACAGCTACCTGACTGGTAGGAGTGTCCGTGTTAGGTACGCCGGAGCGGAGTGCCACAGGACTACGGAAAAGGGTTGCGTGCAGGGTTCGATTGGCGGTCCGATCCTTTGGAACCTGGTGTTGGACCCTTTGCTGAAGGGGCTGGAAGAGCTGGGAGTTCACTGCCAGGCTTTCGCCGACGATGTGGTCATGATCTTCGACGGTGACAAAGCATTGGAGGTTCAAAGACATGCCAATTCCGCCCTCGAGTATGTTCGGAGATGGGGCATTCGAAATAAGCTGAAGTTTGCACCACATAAAACCTGTGCAATGGTAGTAACCAGGAAGCTAAAGCACGATGTCCCACTTCTGAGCATGGGCGGGGTCGACATTGGCATGTCTAAGGAAATAAAAATACTGGGGCTCACAATCGACCACCAGCTTACTTTTAACAGCCACGCCGCTCTCGTGTGTAGAAAAGCTGCAAATATCTACAAGCAGCTATCTAGAGCGGCCAAAGTGAGCTGGGGTCTGCACCCGGAGGTCATACGGATCATCTACACCGCGGCGGTGGAGCCGGTAGTGATGTACGCTGCTAGCGCTTGGGCGCCGGCAACAAAAAAGGTTGGAGTGCAGAGAATGCTAAACACAGTCCAGCGAGGATTTGCCCAAAAGCTCTGCAAGTCCTACCGCACCGTTTCGCTGAACGCGTCCCTGGTGCTGGCTGGGATACTTCCACTCGACCTCCGAATACAGGAAGCAGCCGCTCTGTATGAGGCAAAGAGGGGGGTGCCCCAGCCAGCCCTGGCGGGCAGGGAAGTGGAGAGTGTGGTAGCATTTGCAGAGACTCCACATCCGGCGAAACATATGGCCATGGGGTTCGTGAGCCTGGAGGACCAGTCTCACGTAGATGCCCATAACAGCCAGGCGGTCCGGCTCTTCACCGACGGCAGCAAGATCGAGGGCAAGGTCGGAGCGGCGCTGTCACTTTGGGACAGCGATGCCGAGACCAAGTCCATAAAGCTTAGCTTGCCGTCGTGTTGCACGGTCTACCAGGCGGAACTCCTGGCCATATGCGTAGCTACGAGGGAAATCCTCAAGCGCAAAGAGGGAACCTTTGGAATCTATAGTGACTCAAAGGCAGCACTTCAAACAGTCACGAACCAAGGTTCCCTCCACGCCCTGGCTGTTGAGGCAAGAGCGAACGTGGGCGCGGCTTTATCCCAGAGCAAAGATGTTTCCTTGTTCTGGGTAAAGGCTCACGCCGGGCTGAAAGGCAATGAACGCGCAGACCACCTCGCCAAAGAAGCTGCACTTAAGCTAAAAAGGAAGCCGGACTACGATCGCTGCCCGGTTTCATTCGTCAAGCGGCAGATCCGTATGGGGTCGCTCGACGAATGGAACCGGAGATATAAGAACGGCGAAACAGCCTCAGTCACTAGAATGTTCCTCCCGGATGCGATCGATGCCTTCAAGACAATCAGGAAAATAAAGCCGACCGGAGTGATTACACAGATTTTGACCGGGCACGGTGGGTTTTCAGAATACCTGCATCGTTTTAAGTGTAAGGGGAGCCCATCGTGCATCTGCGAGCCGGATGCACTAGAATCTGTCTCTCATATTCTGACTGAATGCCCTGCGTACGGAACGGAGCGATTAAACGCTGAATTAAGAATGGACGTGGCGATAAACATGGAAAACCTCAGTAGAATAATGACAAACGGAAAACTTAGAAATATTTTATTAGAATACTGCACAGTAATAGCTACAAAAGTGATTAATAGAAACAAAGATGTATAAAGCTATGCTTTTAATATATACATTTATATAAAGACAAAGCATAGAACGAATAAATAGATTTTAAATAGAATACAAAATATTAAATAAAGAAATATATACTAAAACAAAGACTTACATTTAAATAAGAAAAACCTTTTAAAAATTAAGTAAAACCAATAGAGCAAATGCATAAAAATTTTAACTAACTTCAATTATAAGGTCTCTGACTACGTCAGAGGGACACTAGGTGGGGCAGGAGTGTGGTTTTAGCCGGTAAGAGTCCGGCACTGCCCAGACTGGCTCATAAGTGAGGCAGTCTGGGCGTCCATGAGGATTTCCCACTCCTGCCAAAACAAAAAAAAAAAAAAAAAAAAAAAAAAAAAACCTAACCTGAGCGAACCTAACCTGAGCAAACCTAACCTGAGCGAACCTAACCTGAGCGAACCTAACCTGAGCGAACCTAACCTGAGCGAACCTAACCTGAGCGAACCTAACCTGAGCGAACCTAACCTGAGCGAACCTAACCTGAGCGAACCTAACCTGAGCGAACCTAACCTGAGCGAACCTAACCTGAGCGAACCTAACCTGAGCGAACCTAACCTGAGCGAACCTAACCTGAGCGAACCTAACCTTTTTTTTTTTTTAACGCTGAGAAATGCGTTACGCATGCCCGCTCGTGGGGGACGAGACGGGGTATGTGGGACTCCTGTTACACATACAGTATACCCACTAAAACTCAGCGGTGTTCCCGCAACGCCGTGATGGGAGGGCATGGGAAACCGGCGCAGCCTTTACATCCAAAACCCTCCCGGCGCATGCCCGCCTTGTTGGCGGGCCCCGCATGCCCCCCAGTTACTGGGGGGCTATGGGAATGACCGGGAACACCTGGTCATTCCCATCCGACACTGGTGGAGGCCCGTGCAATACAGGCAAGGGTGCCCCCGCACCCGTTGCCTGCTGGCCTCCACCTGGGAGGAGTTGAAGATGACTTTCATATTGACGTCTTCTTCGACCCCTCCTCCACCTGCGGAGCGGCGCCGCGAGAGGGTCGTCCTCCCGCGCGCGCTCCGCGTCCTCCTTCTGTGACATTACTTCCTCACAGAAGGAGGCGACTGTTGCCCAGGCCTCCTCGCTTTCCAGCATCGAGTTGACGACACTGGGAAGCGAGAGGTCCGGCCCGACCGCTGCGACCAGACTACGGCGCAGCTCGGACCAGGCCGGGCACACCTCTAGGGTGTGCTGTGCCGTGTCCTCCGCCGCGCCGCAATCGTGGCACGACGGGGTCTCCTCTCTTTGGATCCGGTGCAGGTGCGATCCGAAGCACCCATGGCCGGACAACACCTGCACCAGACGGAAAGAGAGGAAACCATGAGACCGCTCGAGCCAATCCTTCAAGACTGGCCCGAGCGCGTCCAGCGTCCGGCGGCCGAAGGCGGCAGAGGCGAGGTCCTCCGTCCAGTGATGGACGATTGCCTCCTTCGCCTCCCGCCGCACGGCCTCCCGCTCTTCTGCGGCGGGGAGCTCCCCGAGCGCCTTCCGCCGTGCCGTCCACTCGTACACTCTGGTCAGCACCCATGCCTCGAGCTCCCAAGGAGGGGTGCCGGCCAGAGCGCACGCCGCCGAGAATCCCACCGAACGGTAGGCCCTCGCCACCCGCAGTGCAATGGCCCTTTGGGGCCTGCGGATGGCAGTGGCGTTCTCCCTCCTGTTGAGGGCGTCCGCCCAGATTGGGGCCCCGTAAAGGGCCATGCTTCTTAGGATGCCGGCATACAAGCGCCGGCATCGCGCCTTCGGACCCCCCAGGTTCGGGAGGAGCCACGACAGGGCGTTCGCGGCCTTCAGCAGGCGCGTCGACAGCCCGCTAAAGTGTGGGCCGAAGCGCCACCTGCTGTCGAGTACAAGGCCCAGGTACTTCATTTGGGCCTTGACTCCGATCCGGACGCCCTCTACGTCAATGTGGCCGTCTGGGGGGATGCGCTGCCGAGGCCCGTGGAAATACACGGCCTCGGTTTTATGTAGCGCCACCTTCAACCCTAGGCGGCGGATCCTTCCTGCCACTAAGGATCCGCCAGCAGAGGCCAGACTGGCCGCCTCTCTGAAGTCCCTCCCCCGGGCAATGAGGAGAGTATCATCTGCGTAGCAAATGATGCTCGTGCCACGGAGGAGGGTCCCCCGCAGGAGCCAGTCGAATCCAATGTTCCACAGCGGTGGTCCTAGGACCGACCCCTGTGGAACACCGGACTCTGCGCCATATTGCCTTAATCTGGCCGTCTTGTCTGCAAGGAGGACCACCCGGTCCTTTAAGTAGCTGGCCAAGAGTTGGCGCAAGTACTGAGGCACTCCGTGGTACCGGAGCGCCTCCAAGATGGTCGAGTGGGGGACAGAGTTGAAGGCGTTGGCAATGTCGAATGACACTGCCAGCACTCCGTCCCCCGCCTCCACGGCCTCCCTCATCTGGCCCTTCAGTAGGGCCAATGCGTCCACGGTCGAACGACCCCGTCGGAACCCGAATTGGGCGTCGGACAGGTCCGGCCCCACCGTCACCAGCAGGCTTTCTAGCCGGTTGGCGATTATCCCCTCGAACATCTTACCGACCTCATCGAGCAAAACGATGGGCCGGTAAGCCGAGGGGGAGTCCGCCGGGCGTCCCTCCTTCCGGAGGAGGCATAGCCGCCCCTCCTTCCAAGGTTTCGGGAACCTTCCAGTCGTAAAACACGCGCTGAAGAGGTCCCGAAGCCTCTCCTCCATCTGTGAGGCGGCTATGGCCACCACCCGTGCGGGGACGCCGTCCGGCCCTGGGGCCGTGTTCTTCCCGCGAAGGCGAAGAGTCCCTGCGTAAAGTTCCGACGCCGTCACCGGGAGGATCTCCTCATCCGGCGGAACCGCCTCCCGCGGAGGGTCCATCACTGGTGGGGTGAAGTCGGTTCTGGACGGAAACAGGGACCGGACCACCCCATCCAGCAATGCCGGCTCGAGGGTCTCCGTCAGTGGAGGACCACAGGGGCGCAGTTTATTCCGCGCCGCCTTGTAAGGTCTTCCAAACGGGTCCCTATCGAGACCCTCCAGCATGTCGGCTCTCGCCGAATCTTCGGCCGCGCACATCGCCAGCTTGAGGACCGTCTTTGCGTCGATGTACGACGCATAGAGGCCCTCCTCGCTGGCTGGGTCTCGGGGCCTGCGCCTTCGGCTCCGCGTGTAGGCCCTCCTGGCCGCTACGCAGGCGGTTCGGAGCTCCGCCAGTTCCTCCACCAATAGACGGCGCGGCGGGGAGGTGGGTGGCGAGACCGGGGCATGCTGGAGTTGCACACCTCGGTCAGGGACCCCCTCAGCTGGAGCGCTGCGGCGTCCACGTCCAGGACGTCGACAGGAGGAGCGAGCCAGTCCTGGACGAACGCCGCCTCCTCCGCAGCCTCTCGGTCCAGGCGGGTGAGAGCCCACCGTGGGAACGGAGACTGGCCCGAGCGGACCCCCTGGGGGCTCTGGGTGGAGATGTCGAAGCGCACATATCGGTGGTCCGAAAAGGTCTCCGCCATCTCCACCCGCCAGTTCACGACGCGGGCGGCTAGCACGGGGGTGGCAAACGAGACGTCGACCACCGATCCTCCCCGTTGCCGCACACACGTGTGGACAGCCCCTCTGTTTAGGAGGGACACACCGCATGACGCCGCCCAGAATTCTGCGGCGCGTCCCCGGACGTTGCAAGAGCGGGCCGGGTTGCCCCAGGCCGTCGCCTTGGCGTTCAGGTCGCCCAATATGGCGACCTGCCGTGGCGCCGCCCTCCCGACCACTGCGGTGAGGATTTCGAGATAATTCTCGAAATCCGAGAGAGGGCGGTTTGGGGAGAAGTATACGCCTACAAAGGCCAAGTCTCCCCACGCGGCGGCCACGTATCCCGGTCCCCTCTCTAAGAGCGAGAGGGGAGGGGAGTCCGTGGAAGACCGCGACACCAATGCCACCGAGCCGTCCCGATCACCCAGCCAACGGCCAGGCACCGAGTACGGCTCGGCAACCACCGCCACGTCCACCAACCACTCGGCCATTGTCTGCATCAGCAGATCCTGGGCCGCCCTGCAGTGGTTGGTGTTCGCCTGGAGGATACGATGCTTGACCTGACTATCCATTAATCAGACATCGCACCCCCCTCCACAGCCGCCAAAGTCCCAGCCTCAGGGACGGCGGTGGCAGCGACAGGCCGGATCGGCGCCTGCTCCTTGCCCTTCTTGGGGGGAGGATTGCACTTCCTCCCCAACATCACGTGGCCCGCCGGGCAGCCACTGGCGGCACACACCGCACAGTGCGGCGTGGCGGCCTCGCAGGAGGCGGACTTGTGCCCGTCCTTGCCACAGCGGTAGCAGTTGCTCCCCCTGTCGACCTTGGACGGGCAAAGGGGCCGGGTGTGTCCGACTCCAAAACACTTGTAGCAGCGCAGGGGCTTGGCTTCAAGTGCCCGGACTACACCCGAGCTGAACCCGACTGCAAGTCGTCCTTTGGCGAGGACGGCTATGGCTGCGGCGACTGGGCAATCGAGGCGAATGGTGCCCATGCCGCTGCGACCGGGCCTGATGGCCCGACCTTGCACCTCTGTGACGCCACAGCCCCCCATTGCTGCGATCGCCGCCACCACCTCCTCCTTGGTGACCGAGTCGTCGAGGTCGGTCACCTCCAAGGCCACGGTCTTCACGGGCCTAGCGACATTGGCCGCGTCTGCGATGACCTCTTCCAACTTGGTTGCGAAGAGGTCGGCGTTGGCGCTGCCCTGAGCCCCCGGGAACTCGAAAATTCGAGCCCCGGCCTGGGTCCGGCGGCACGACACTGTGCCAATCCCCAGTTTTTGGGGATCGGCGTTGGTACGCGCCCGCGTCATTATCGACGCGTACGTCTCCCCCCGCCCCGCAGCCTCAGCGGTGAGCGTCACAACTACGGCTGCGGTCTTGGGGGGAACCAACTTCCTCTTGTCATTCCTGGCGGCGGCTCCATTGGCTGCAGCGGGAGCACCAGTGGTGGGCCTGGGGGCCGACCTCTTCCCCTTTCCCTTTCCTTTTCCCTTTCCCTTGCCCGTTGTCTGGGACGGGCCGGGAGGGGTGGTGGTGGTGGCGGCATGGACAGCCTCCGTCCTCGACTTCTTCTTCTTCTTGCCCTTTCCCTTTTTGGCCACCTTCGTCCACCCTTGCTGGTTGGATGGGGTGGTGGACGGAAGACCGGCGTCTTCCACCTGGGATGGCAGCTCCGACTCGCGTCGCCTGTTGTCCGCCGCGAGCGGCGGTCGGGGCGCTTCTCAGGCAGGAGCCTGTCCTCTATGCCCGCAATACAGGCTCTAGTGAAGTTCCTCTCCTCCGTGACGACCTTGCGGATGATATCCTCAAGGTTGGAGGAGGGAACCTCAGCTGCCGGTCTCGGCTCGCCTTTGTTTGGCCGGGCCGTAGCTTCAGCCAGCTTCTGATGCAGCTGGCTGACCTCTGACTGCAGGCGATCAACTCTCGCCTGCAGTTGCCGAGTTTCGTCGGTCGCCGTGCGTTGCACCAGCTCCCCGACGATGCCACGCATGCTCGCGGCCCTGCATTTAAGGGACTTTTGGAAAGTCCCTTTCAAATTGGAGGACTTAGAGGCGATTACCACTATCTCCTCTTCGTCCTCCTCAGCCATCAGCTGCAGCTCCGCAAGGGAGTGGTCCGCATACAGGACGCGGGACGCGCCGTACCCGGACTTGGCCCGGGCGACGCGCGTCCGTTGCTCCTTGGCCGCAACCCGCTCCTCTAGGTCTTGCTGCAGCTGCGCCCGCCTAGTTAGGTCCAACTGGCATCTGGCCTCAGCTAGACCCACGTCGTGGGTATCAGACACCGGCTTCTTGGCCTTCGCGTGTGGTCTCCTCGAGTCCGAGGAACCCCCGGACCCATCTCTCTGACGGGTTCGCTTCCCCGGCTCCCGGCGACCAGTCATCGAACTAGCGTCCGACTCAAACAAAACGGACTCATTATCAGAGTCCTCACGCACCTCACAAAAGAAGCTGGCCGCAGACGGCGCGCGGCTAGCCTCCGACGCCGAAGCGCCCTCGGATTGGCCCTGAGAAGGGCCTTTTCTAAATCGTCCGGAGACGTCCCTCGCTGGTTTAGGCATAGCCTCCTCAGATGTCGTACTTTCCCGCAATAAAATAAAATATGATAAAATTGATTAAAATATGCTACGACTGCACAGTGCACTTTAGCCGAGCCCGGTCTGCCACTCCGTTACGGTGGTCAGAACCGGGTCGTTGCCCAGGGGACGCGACGTGGACGCAAGCACTGTGGGGTGGTCCCCCGAGCGAACCTAACCTGAGCGAACCTAACCTGAGCGAACTTAACCTGAGCGAACCTAACCTGAGCGAACCTAACCTGAGCGAACCGTTATGACATAGGGTCTGACAGGTTAAGTCGCTCCGCGCTCGAAAAATCTAAAAAATCGGTTTTTTCGCGAAAAAGTATAAGTGTAAAAAATTATTGTGATAAGTGAAAGTGGGAAAAAGTTATTGGTGAAAAACCATTTTTCCAAACCTTTGGTGCTGAACGCTGCGCGATTTTGCGCGGGAAGTTCAAAATCGGCAACTGCAGCTGTGTTCGGGTTAAGAAGACCTATCTCTGGACACCGAGTTTGGAATTTTCCGACTCAGGGTTCCGGAGATAGCTCCGAAAAACTCCTACCACGTGGAGCGTGGTCGGAGATCCCGAGGGATTTTACCGGATTGGAGGGACAAGATCGAAGGCTCTTTGCAAGACAAGACATCCCGGAGAAAAACCGAAATTTTTCGGCGCAGTAGCGCGGAAATACGAAGGAAAAACCCCGGCAACGTGACAAACCACCCTTTTTCAAGGGTTGTTTAGCTGTTTTGGTCAACTTCGCACCCCCACTGACCATTCTACGAGAAGGAGACTAAGAAAAGGACTCTGGAGGTACTTTTTAATCTAAATTTCCACTTGGGGATCACCAAGTTATCTTATATACAAAGTTACTGTGCAACCACGAAAAACTTGGAAAAAATTTCCGGTCACGAAAACTCAAAAGTTTCAGTAAGAACCCACCCTTTAATTTAAAGAATAAATAGTCAAAGTATTTAGGAACCGTTTGCATGAAAAACAAACATTTTCGGACAGTAACTTTTAAAATTATTAGTGTTTTAGTAAATAGAAGAAAAATTTCCGGCCGCAAAACAATTTGTTTCTTTTCGGTCGTAGTGGAAAAATTCCATAACTGTCAACATCATTGTAAATTCTGTCTGTGCCCAGTAAAGTGTGACTGTGAAGAATAAATTATTTTGTTAACTTTATTGTAACTTATTGTAACATTATTAACTTACTTAATCATTATTTATATTAACGGAGCCGTTATTGTTTGCTGCAGCGCCCCACGGGATTATTAATAATAGATTAAAATAACACACCCAATACTAACCTCCCATCCCGACCTTCCCACCCCTAAAAACCCAATTATCTCGGGAACGGCTGGGAATTTCCAAATTTCGACAAAAATTTCCCCCCCGCTATAACCTGCCTCTCAACTATAACATACTAACATATAAACCCTGTAGAAGAAACAACATGGCCATGAGGTTTTGAAACTTCCGCCATATCATTGTGACCTGAACGCAATTGAACTCATATGGAGTTTGGCTAAAAGAAAAATAGCCAGCAAAAACTTAGGGATTCCAGGTAAAGAAATGGAGAACCTTATAAAAGAATGCTTTAATAGTGTCACAGCCAATGATTGGAAAAAATGCACAGATCACACTATTAGTGTCGAAAATAAGTATAAAGTAAGAGACAGGATATCCGAAACCGAGTTGGAACCCTTCATCATTTCTGTGCGTAATGATTCTACTGACAGTGATTTCTCATTTGAAGGCATTGAATTTCTTGATTCTGATTTTAGTTCTGATGAATAAATACGTACATTGAAATGCTTTTTTTTTAATTTATCCCAAGTAATTTTTTTATCAAAATTCAAGTATCAACAAGTTTTCAGCGTGCTATATCAGTGTTGACGCCTGAAAGATTTTTGAATTTGCCGCCTTTTTCATGGGACTAGACTCGCTTGACAGACTCTATTAGATCTATGACCACAACTCTTCAGAAAGCCATAGATAGTTTGACGAAATTGTTGGGAGTATTGGGTCTGGACCTATTGTTAGCGTTACCCACATTTATTAAATAATTGAAAGTATAAACAAGTTGTTGATTTGACAGATAGTCGAGGCGAGCAGCGCCGGCGGCCTTATGTAAAAAAATTGGAACGTTAGGTGTAACGCTTGTAAACATTTATTGTAAGAAAAAGTTGTAGCCTATTGATTAAAGCATTTCAGGAAATTGAAGACTGTCTATAATTTGACCTGACTTCCTCTCACAGTCAGAAGTGGTAAGAACTAAGAGTGTTGGAGAAAGTTCTCAGGTACGTTACTTGATTTATTTTTTCAAAACAGCTTGCTTACAGACACGGCAGTTGACGTCATGTGATTTTATGGTTGAAAATAAATACTTGGAATGCTAATACATATTTCAATAAACAATTTTATGCGCCTTGTGTTGTTTTGTGTTATGTAAAAAGGAGTGCAGCATAACACCGACGTCCGATAAAGTGTGTGGCGTGGGTACCTTAGTCTATAGGCAAAAATTAAAAAGTAGGTCATGTACTTAGATTATAAATCTAAGGTCATGTACTTACATTGAGATATAATGTAGGTACTACGTAGTACATTATATCCCAATGGTTATGTATTTCGCCTGGTCTGTTTATGTCTGAGATGAATGGAGAAAATGGGATATCAACTATTGTTGAAAAATATTATGCCTACTTATGTCAATGTCACCACGAAAATATAAAAATAGGTACAAAATGTTCATTTGTTTAAATACAATAAAAGTGTAGGTACGTAGGTATGACATATTCTACGTACCTAGGTAATAATCATATGATAGGATTTTCGTCGATGTTGTGTTAATGTTTACGTAGGTACTCCACATACCTGCTTACTTATAATTCGTGAGTAGGTAACATAACTAGATCTGATCATGAATATCGCCGATATTTTAAAATGCTGTGGATATTAAACTATCGGATATTCGGGGATTTTTTTATGAGTAGGTACCTACCTATTATGAGAAACAATATGAATGAACAGGAAATTATTTGTATGTTTTGGTTGATTCACGTGTCACGCTCACGAGTTACGTACTTAAAATACAGCGGACTTATGGACATTTACGCACAATAGCAACGAATTTTGACTACCTACCTACATCATTAAATTAGTCTCGAGATACCTGGGTGCTGATATAGTCATTTATGTTTATGCGCCATAAGGATGTTTTAACATCGAATCACGAAACTATTGCTGCTAGCTGGGCGTGTACTTAGATAATTATTTGATTTGAAGTTTTTGTAACTATTCGATCTTTCGGCGATTCTGTTACTTAGCAGATACACATGGTTTATTTTCTATGTGCATTACTATAGGTACGGAAGCGAAACAGCTGCCGTTAGCTGTGCTAAGTGTGGACACAGTGCAAAATTACTAATAATTGTTTTCATGTTTCTCTTTTCCTTACTAATACCTATCACACGATATTAACTTAAACTACGTCGCCACTCCACTATGAACTAAATTTAAAAAAAAATATACCTGTATAATAACCTATTACTTATTTGTTTTTAAATATTGATTTATGGGTTATCATAGTATCTGCCTTTAAATATAGTTCGGCAAAATGGCTTCCAGTGGTAGGTCTAATTATACTCCACCTTTGGAACCGAATAGACGTAGTAGATCATCACGGAATCCTGAGCGTATCCAGCAGCCTAGAAGGAATAAACGTTCCACAACAAGGCCTCATCAAAGACAACGGAAACGTGATACTTACCGCAGCAGATCTCGTCGCAGAACGGCATCTTATTCCTCGTGCTCGTTATTATATCGGCGTCATAGAAGTAGTAGTACAAATTCAGAAAGCAGTCAGTCAGATTATCATACGCGTTATAGACGCAGGTCTCGTTCTGTCCGACGCAACAAGCGTCGCAGTCGTAAATCTCTCTCATCGCGTAATGAAAGTGAAGAAAACCGATATAAGCGGGATTCGTCCGATCTTTCTGATAATTCGTCGTTCGTAAAACAAAAACGATCCAGTACTCACAAAGAGGACTACTTACTTTCTAAAAAGATTTTCTAGAATAATTAAAGGCAGTCGTTTTGAAGGATCGCAAAATGTAATCTCAGAATTCGATCCTGTCGCACATTCACAAACGGCAGAAGACTGGATTCGTAAGGTGAACGAGACAGCAAGAATATATGGGTGGACAGAGAGGCAAATTATCTATTATGCTATACCGAAACTTTCTGGCCATGCAAAGAAATGGTACCAAGGTAGGAGTACCATTGATTTGAGCTGGAAACAGTGGCAAAGAAAGATTATAAAAACTTTCCCAGACGATCGCAACTACGCCGACCGTCTGACGGAAATGCTTAGCAGAAGAAGTAGGAGAGAGGAATCGCTGGAAGATTATTTCCATGAGAAGGCTAGGTTGGTGAAAATGTGTTGCATTAAAGGGAGAAACGCCGTTGACTGCATAATTAGCGGTATCTTTGATAATGGCGTAAGGCTAAACGCCCAAGGAGCTAGTTTTAAGAGGACATCGGACTTGCTCAAATATTTACGCTGAATATCAAAACGAAATCTCATCTCAAAGAGAGACCCCCTATTACTTAATCAGGAATCGCCACATTTAAAGAATTCGGACACTAATGGCAGCAACATGTCAAATAAATCCATACCAACCCGGGCAAGGTCTAGGTCTTTTCAATGTTATAATTGTGGTAATATTGGGCATACGGCTCGTAACTGCAATAAACCATTAATAAGATGTGATAAGTGTTCACGGCTAGGACATACGACACAAAATTGTGAGCTGATAAGTTCTCGACCAAAAACTGATCAAACACAAGAAAATACAAATCATAATCCTACACAAAACGTTCTACAAATAACAACAAACGAAAAGTCAAATAGTAATGTAGTATTTTAAAACTATTTCTGCTAATGGCATATCGGCCTCAGCGTATGTAGACTTCGGAAGTCAATGTACCTTAGTTCGAGAATCGGTTGTTAAAGATCTTAATGTAGTTCCAAATAAGATCGCACTTCCTGTCATTAGGAGATTCTGTTTTGGAAGTGTCGTACCAATTGCTAGGATATTTATGACTATTGTCGTAGATGCGGTCCAAGCAGACATAGAAGCATTTATTGTACCGGATCATTTACTTAAGACGGATGTTCCTAATGCGCAGTCTTTAACAGAGATGGCCACTGTTACTGTTTATAAGACCAACTCTTAACTAGTATGTTGTGTTGTGATGTTTATAATACGACTGACATCTTAATCAGAGGGTACACAAGAGAAGTTTTTAGGACCATTATTGGTCCCAGGCAGTGCATGCATGAAACTTTATACATTCTTTTGCAACGTATCTACCAATTTCATAACGAGAGGAATCGATGTATAGTCATGACTTTGTCAGAAAATCCAATTACTCTCACCAATTCCAAATTATTAATATGAGCAGTAAAATTAAACAATCTAGGGCATTTACATTAAAGCAAAGCAGGCCCTGCATGTGAATTCTATACATATTAATACCTACCCGGTTGTCAGAAATCCGACACCATCAATAAAGGAACCTATTACTTTAGATATGTTAATTATTGGAAACAAAGTAACTTAGATTGAAATAATCAGTTAATAAACAATACAATATCAGTTAAAAAACTAATTAAAAAAAGAACTATCTCTAATAAAAAAAATAAAAAAAAATACATGAATATTGCAAGGTGGTGGCTGATGCTTTATGAATATAACTTTAATATCGAGTATCAGCCACGTATATGCAGCATGTTGATGCTCTGAGTCGGAACCCCATCTCACAATAAAATATCGCAGAGTTTGGAAGTCCTCAATATCACAACTGAAGACTACTCCACATGGTACAGGTGACAGATCCGCGGATAAAACATATTATAACTATTTTAGAAACTAGCGAAGAGGATATAAAGGATGTATCTATTATAATAATTGCGCATTGCAAAGTGATAAAATATATAGGCACGTAGGATCCAAATTGAAATGGGTGGTACCTAATTCGGCGCAGTGGAGAATTTGTCAGCTTAATCATGACGAAGCGGGTAATTTGTCAACTGAGAAAACGATTGAGAAGATAGGAGCCGATTATTGGTTCCCAAATATGAGCCGTTTCGTTAAGAAGTATGTTAATGTTTGCATCAACAGTGCTTATAACAATAAAATGTCGAAAAAAAAGTCGAGGTACTTAAATCCAATTCCCAAGGTAAACGTAATATTTCACACAATACATATGAATCATTTCGGTCCATTTATAAAGAGTAAAAGAGGAATTGCATATATCCTCGGAGTCATTGACGGGTTAAGCAAATTCATATTTGTCAGACCTGTAAAGAATATTAGGTCTATTAAAACACAAGATATTTTCGTAACATTTGGATGCCCAAAAAAAAAAAAAAAATTATATCAGACCAAGGCACAAGTTTTACGTCTGGTGAATTTAAAAGTTTTGTATTGTCGATTGGAGCCAAACATGTCCTAAATGCGGTAGCTACGCTTTGATAAAATGGGCAAATTGAACGCTGCTATCGAACAATTCTAAATTCACTAGCCGCCATGAACCATGGTTTGGACGAGAGCGACCGGGACACCAATGTTGCAAAATTACAATGGAATCTTAAAAATACAATCAATAAAAGTACTGGGAAATCGTCAGCTGTAAAGATAGACGAACAGATTTTAAATACCGATAAAGATGAATTGAGTAGAGAAAAAAAAATATAGAAGGACAGAAAAACATGAAAGAACATTTTGAGTAGCTATAAAGGACTTCCTCAAAGACAGTCTAAGAATATTTTCCGGCTGATCAGTTAAAACCGTGCATTCATATAAGTTTATCACCGTTAGTTAGCGATAAAAGTGACAATAGAGGTTCGGATTCGCAAGACGAATAGTAAAAAGAAACCGAGAGGTGTTTATGTTTATATGTATGTATGTTATTATATTCATGTATGAAGATACTGTAGTAGGTGTGTAGTGGTAGTGGCCGGTAGCCCTTCACCCAATTTCCATGTCATTTACAGCTTAGATCAGTGTCGACCACGGATAATCGGCAATTTCTGGTTATTATAATACTGAGTGACGGATGAGAGAACTCTGAGACAAACTGTTGGCAGACCGTGGCTCTCTGGTGGCTAAACGGCAAACCATGATGAAGACAAACTGTGGGCAGACCGTGGCTCTCGGGTGGCTAAACGGCAGATCATTGTTGTCAAATTGCAAGTTAATGGCTCCCGGGTAGCCTGATAAATGCGATGACCCAAGAAGATGAGCAGACCGTGGCTTTCGGATGGCTAAACGGGAGCTTCCAGCAAATTTTGAAAGTATTCGTATGTATTGTTACGTGACTACGAGCTTCCGGATGACCTCACTTCTGAAGATAAGAACTTAGATATTAACAAACTAGATAGTTACAAAAATTAGCTTAAGTCTTCATAGAATTAGCATAATAAATTATTTTGTTCAATGTACACACGATAATATTTTGCGCATCTTATTTTGTTTTACCTTTTTATTGTTTTAGAATGTCAATTGATTCAACATTATAGAACGTTAAAATTAATAAGAATACAGACATAAATTCAAAATTAATTTTTTTTTACTATGTTATTTATATTATTTCTGAAAAAACATTTTTTTTTTTTTACTAAATGGAATTTGGGCCAATTCTATAAATTAGACTTATTTAAGTTAATTACTATGAATCTATGTTTTGGGTATGAGGCCACACCCTGTACGATAGATGGCCGAGTTGAATTTAGGAATGGGGACATTCCTATTGCAGAATGGCCGTCTGTTAGCGTTACCCACATTTATTAAATAATTGAAGGTAAAAACAAGTTGTTGATTTGACAGATAGTCGAGGCGAGCAGCGCCGGCGGCGGCCTTATGTAAAAAAATTGGAACGTTAGGTGTAACGCTTGTAAACATTTATTGTAAGAAAAAGTTGTAGTAGAAAAAGTGTATAATTATTTTCTATTTAGTAGAATTAAAATATTATGTACATAAATAACAACTTATAAGTAATTAATTTATAAAAATAACAAAATTATATACTAACTAAACTAAAACTATAAAACATTAAAATATAGCGTCGAAAAATTCCTCCGCATCGCTGTCGACTGGTAATGTACCCAAGAGACTGGCGGCATTGCCACGTTGTATGGCAATGCTTAACCTCTGGCCAAGGTAAAAGCCAGCCCTTGGGTCACGGGAAGTGTCAACCAGCCGTTTGGAGATATCTTTGAACAAATCATGAGCACTCGGACCCCACGGCCCGAGGGTTTCAACCCCAAACGGCTCGAAAATATAGTTAGAGTCAGGAAGATGGGATGGCGCAAGAGTATCGACACACGTTGCGTCCCACACTAAAGGCCTACCCACCTTCCATGGAAATAAAGACATGCCGTCCGGTCTCTTGCCATCGTCACGTGCCAAGCCATTAGGTTCTAATACAGCTGGAACGCCGACGGTGACAAGAGCTCGTCGGATAATGTCATTAATATTCGCGTGCCGCGCTAAGCGACCTGCACTACGGCTGCAAGACAGGCCGTGGTGTCCGAGGCTGTTGACAACTTCGCCACAGTGACAGCGATGAAGAGAACAACAAGGAGCTCCTAGTCGGAGGGAAGCAGCGAGGCGGAAAGTAGTGTCTTCGAACAAAGTACCTATGTTCGACGATGGTAGTGCATGAAGCCACAGACCCGACTCCCATTTACCCACAGCCAGCAAGCGCGCACGCTCCGCAGTAGTAGCAGACGTGTCAAGTAAATTATTCTGTGCTACTCTGCAGAGCTGCTCATCCCACCGTCTCTGGGAAGATGGATTGTCGGGTAAATCTGAGTTCGGGCAAGCGAGTCTCCAGGCATCCATAGCCTCGGAGAACCACGGCACATCAAAATCAATCAGTGTGGGGGCTAGGATTTTCCTGATTAATTTCTCAGTGCCGTGGACCGAGGATATGAAAGCCGGTAAACTAATACTTGAAATTTTGCGGACGCCGAGGCCTCCCATACGAATGGGAAGAGTAGCTTGTGCCCAAGCTCGGTCGTCCATGGCCACATTTAAGATCGAAGATATTGTATGCCGGATAATTTGGTCCATTTTGTCTAATAGGTGAGTGTGCTTCCATAAATGGGAAGCGCGAAGGAAATATGTTAATTTAGGGCCGAAACAGCAGTAACGGATTAAGGTTATAGCCGAATGCATGTTAATTTGGAACAATCTTTCCGAAACGTTACTGAAATTTTGTATTTTTTCCTCAATCAAATCGGGAAAGGAATTCTCAAAGATTGGAGACCCAAGGAGACGAAGAGAGGTTTTTTCAATAATTTTGATTTCTGGGGCTATTGCGTTAAATTTAGGAAGTGTCAGATGTCTGTCAGTACTGTCCGCTAAATAAAGCTCACATTTAGAAAGGTTGAGATTAAGGCCAATGGAAAATAGTTTATGTTTTAAGAATTGAAAGTCTTTTAAAACAGTTTCTACATCGCCTCCCAAAGTTCCATCATCAAGATACCAAACGTTAAATTTGGAATTTAGCTGTCGAATGATTGGGTGAATTGCTAAACTAAAAATCACTGGCCCGAGAGGGTCACCTTGTTGACAGCCAACAGCAGATTCCAGAAGGTTGTCCCGATAAAGTAATTTAGAAGAGTGTCTGTAACATTGCCAAAGGAAACTATAAATTTGAGGTATTTCTTTTTTAGTTTCTGCCAGCAAGGTGTCCCTATTAACAGAATTGAAGGCATTCTTTATGTCAACCTTCAGGATGACCTCTCCTTTGCCAGAATTTAGGTAGGTCGACAAAGCGTGTACGGCAGCCTCACAGCCCCCTTTCGAGCCGTAACCTAGCTGCAGGGGCTGAAATTTTTCCGAAACAACCTCACCAAAAAATTTACAGCAAATCTTGGCTGCCATACGACGGTATGTAGTTCCCACGGCAATAGGACGAATGCCGCCATCCCTCTTACGCAGGGCGCATAGATTGGCCCCGTACAGCACGTCGATGACGGCCTCGTTCACCTTGCCGGAGAGCATAAGGTTAATCAAAGCCGTAAGCTCCTTCAAGAGCAACTCACCAGCTGCCCCGGCGCCTGAACTGATAAGGTCCTTAAGGTGCTGAGGACTCAGGCCGTCGAGGCCGCCAGCGGAACCGCTCCGGAAGGAGCAAACGGCTGTGACCAACTCTCGACCTGTAATGGTGAGGAAGTGATTATCCAGATCAGGGGGGTCGGGAAAAGAAAGACCATCCGCTGGGGCAGGGTGTTTGCTCTCCAGAGCTGCGAGTGTTTCTGGAGAACACGGTGCCACCAAATCGCTACTAAAAAGAATCCTGGCTGCTCCACTTATGTCACCTTCCTCTAACTTAGATTCAACAAGATGTGATATACCTCTTGAAGAGGTGTATATCTGTGTCGGTAATTTTGAATCTAAATTATGAGCCGAAATATTACAGTTTTCTTTAATTTGTGCAGTCAATGTCTTTTTGGTTGCCAAATTCTTTTGTACGTGTAGAATTCTGTAAGGGAAGGTGAGCAGCTGTTCCCAAGCACTTTGCGAGTTCTCCCTGGCGGCAAGACGAACGCAACCTGCTAGGTGTTGTGCCACAAGAGGTCGGGCGCCACGGGGAACTCGCTTCAAAACAGGTACAGAGTTTTTGAATTTTGAAAGGGTTTTCCAAAACGGGTCAAAAGTGGATGTAGCTGGTATTGTAGGTGTAGCTGTTGGTGGGTCTGAAGTGAGTGAATTTTTGGGTCTGTGTACCTTTCCAATATGCACATTCAGACCCCGCTTACCTTTAAAAAACCGTGCCTGGGTACACAGCGGACATCTCTCCAGGATGCTCAGCGATGTTGAAGGTTGACTGGCACTACCACTACCATCCAACACATCGCTGCTGCCACTAAACATCTATATCTATAGAACGATTTTACTTAAATATATTAAACTTAATAAAATAATAACAAACTAAATTAATATAAAATCTAAAACGTCTATGTGACACTGATGACAAAATATTGACAAAGACGGGAGCTGTGACGGGACCGACGCAGTCGCGTTGGCGGCCTAGGGCGCCGCGCCGCCGGTGCATTTCAACCGTTGCCGGGTGACGAGACGGACTGGGGTCTCGTCCTCACCTTCTTTTTATTCTCTCTTCCTGGGTTACTTATAGGATAGGCAGAAGTGTTGTGATGTGTAAAAACATCAACAATCTGCAAAGCTCGGTGATTATAGAAATTCTTCTTTAGACATCTAATAAATATATTTCGTTCACCAGATGTTAGTCATTAAAAAACCCTTCTGCCAAATACCACTTCTGCCCTTCCCCTGTCGTCACTCTGCCCCATATCTGGGCCGCCACAATTTAATAGCGTTTGCACTGATAACAGCCCTTCGCTCACGCGCCACTCACTTTGAAAAAGTGTATTGATTAAAGCATTTCCGGAAATTGAAGACTGTCTATAATTTGACCTGACTTCCTCTCACACTATCTCCCACGAAAAGTAAAATATGCTTATTTTCTAGAGGAAAGACTTTACAGCCGGCAAATGTTAATAAAATATCAACTTAGTATGTCTTGTTTGGTAAACGTTCCTGTTGTTAAATATTTAGAGTATTTAGGACTCTGGGGTAAGATTCATCTTTGAGATGGCGCAATCGGATCAACGAAACTTGTCAAAGAAGTATGACATTTTTAAATATTTTTAAGGTGCTAGCATGTTCGTCATGGGGAGTCCATCCATTGCATTTAAGACGACTATACTATATTGCAATAATTTGCAGTCGGTTAGATTATGCAAGTTTTTTGTTCGATAATAGCGCTAAGACAAATATTTCGAGATTAGACAAAACTCAAAACCAAGCTATGAGAGTAGTTGGCGGTTTTTAAAAAGTTGCCCATTCCACGCGATGGAATCGGAGTTATGTCTGCCACCTTTGTTTGTTCGACGGAAATATTTTGCAATTTTTTTCTTAAAAGCTAAATCTATTATTGACGGTGACACCATTTAGTAGCTTATTCCATTCTAGACTCATATTTAAGATTGAGGGAAAGTGGCAAAACTGTTAAGTTCCAATGGATTCCATTACATGTTAGTCTGTTGGGAAACGAATTAGTAGATAAGTTGGCAAAAACAGGAACATATGAAGGAATATCTGTCAGCCATCTACCCTTCTTCACAGACATATTAAGAGATATTAAAATAAATTGCTATAACATTGTGGAAACACTTTGATAAAATATCTGAAGAGAAGGGTATATGGTACAAGACAATTCGGTCTGAACCACCAAAGATTCCTTGGTTCTCTGAAGTACATATGAACAGACGACTGTTAGTAACAAGCATGCGTCTGCGATCCGGGCACATTCCATTGAATGCGTTCGGGCATCTCATGAAGGTGGTTGATCACGAGGACACCTAACACGCTTTGGTGGAGTGTGCTCGGGTTGGGGCTGAACGGAGAGTTTTGGAATCAGAAGCGGGACTTAAAGTTTAAAGGATGTTGGCATGTGTAATTTGATCTTGTCCAAACCTACATCCAAGTAAGCTATTAAGTTATATTACTTGATTGTTAAAATAATTAAGTTAAGATCTTAGTTATTATGAAATTTCTATATTTTTTGTAAATATACGAGGCTTGCATAATCGCTTCGCGATTAAAAGGAACCTTTTTTTTTCCAAATAAAGATATTAAAAAAAAGTGTATTATTCAGAATGAAATGAAAATAGAATCAATAATCAAATTATCTACAAAAGTGACAAGACAGTGACCTCAATATCGAAGTAATATAAGATAATATTTATTTTGTAAAACATGAGTACAGTATGTAGTATAGAGTATCGAATGTCTTAAATATCGATATTTATTATTTTTGTGTTTTCTTCTTCTTCATAAATATGTTATGGACCAAGTGATTATTAGGACATTATTAAAAATGCCCGGACAATTTGATTATTTTTATTTCAAACGTAGAATCAATATTTAAAATCAATGGGAATGCGTCAGATACCATCTACTGTTATTGAATCATTTGGGTTAGGTTAGAACAGTGGGGGTCCGTGCAGAAAACCTCCTCGTGTGCCTGACTGCTGCTCGTTCCTTACGAATACGTTCGGGGAAAAGAGCAGTCGTCGGGCCGGTGCACCCTGGGCGCGGTCAATAGTTTCTCCATGTCGGAGGGGTATTGACTGCGGCGGATTTCTGCGGGGGGGAGAGCCTTAGGGCTCTTGGGTCTTTCGAGGCCGATCGACGGTCGTCCACCGGGAGGGAGGTTGAGCCGGACGCAGAGTGGGGAGGCGGACGAACAGTCCGCGGTAGAGGGGCCCACTGGGTAGGTTAGTATAGGATAGGATAAAAAAAAATAATAAAAAAAATGTATATATAATTAGGGTAGGTTAAGTAGGGACCCAATCCTAAGTTTTAAAGCACGGCGAGAGGATGAATGGCTGGAGGGAGTCCAGTCGTTAGTTTTTCACCTGCAGATACCTGCCGCCCTCTGCAGTATGTAGGCTTACCGGGCATCTAGGCTCTGCCCGGTGGACATTCAAATCCTATATCTACTCGTGGGTACTCTATGGAAAAATCAAACAATAATAAAAGTAAAATCGGAAAACAGGCGGAGAAGGTGCCGATCGTTGTGATCGAGCACATGGGTGTGGGTGCGGTGTCAGATTCTGACACCGCGTCCGAAAGGATGAGCGTGGCGAGCGTATGCTCAAAGCGCAAGAAGAAGCGCGCGGGGCTGTCCGGCTCTTCTAGCGAGGAGAGCCTACCGGCCCCTAAGGTGCCAACAGATGGCATAAGAGGTCGAGGTCGCGCAGTGGCAAGTGGAGTCCCCGCTCGTGCGGAGCGTGATGCGCGGGGTCGGTTCAGGTCGGTTTCCTGGCCCGATACGCCGGCTCCGGTGGAGGACGACTAGGGCGTGGGGAGCGACCCCGGGCCCACGAACGCGGACCCCAGCGAGGGCATCTTGCTGGGGTCTAACAAAGCAGAGGCGAATGCCGCTAAGCGGGCGCAGCGAAAGGCTGTAGCGGCTGATGAGATCAGCGAGCTGGCCCGTCAGGCGCGAGAGCGGCGCTCAGCCCGACAGACTGCCGGGGAGAGCCCGTCGGCGGTGGCGCTCAGTCGCCAAGTTTTGGACGGCGTGGCGTCCTGAAGGTTGCTACCAAATCGGGCAACCTGAAGGGCACATTCACGCGTGCTCTGAAGGAGGCGGCTGACGACATCAGGGAGGCAGTGGAGGTCCTCCTTAGTTGCACGAGCACGGAGGAGACAGCGAAGTTGTGGGAGGAGAATGCCCGTCTCCGCTCCGGTCCGAGATGGAGAACCTCAAGCGGGAGTTTGCCGCTCAGAGGGCAGCTCCCACAGCCACTGGGTCATCGTCGATCCCGTCATCGGCCCCTGTTTCTGATGAGGACAAAATCGCGCGCAATTGCTTAATGCAGTGTGGCGCGATGGTGTCGGCTCGGCTGGAGGCCATGGAGGCGAGGCTTCCCCCGGCCGAAATCCTCCGCCCACCGCTCGCTGCGGTCAAGCGGAGGAAGCAGGCGGAGGCGAGAGCAGCGGTGGTGCCTAAGCCGAGCCAGTCCGGGAAGGGGGCCAAAAAGCCCACGAAGGGGACCAAGAAGCCCGCGGAGGCTAAGTCCACGCCCGCTTCCCGAAGGGCTGCTCCCCCGACGACCGCGCCCAGACCCACCACGGAGGCCTGGACGACGGTTGTCAAGAAGAAGGGAAAGAAAAAGAAGAAGAAGACGGCGCCACCAGCACCCGTTAAAGCACCAGCACCGGCACTGAGGAGGACCCAGAAGCCACCTAGGGCGAGAGCCCCACGCTCCGCGGCTGTGGTGGTAACACTGCAGCCCGCAGCCATCGCAAAAGGCCTCTTCTACCAGGCCGTCATGGCAAATGTGAGGAGCAAGATAGCGTTCCCCGACCTTGGCACACCGTCCGGGTTTATATATAGGCATGCGATGACGGGGGCGCGTGTCTTTGAGGTGTCTGGTGCCTCGAGTGGTGAGAAGGCGGACACATTGGCCGCCAAGCTGAGAGGTGTCCTCAACCCGGACGACGTCCGAGTGTCCAGGCCGATGAAGACCGCTGAGCTGCGCGTCGACGGACTGGACGACTGCGCGACCCCGGCTGAGGTCGTGGCGGCCGTCGCCCAGGGCCTTGCGGTGTTTCCGGTGCCTAGACATGGGGCATGTCAGGGCACGGTGCACCTCTGAAATAGACCGCAGCGACTAGTGCTATCGCTGCAGTCAGCCCGGCCACAAGGCGGCCCAGTGCTCCGCGGTGCCAAACTGCAGCCTCTGTACAGCTGCAGGGAGGTCCGCTGGGCACAGGGCTGGCGGAAAGGCCTGTCGTGCACCTGCACCCAAGAAGAAGAGGGGAGCCATGGCTGCCGGGGGCTCTTTACCCCCGCCTCAGCCTGGCTACCCTACGGCCGACTCCCGGCCTGTGACTGGTGCGGAGGGGATGGACTGCGTCTAATGGCGCTGTACAATTTCCTCCAGGGCAATATTAACCACGCTGCCAGAGCTCAGGATCTCTTGCTCCAGATCATGGCAGAGTGGTCAATTGATGTGGCTGTGGTCGCCGAGCCGTACTTTGTCCCCCCCAGGGATAACTGGGTGGGAGACCTGGATGGTTTGGTGGCCATCATTGGCGGGGCTCTCGTCAACCCGTCCCGAGGACATGGCTGGGTGGCCGCCCTTGCGGACGGCATTGGCACGGTTGGGGCGTATTTCTCGCCCAACAAGAGCCTTGCCAACTTCGAGAACTTCCTTAAGTGTCGAGTTGGGTGCCGTTGTAGGCCGACTCCACCCTCACCCGGTGCTGTTACTCGGGGATCTCAACGCCAAGTCAGCGGCGTGGGGATCTCCGGTGACCGATGCTAGGGGTGAGGCGCTGGAGAAGTGGGCAATCACGACAGGCTTGACCGTCCTAAACCGGGGCTCGGTCTACACGTGCGTGCGGCAGCGGGGTGGGTCCATAGTGGACGTCTCGTTCGCTAGCCCTGCTGTCGCAAGCCGTGTCCGCGACTGGCGTGTCGCCGTGGAGATGGAGACGTTGTCGGATCACCGATACATCCGTTTCGGCGTCTCCACCCAGACCACCGGCGGCCGTAGTCCATCGGCCCCGCGAAGGGACGGTCCGCGCTGGGCGCGTAAGCGCATCGACAGGGAACTTCTCGAGGAGGCCGCTATCGTCCAGGCCTGGTTTCGGGAGTCGGCGACGAACGGACCCGTCGACGTCGAAGAGGAGGCGCTGTGGTTCCGCGGGGCGATGACGCATATTTGCGACGCGTCCATGCCCCGCGTCAGCACACATCCAGCAAGGCGCCAGGTGTACTGGTGGTCTGCCGAGATCGCACAATTACGTGTCGAGTGCGTAGCGGTCAGGCGCGAGTACACCCAATACCGGAGGAGACGTCGTCGGGTCCCTGACGAAGAAGCCGCGCTGTATGAGGTGTACCGCGCGGCGAAGCAAGCCCTGTGGCTGGCCATCGGCGAAGCGAGAACGTGAGGCAGGGAGGAGATGTTGGAGACTCTCGATGCGGATCCGTGGGGGCGTCCCTATCGTGCGGTTCGAGGGAAACTTCGAGCCGCGGCGCCTCCACTCACGGAGAGTCTCCAACCTGAGCTGCTGGAGGAGGTAGTCGCAGCCCTCTTCCCGGCAAGAGCGGAGCATACTCCGCCGCCGATGGCTCTGCCCACAGCCGCAGAGCCTGCAGAGGAGAACGCCATCAGCGTCCCGGAGGTGACACAAGCAGAGATGGGGGCAGCCGTGATGCGGCTCCGGGCCAAGAACGTGGCTCCGGGGCCCGACGGGATCCACGGCCAAGCGCTTGCCCTCGCTCTGAAGGAGCTAGAGCCCCACTTGAGAGGACTCTACACAGCGTGCCTTGAGCAGGGCCAGTTTCCCACTTTGTGGAAATCAGGTCATCTGGTCCTGCTCAGGAAGGCGGGGCGCCCTGCGGACTCACCGTCCGCGTACAGGCCCATAGTGCTGCTAGACGAGGTGGGTAAGATGTTTGAGCGTATAATCGCTGCCCGCCTCGTCGGCCACTTCTGCGGAGAGGGGCCTGACCTGGCCGAGAGCCAGTTCGGCTTTTGGCACGGGCGCTCCACCATCCACGCGATATCGCGGGTTAGAGTCCTGGCGGAGGAAGCGGTGTCCCGGGGCGGGGTGATGTTGGCGGTGTCCTTGGACATTTCCAACGCCTTCAACACCCTGCCCTGGAGCTGTATTCGGGAGGCACTGCGGTACCATCGGGTGCCTTCCTACCTCCGCCGCATCGTCGGGGCTTATTTGGCGGAGAGGTGTGTCACCTACACGGGACGTGATGGCGGAAACCAGCGCCGCATGTCGTGCGGTGTTCCACAGGGCTCAGTCGTGGGCTCGCTTCTGTGGAACATCGGGTACGACTGGGTGCTGTGGGGCGAGCTCCAGCCGGGCGTGGACCTGACGTGTTATGCAGACGACACACTGGTCACGGCCCGGGTGAGCTCGTACAGGGAAGCAGCGTTGTTGGCGACGGCTGCGGTCTTACAGGTGGTGAGCCGCATACGGCGCCTAGGCCTGGAGGTTGCCCTCAACAAGTCGGAGGCCATGATATTTCATGGCCCTCGGCGGGCGCCACCGCCGGGATCACACATCGTGGTCGGGGGGGCTCAAATCGCTGTCGAGTCCACCATGAAGTACCTAGGATTGGTGCTCGACAGCCGGCGACACCCCCCCCCCCCAATCATCCGGGGATTGCGGAAGGAATAACAGATCCCAACAAGATCCCCGGTGCAAGTGTGGGAGGGGAACACTGGGGTGGTTTTCAGTCAGTAAGAGTCTGACAGACCCCTCCGCCCGCCCCAGGGCGGAGGACATCCATGAGGATGTTCCACCCTGTGAACAAAAAAAAAAAAAAAAGGTTAGAACAGTGACCATTAACGCGCGAAAGCGAGCGAGCGAACTAGCGTGCCGCGGCAGCGGCCCCCCAGTGGCAGATTCCCTCTATTCTTGGTGAATCATTTGGGTTGGATGGGTTGTAAATAGAGCATTATACAAATTGAAAATTAACATTAAATAAACATTGTTGATAAATAAACATTAAATAACTTGAATTTAGGACTTATTTTTTTTTTTTTTTTTTTTTTTTTCCTTATTAGTAAGAACCAAGTTCTTACTAGTTAATTGCAATCTAGCCTAAGAAGACTAATAAACAATTTAAATCTAACTTATTATGCTACGTTATAAATTATGTTAATGCTAAGAATAGTGTCCATAATTAGGTATGCACTTTTACACACGTTCGTAACACTTCCTTAGAGTCTGGTAAAATTGATAAAACACTTTGTTCATGTGTTATATAAATAGCACAACATTGTTACTATTATTGATTCACTTACACTACACTAATTCAAATGGTTTAGTTCTCTTTAGTCTACGCACTATGCCTGTGTTGTCTAACAGCTGGATTGCCTCAACATTCACGTGTCGATGGAGTCTGTGTTCGTGGGCTTCAGCAAATTTTTGTGTGATGGTGGTGACGAATTCCATGTCGAGGTCACGGTGGAGGTCATCGTTTCTTATGTACCAGGGTGCATTTACAGCAGCCCTGAGTACTTTATTTTGGAACTGTTGAATTATTTTGACGTTGGTTGGCTTAGTACAGCCCCAAAGTTGGATACCATACGTCCAAATTGGCATCAGAATATGCTTGTATATTATCAGCTTATTATGTATTGATAAACAGGATTTCCTTCCCAGTAACCAATGCAAACGTTTATAACGAATATCGAGTTCCTGTTTTTTCTTTTTGATATGGGCTTTCCAACGCAGCTTGGCGTCGAGAGTTATGCCAAGGTATTTGGCTGTATTAGCATAAGGTATTTGCATACCATTTATGTAGAGTGGGTGGTAGTCACTGTGTTTGTTTGTGAAGTTAATGTGAACTGATTTTGACTCATTCAGATTGATCTTCCACTTTTGTGTCCAGTCGTAAACTTTGTTCACAGCTAGTTGAACTTTCTCTACCGCTTCTCTGTGGCTTGATCCGGTGGCCATAATAGCAGTATCATCTGCAAAGGTCGCTATGGTGCTGTTTTCCAGCTCTGGGATGTCACAAGTGTATAACAAGTACAAAATTGGGCCAAGCACACTTCCTTGAGGCACCCCAGCTTTTATGGTTTTTAGCTCGGAATATGCGTCCTCTTGGCGTATTCTAAACATTCTTTTAGTTAAATATGACTCTAGGATATCTACAAATTCTGGTAGCATGCGTCTGAGCTTAAATATGAGACCCTCATGCCAAACTTTGTCAAAAGCTTGCGCGACGTCTAAGAACACGGTAGCACAGACTTCTTTATTTTCTAGCGTTTTTTCAATAACATTAGTTATTCTATGTACCTGGTCTAACGTTGAGTGTTTTTCTCTGAAGCCAAACTGGTGATCTGGAACTAGGTTTTTATCTTCTATTACTGGTTTTATCCGTTTTAATAACAGTTTTTCAAATAACTTTTATAGTACGGGTAACAGAGAAATGGGTCTGTATGATGATGCTTCGTGGGGAGGTTTCCCAGGCTTCGCAATCATAATGACTTCAGCAACCTTCCATGGCTCAGGTACATATTTTAAGATAAATGAAGCATTTATTAGTTTGGTCAGCTTTACTATGGCTTTGCGTGGGAGGCGTTTTAGAATTTCCCCTGTGATGAGGTCGTAACCGGGAGACTTTTTTGAGCTAATGTTGTTTTGAATTTCTCTCATTACTTCCTTAGGAGTCACAAGCTTGATTCTTTGGTTTTGTGATAAATTTACACTCTCATGTATTTCTACAGAGCTTTCGTTGGGTTGAAAGGTTTCTTCTAAATGTTGAGCAAATCGGAACGCCTTTTGGTCATTGCTTATTGCCCATTTTCCGTTGCTATCTCTGATGGGCGGTATTTGTATAATCTGCCTTTTTAGATTTCTCGTTGCTTTCCAAAGTGAGTAATCCGTTGATTTGTCATTGGTAAGCTGAAGAAGGTTGGTATTCAGAGATTCATCCTCAAATTGTAGAATTTTTCTCTATAGTCGTTTAGTTAGGTTATTTAGTGTTGTTTTATGACGCGGGAACCTTGTTTGCTGCCACAACTTCCTTTGTTTTCTTTTCTCTGATAGTAAATCCACAATTTCTTTAGGATGGATAAATCCCTTATATTTGCGTTTTAGCTGAGGTGTATTGCTCCACGCACATTGTTGAATATTAATAATAAATTTGTTTACTTCTGAGTCAAGCTGATCTTGCGATTTTATCGGAGTTTTAAGGTCGATAATATTATCTAGATCAAGAGCAAAACTGTCCCAATCTGTGGACTTATTAACCAAGGTTAAGTGGCTTTCTTTTAATAGGATTTTTTGACTTAGCATTAGTATAATCGGAGAATGGTCAGAGTTCATAGTAAAACTTTCCTCCAAACTGATGTAATTGGTGGATATATTTTTGCAGATGAAAAAATCTATAAGATCCGGTATTTTCTGGTGGTCAGTGGGCCAGTATGTAGGTTTGCCTGTACTCATTACTTCACAATGTGTTTCTTTAACTGCACTTAAGAGCTGTCTTCCTTTAGTTGTAGTAAGTCTTGAACCCCAATGCGTATGCTTAGCATTAAAATCGCCGCCTAGGATAAATCGCTGGCCTAATAATTCAAAAAGATGTAAGTATCGCTCTTTTCTTATCATGTGCCTAGGAGGCGAGTATATGGCTGCAATGGACACTTGACAAAACTTAGTTTTAACAGATACTGCCACTGCTTGAATGTCTTCTTCTTCATATTTACACTGCACGTAGTGACTAATGTTTTCTTTAATTATAACCGCACTACCCCCCCTGGCAGAGTTGCTAGGGTGGAGGGAATTATATATCATGTATCCTCTAAATTTGATAAAAGATTGCTTTGTGAAATGCGTTTCGGAGATTAAACACACGTCTATATTTTCTGTATCTAGGACCGCCTGCAACTCATGCTGATGTTTGAGGAGTCCATTGGAGTTCCACGCCATTATTTTGAGTGTGTTATTCATTTTTGATTATTCAAGACAGCTGTTTTAGTGCTGGATTCTAGCTTCTCTAATCTCTTATCAAATGAGGTAATGCACTTCAAGATCTGGTTAATCTTATCCTCTAAGTTCAGAGGTTGAGATCCTTGTTTTGCAGCTTGTGCGTAAGTACCAATGTTGGTTACTTGCATGGCTGGTTGTTTTGCAGTTGACTGGACACTTGCTTTCTGCGCCTGTTTACCAGGGTGTGTTATAGGAGGAAACTGTTGGGTATTAGGCACCGTAGGTTTCTTTTTTAAAACTTTATTTTTCATAATTTGCATCTGTTTGGCTACTTCACACCCTCTATAATTGGCAGGGTGAGGTAGGCCGCAGTGGATACATTTTGGTTTCTCTTGCGGAGATTTGGTACAATTGGCTGTAAGATGCTTGCCAGTGCATTTCACACACCTTGGCTCTTTTTGACAATATTTATGTGTATGTCCATAAGCTTGGCATCTCTTGCATTGGGGAATGAGTGCTGGATTTTTGAGTGGATGTATTTCAATTTTACACCCTAATATGTACTTAATGCCGTAGATTTTGTTGACATCTTCATCGTTATAAAATGATAAAACGAACATGTTGAGTGGTTCTTTGGTCTTCCAGCTCAATTTACTATCTACTTTTTCTATTTTTAGGCCTTGGGTTGTTAAATCTTCCTTAATTCGATCTGGTTGGCAAGAAGAGTGCAGTTTCTTTACCACAACTCTAATTGGTCTAGCCTGCTTGTTTTCGTATGAATGCCAGTGGTAGTCTTTTTCAGACAAGAACCTAGCAATTACTCTATATGAGTCTTCTGATTTGGCGTTAACCTTCACACAATCCCCATTCATCATTTTTGCTGTAAATGATTCCGCTGGTTGGCTTTCAATTAACGAATCGTAGAACGTTTGATAGTTCTTGATTCCGTCTATTATGATTGGCGGTGGTAAGGGCACTTTTTTGACCGAAGTCACTTTCTCATTTTTTTGTTGATTGTCTTGTTGGGCGCTTCCGGGTTGTTGTTTTGGAGAGAGGGAGGTGTTAAGCTTCCTTTTCTTCCTGCTCTTGGCCCTAATCCACTCAGTCTCTTTAGCAAGGTCATCCTCGTCTGTACAGTATTCCACGTCGTTTTTTGTAGTCTGAGCAGGTTCTGTAGTCCCTTTTGTTTCTTTGATGCAGTTCAATTCTCCTTGAAGTGTCTGAACTTGTTCCTGCAGGGCATCAATTTGTACATTCAATTTACGTACCATGACTTGCAGGTTTTCTCTATCTGTTTTCTCTTGGAGATAACAGTCATATAACTGCCTTTCTAGGTCAGTTTTAATAGTAATAGACTTTTTTGTAGCCATTATTAAGTTGTAGGGCGAGTTTAACACCTATACAATAAGTTATTGTAAACACTTCATGATTTCCGCACTTGTAACTAGGTCATGACACTGACCCCGATATATTGACGTAGGTACACCGCGACGCGACGTTGTTGTGATCCGTCAGCAGAAAACTCTCGCGAAAGAGCTCGCGCGCGCGATCGGTCGTCCGTGCACTATACTAGGTAGACAACGACTTATTGAAAACGGTTTTAAGTCTTTTGTATATTCTTTTTTTTTTAGTATAAGGGTAATTTTTTATTTAGTTAGAATTAAAATATTATGTACATAAATAGCAACTTATAACTAATTAAATTATAAAAATAACAAAATTATATACTAACTAAACTAAAACTATTAAAAATTAAAAAAAAATGGCGTCGAAAAATTCCTCCGCATCGCTGTCGACTGGTAATGTACCCAAGAGACTGGCGGCATTGCCACGTTGTATGGCAATGCTTAACCTCTGGCCAAGGTAAAAGCCAGCCCTTGGGTCACGGGAGGTGTCAACCAGCCGTTTGGAGATATCTTTGAACAAAACATGAGCACTCGGACCCCACGGCCCGAGGGTTTCAACCCCAAACGGCTCGAAAATATAATTACCGATAATTATACTTTCGCCGTTTGAGATTTGCCGCAGACGCAGCAGCAGCGCCAGCACAGCACGCGGAGTCAGGAAGGTGGGATGGCGCAAGAGTATCGACACCCGTTGCGTTCCACACTAAAGGCCTACCCACCTTCCATGGAAATAAAGACATGCCGTCCGGTCTCTTGCCATCATCACGTGCCAAGCCATTAGGTTCTAATACAGCTGGAACGCCGACGGTGACAAGAGCTCGTCGGATGATGTCATTAATATTTGCGTGCCGCGCTAAGCGACCTGCACTTCGGCTGCAAGACAGGCCGTGGTGTCCGAGGCTGTTGACAACTTCGCCACAGTGACAGCGACGAGGAGAACAACAAGGAGCTCCTAGTCGGAGGGAAGCAGCGAGGCGGAAAGTATTGTCGATTGTAATATTTATGACAAAGAAAGGAGATGTTTCAAAACGGGCCCAGTATAATTATGTACTGTTAGCGGAGAATCCCGACATTGATGGCGCGGTGACCGAATGACGTCACGAGGCGCAAGAGTGGGGCAGACGGACAGCTGCAGCGGCGAGCTCATTCCCTCGGTCATTTCATTTTGGGCGCTTAGAGTGATAGGACGGGTTTTAGCTAAACGTGTTTAGTTATTTGTGTTTAAATTAAAATCTATTTTTGTTAATTATTTGTTTAAGAATTATAACTTTTATTTTGTTGTCGTTATCTTTGAATTCTAAATTGTTCACTCTGCTTACATCAGAAGTGGGATAGCTCTCATAGCTGTCTACACTGAGATTTGGCATTCTGACGAGTTATTGCATTTTTAGTTAGTTAATTGTAGTAGTGACCTCCTAGAGCAAAATGTAGGTAGCAATCAAAGTAGTAACGGTCTCGAGCGAGGGGAATCGTGCGACGGCGCGCGGCGGTCGCGCCACCTTGTCGCCAAGCGTCGGCGCGCGGGCGCCGATGCCCGTGCCCGCTATAGCGGCGCCTGCGCCGTCACTACTCGGCGTCTCAACTACCGACCTGTCGGTTCCTACACCTGAAAGCTCGCCTGGTTGTGACGATACGATGGGTAAAATGACCGACCGTATTGTAAGTGCGATTGGCAAGCTGAGCGCGGTGAGATCAAACCATATTCAAATTTTGACCCTGCTATTAATGATATTGATGTTTGGTATTTTGACCCTGCTATTAATGATATTGATGTTTGGTGTAACGAAGTCGATCATGTGTGCAATTCAAATTGTTGGGATGATCGAGAATGCTTAGCTAGAATAGGAAATTGTTTAAAAGGAGACGCGAGAGAGTGGCTAAATGAGTGGGTCACGAATGATCGGAGTTGGTCAAACTTTAAACGAGAGTTTAAGCCGTTGTGTCCGCGTGAGGTAGATGTAGCAAACATTTTATTTCAAGTCATGAGTACAAATTCCGACCATTACACTACGTATGCAGATTATGCACGGCGATCCTTATTACGTCTTCGAATAGTAGGCGGATTAAGTGACGAACTTATGGCTGCTATAGTTATACGCGGTATAGCCGATCCACAAATACGTGCCGTCGCGACCAATGCCAAACTGAAACCAGAAGATTTAGTCAGCTTTCTCTCGATTTATGTTAAGCCCGCTACATCGGCTCCTAATTATAAACCTAATCAACGTTCAACTAATACCGACGTTAGTCCCCATAATGGTGACCATCGCAAACATGATCATGGTGACACTAGGTGAAAGTGCTTTTCCTGTGGTAACTTCGGTCACAAACAATATTCTTGTACAAAACGTATAAAAACGGACGAACAAGCTCGTAGAGAGAGTAAACACTGTACTACTAAGCACTGCACTAAACACGGTACACAAAAAAGTCTAAAATAAAATAAATAATAAAAAAAAAACCGGTCAAGAGCGAATCGGACTCGCGCACCGAGGGTTCCGTACGAATAATATGATGTTGATGATTTCTGAAAAACTGTGCTATTTAGAGACATCGTTTTATTTTTCCTGTAATCTTTACATAAACTTCTATCATATAGAATAATTCATCAAAAGTAGGAAACGACGCTGCCTAAAAACAAAAATGTTTGAGAATGTGCAAACAGCGTTCTTTCATTATGATACCCCATATGCCCCAGTAACCACACTTCAATTTTTTAAGACCCCCCTTCAATCTCTTTTGCAAAAAAGATATATTTTTTTAAATTTCTTTCTTGCTTGCAAAATAGTTGGGCAAACGTCATCTAAAACTATTCTAAATTTCAAGTTGATAGCATTAGTAGTTCTTGAGATATCCAGGTGTGACAGACAGATAGACAGACAGACTTAGTCTCACCATATAAGGGTTCCTTTTTACCATTTTGGTTCGGAACCCTAAAAATCAAATACCCGACTGCGAAAAAGACAATTTAAAAGTTTAGTAATGCAACACGATGACGCGTGGATCAAACCGCCTGCGTGTGCAGACCGCGCGCATGACGTTGTGTTGGGTTCGATTCCCAACAGTAGTTGAAAACATGTTGTCCTATACATTCCAACGGCAAATTGAAAAAAAATTGACGGCACGGTTGGCGCAGTTAGTTAAGCGATTGACTGCTGCACTGCGTGTCGCGGGTTCGATTCCCGCACGGAACAAATATTTGTATGACCTACAAGTAGTTGTTCCGGGTCTGGCTGTTTGTATATGTGACTTTAAATGTTTGTAAACGCACCCACAATACAGGAGAAATTCCTAGTGTTGGGCAATGTTTTTATATTATTGTAATAATTTATTATTATGCAAAATCATCAATAGTTTCTATTGTATACTTATAATTATTGACATTGCTAAATATTGACTTTGAAAAGTATTATATTTGTCGGATCATCAGGATTTTACTCTGTTAGATTCGGTCATCATGTGGGCAGTAGTTGGGTTTCGTGCAATGAAAACACACTGGGTGCGATACTCGTACACAGTGTATAATGAAATTTCAAATTGACACAATCACTACACATTTTAACTTCCATATTAACCGAGCATAACGAATCGAGTACAGTGTCCGACGCGATCAGACCAAACACTGAATCTTGAATGTCCTCTTCGCCATCGGCTCAAAACATCACGACTCTGTAGAAGCGCGCCAATGGTGTGGGTAGATGACGTCATGTCGCCAGTAGTGGCGCGCTTGCGACTCGTTTCTTGTCCATACTAATGACGATCCGACATACTATTACTAATTATTGTGAATGTGAGCACTATGTGGGTCATTTCTTTTTCTCCTTTTTTCTTTCTTTCTCAGTAAGTTTTAATGGTGGTCTGACATTTTGAGCACTTTATGCGGCCTACCAAAATGTCCTTTGTTTGGTATTGTTCGTCGAGTCGTTGAGCTCCTTAAGTCTTGATTTGAGCTGCACGATTACTGACAAATGCTTACACTGATTGGACAGGTCCACTCAAATTTGAGTGGTTATTTCCTCAAAAGACTATTTCAGACACGGACCTACATGGTCCTGCCATGATCTGACCAAGATTATGTCTGGACTTTAAAAGAGACTTTGACCCCTGAGTTTGTTTCACCATTTCTTCTCAGGGGTAGTCAGATAGGAAAAGTCGACTTCATCTAGCTTCTTTCAGTTCCGTGTTTGGCTTCTACCGAGAACGGACGTCTATCATTCACGCGCGGGTGCTCGTCTTTAGAGTAATTCGCTGGCGCATCACAATAACACCGTCGTGGCCGAGTTGCGAAATCGGTTTATCAAGGTCGCCGCGATGACCCAGTTATTAATTATAGTGTAAACAGTGCAATTAAATAATTGTGAATGTGAAGTTTCTACTAACCGTAAAATGTCGACAACAAAGGTGAAAATTAAAACTGACCTTGAAAAGCTGCTGTATGATAATTACATGCAAGAACGATCAGAGAGAGAAAAGCTGGAACGTCTTGTTAATGATCTAAAGGTCCAAATAGAAAGAAAGCCTCCAGCGCCAGCTTCAAAACCGCCAAAAAGAAAATCCCAGCTCCAAGGGACAAGGAAATAATGACTCTAAGGAATTGGAAGCTAAGAACAATATACAATTTTCTCAATCTGTAAAAGAAAATGTCGAGTACTGTACAGATGAGGAAGAACTCGCTAAAGAGACTGAGTGGATTAGGGCCAAAAGTAGGAAGAAAAGGAAGCTAAATATCTCCCTCTCTCCACCACAACAACCCGGAACAAGCGCCCAACAACAACAAACATGTGAGAAAAAACAGGCATTAGTCAAAAAAGTGCCTCCACCACCCCCAATCATAATTGACGGAGTCAAGAACTACCAAATGTTCTACGACTCACTAACTGAAACCCAACCAACTGAATCATTCACCGCAAAAATGATGAATGGAGATTGTGTGAAGATCAACGCCAAAACCGAGGACTCTTTTATAGCGATTGCTAGGCATTTGTCACTAAAAGAATATCTTTGGCATTCATACGAGAACAAACAGGATCGACCAATAAGAGTTGTAGTGAAAAAATTACATTCTTCTTGCCAGCCAGATCGAATCAAAGACGATTTAATATTGCAAGGTCTGAAAATAGAAAAAGTTGACAACAAGTTAAGCTGGAAGAATAAAGAACCACTCAATATGTTCGTCTTATCATTTAATAATGACGAAGCTATCAATAAAATCTATGGCATAAAGCACATCTTAGGGTGCAAAATTGAAATACACCCTCTCAAAAATCCGAAACTTATTCCTCAATGTAAAAGATGTCAGGCATATGGACATACTCATAAATACTGCAGAAAAGAGCCAAGGTGTGTAAAATGCACTGGCAAGCATCTTACAGCCAACTGTACTAAATCTCCGCAAGAGAAACCAAAATGCGTCCACTGCGGCTTACCTCACCCAGCCAACTACAGAGGGTGTGAAGTAGCCAAGGAGATGCAAATTATGAAAAATAAAAACATTAAAAATAAACTTGTTGTGCCAACTGCCCAACAGCCTCCTTACATAAGTAATTCTGACAAACAGGCACGGAAAGAAAGTTTTCAGGTAACTGCAAAATCTGTTCACGCAAGCGGTTCCTATGCGCAAGCTGCACGACAAAGCACGCAACCTTCAAATCTGGAAGATAAGATTAATCAGATCTTGAAGTGTATTACTACATTTGACAAAAGATTAGAGATGCTAGAATCCAGCACCAAAACAGCGGTCTTTAATAATCAAAAATGACTAACACACTAAAGATAATGGCGTGGAACTCCAATGGGCTCCTCAAACATCAGAATGAATTACAGGCAGTCCTAGAGACAGAAAATATTGACGTGTGTTTGATTTCCGAAACGCATTTCACTAACCAATCTTTCATAAAATTTAGAGGATACAAGGTATATAACTCGCTCCACCCTGATAACTCCGCAAGAGGAGGTAGCGCAGTTATAATCAAAGAAAATATCAATCATTATGAGCAGAGTAAAATTGAAGAATCAGACATTCAAGCCGTAGCAGTATCTGTTAAAACTAAATTTTGTCACGTTTCCATAGCAGCCTTATACTGTCCTCCAAGGCAAATGATAAGAAAAGAGCGATATTTACAATTTTTTGAACTTCTAGGCCTATTTTTATATATTTATTTTTATATATTTATCTTTTATATATTTATCCTAGGCGGTGATTTCAATGCCAAGCATACGCACTGGGGATCAAGACTTACTACAACAAAAGGAAGGCAGCTCTTAAAGGCAGTTAAAGATACACAATGTCAAGTTATGAGCACAGGCAAACCAACGTACTGGCCCACTGACCACCAGAAAATACCTGATCTTATAGACTTTTTCATATGTAAAAACATATCCACCAATTACATTAATTTGGAAGAAGGTTTTCACATGAATTCGGACCACTCCCCGATTATCCTAAGACTTTGTCAAAAAATTCTACTAAGAGAAAGCTATGTAACCCTGGTTAATAAGTCTACAGATTGGGACAGTTTTTCCCTTGATCTAGATAATATTATCGACCTAAAAACCCCGTTACTAAATCAGGATCAGCTGAACTCAGAAATAAACAAATATGTTGTTAATATCCAACAAAGTGCGTGGAAAAACACGCCACAGTTAAAACGTAAATATAAGGGACACATCTATCCCAAGGAAATTGTGAGTTTACTATCTGAGAAAAGAAAGCAAAGAAAGCGGTGGCAGCAAACAAGATTCCCGCGGGATAAAACATTATTAGATAACCTTACTAAACGATTAAAGAGGAAAATTCTACAATTTGAGGATGAATGCCTGAATACTAAACTTGTGCAGCTTACCAACGACCAATCAACGGATTTTTCTCTTTGGAAAGCGACAAGAAAACTAAAAAGGCCGATTATACAAATACCGCCAATCAGAAACAGCGACGGAAAATGGGCCATAAGCAATGAACAAAAAGCGTTTAGGTTTGCCCAATACTTAGAAGATACTTTTCAACCCAATGAGAGCTCCATAGAAATACTTGAGAGTGAAAAGGTATCAGATAGTCAAAGAATTCGGCTTGTGACTCCTAAAGAAGTTCTTAAAGAAAATCAAAACAACATTAGTTCGAAGAAATCCCCGGGTTACGACCTCATAACAGGAGAAGTTCTAAAACACCTTCCGCACAAAGCTATAGTAAAGCTGACCAGACTTATCAATGCTGCATTTATGCTAAAACATGTCTCAAACAGCCTTGGAAGGTTGCAGAAGTCATTTTGGTTGCGAAGCCTGGGAAACCACCCCATGAAGCATCATCATATAGACCCATTTCCCTGTTGCCCATATTATCGAAATTATTCGAAAAACTGTTATTAAAACGGTTAAAACCAATAATAGAAAAAAAATACCTAATACCAAACCATCAATTTGGCTTCAGGGAAAAACACTCCACAATAGACCAGGTACACAGAATAACTAACATTATTGAAAAGACACTCGAAAACAAGCAAGTCTGCGCTACCGTATTCCTGGATGTCGCGCAAGCTTTTGACAAAGTTTGGCATAAGGGTCTGGTATTTAAACTCAGACGCATGCTACCTCCAGAATTTGCAGATATTCTAGAATCATATATGAGTAACAGAATGTTTAGAGTAAGGCAAGAGGATGCATATTCCGAGCTAAAAATGATAAAAGCTGGGGTACCACAAGGAAGTGTGTTAGGCCCAATCTTGTACTTGCTATACACATGTGATATCCCAGAGCTGGAAAACAACACGATTGCGACCTTTGCAGATGACACTGCTATTATGGCTACCGGATCAAGCCACAAAGAAGCAGTAGAAAAAGTTCAACTAGCTGTGAACAAAGTTTATGACTGGACACAAAAGTGGAAGATCAAACTGAATGAGTCAAAATCAATTCACATTGACTTCACTAACAAACACTGCGATTACCATCCAATCCATATAAACGGCATGCAAGTGTCTTATGCTAATACAGCCAAATACCTTGGCATAACTCTTGACGCCAAACTGCGTTGGAAAGCTCACGTCAAAAAGAAAAGACGAGAACTTGACATACGTTATAAAAGTATGTATTGGTTACTCGGAAGAAAATCCTGCCTATCAGTACATAATAAAATTATATTATACAAGCATATTCTTATGCCAATTTGGACGTATGGCATCCAACTTTGGGGCTGTACTAAACGAAGCAACGTTAAAATAATCCAACAATTCCAAAATAAAGTACTCAGGGACGCTGTAAATGCACCATGGTACATTAGAAATGACGACCTCCACCGAGACCTAAAAATGGAACCCGTCACCACCATCATCCACAAATTTGCTGAAGCCCACCAACACAAACTTCACCGACATGTGAATGTCGAGGCAATTCAGCTGCTAGACAACACGGACATAGTGCGTAGGTTATAGAGAATTAAACCATTTGAGTTAGTGTAGTGTATAAATAGTGAATGAATAATAGTAACAATGCTGTGCTATATATATAACACATGAACAAAGTGTTTTTATTAATTATCAGACTCTAAGAAAGTGCTACCGAATTGTGTAAAAGTGCAAATTGACACTATTCTTAGTTATAACGTAATCTATCACGTAAACTAATAAGTTAGAGTTAAATTGCTTATTAGTCTATTAGGCTAGATTGTAATAAATTATTAAGAACTTTAGTTCTTATTAATAAGAAAAAAAAAAAAAGTTTTTTTTTTTTAATTTCTAATACGACGTGTAAAAGTGATTCCGACATCCTATTTACAGAATAAACAATTTAATTTCATAAAAACAAAAAATGCACTAAAAAGACCGAAACAAGACTGAGATAGACTCGCTGACTAAACAGATAAATAAAATTATCATTGCTGTCGGGGGACCGTTCTGTGGAACACTTTTTAAACTAAGAGGTCTCTCTTTTGTAAAATGAAAATTTAATCTACGTCAGCTACCGACGCCACTGCTGCCGCTTTTCTTCTGCTATTACTACTACAGAAAAATTGCTGAATGGCACACAGATAGTCATTATTAATCGGAATTAACACATAGGATAAACATTTCCGTTGGATAACTTCAGACCTCCATGCGAGCGAAGCCGTGGGCAAAAGCTAGTATTATAATAAATACATTAAGGCATGTCTATGTTTTTGTGAAAACGTAAGATCGCGGGGAAACCTATGTTAATGAGACTCGCACTGACTAGAGAATTATGAAACCAAAGGACTCCTTCCTTTACCCAGCGGTGGGTAGAACAAGGCTGATACTGATCATGATGATGAACTGGGACGGCGATACAACAATAAACAAAAGGCTTATGTTCTTCACAACACCGTTTAATTCAAAGAAAATAGAACTGCACGTGCATGATAACGTAATGACAGATAACGCCCATCAGATACATCGGCAGCCGCGCGTCCACACGGAACAGGCCGCACGCGCTCATCTTCATGAACAATCGATTAGCGTGGGTTACGTTTTTATGGAGACGGCCATGACATTCTGAGAAAAAATATTTAAACGCATTTTCATTTATCTAGTCTTTTGAATCGATTATTGGAAACGAATAGGGGTCAACGAGGACCCTACGAGGTATTGTGGTTTAAAAAAGTCTTACTTAGATAGTTTCTGTTCTTCATAAACTGTATACAAGCCGTTTCTGCTTCCTGTACAGTAATATAGAACTTCTCACAGGAAACACAATGTATAATTATTAATATTATATCCTTTGTGAGAAATAAAATGAGACCAAGACTGCGAATCAAAGCCTGGAAAATAGAAAAAACTAGTAAAAGACCACACACCACTAAATCAAAGTCAATTTAAGAATACCTACTTCTGAATCTGATTCATCGCAAAAACGTTTTTCACTTACTTCGTTTCCCAATTCAGCAGGTTTGTTCATTACATAAATCATAAAGTTGACATAGCATAAAGCACGTTGAAACGCGACAAATGTGTGATATAATACCTGAAAATACTAATAAGGTTATTTTTCTTCTGAGCTGATAACTTTAAAACAGAAACAGAAAGAGTACAGGCCGACCGCTAAACTGAGACGGTGCCCAAGGTAGCTGCAAGGTGCGTGAGGGGTGTGCTGACGTGCCGCGGGAGCTTAGTCATGTGCCCGCTGGAGGGCGTCACAACCGCTCCTGCACCGCGCAGTTAGTACACCTACATCGTTGCTAAATATTCCCCTAATGTTAAAAACATTAAGCGAACGCGAGCAAGCGTTGTGTGGAACACTACCCAGCTAGATAGATGAACGACCTCAAAAGGATAGCTGGGGCGGATTGGACAGTAGTGGTCTGCTATATTCTGAGTTGACTAATCGATTGACAATAGCATAAGGTGCCCATCTGACACTAGGGATTATTTGAGCATTTAATACCGTCAATAGAATGATGGTGCTAACACTTCTACCGTTAGCAGAAATAAGTATGGCTCATTATTTTCTGTTTCCAAATGCATGGTCTTTGTGTTCCTCCTGTAATCTTCATATAGTTCTACATAGTTCGTTTATTCGTTAGGTTTGGTAAACTGTGTTCAATAACTATAAGAGTCTTCCAATTATACATTATGTTTGCCAGAACCCAAACTCATTTGTGATATTTAGTCAAACCAGTGTTCGGATCCATTGATTTCATGAGTGTAATAAAGTTTCGAACTCACCAATACTTGGAAAATTTCTTTGTACAGATTGTAAGTTTTTAATATATTTTTATATATCCTGAACAGTCTGAGACATTGAACATCACTGTCGTCTTCATCATTCATCATCATGACTTCATAGATCCACTTTTCTAGATATTTCTTTAACAATATTATAATTCGGATGGCTATTACAAAATTAAGATCCAATGGGATACACATTATGTCACAAATATCATCGATAATAAAGCCGATGTCAAAAGAAATCAACGGTTCAAAATAGAAAGCACTTAGAGAAATATGAATACAGATAGTGGTTGTAGTTGAGATCCAGTTGCAAATAATAAAACTCCGGATACTTTTACTGAAATCAATGCTCCTGTAAATAGTTTGGATGTTCAATATAAGTAAGAGGTTGTTGTTTTTATGCACAATGTCCAAAAGAAACATCATCGTGAACCAAATTGAAAAGGAGACGAAATTTATAACAGTAGAGAGTGAGAAGATGTCGTATTTGAATTGTGTCTTATTCACGTTTGCATCTTCTACAATGAAAATCCTAAAGAGACACAAAGCGTTTAAAAAGAACATTAAACAAAATGCGAATATGCGATATTTTTGTCCACTTGCGTAAATATGACTATTTTGTACATAATATTTTGAGGTTAGAAAAAGATTAAGCGGAAAATTAAGCGAGTACGCTATTCTTTTTATTTGTTCATCCAGTCTGTTATTATGCAGGGAAACTTGTAATGAAACTTCTGGATTGATTGTTCGTGTTGGAGACATTCTGTTAGTATCGAGTTACACTGTTAGTATCGAGTTACACTGACCGCCCGCGCCGTTTACACCTAAGTAACAACTGACTCGGGTGTACTACTTATCGTAATGAGACTAAAAGACGATTAGATCAATACAAATAACAAGGCAAGGAATTATTTAATATTAATGGTCTTATTACATTCAAACCAACCAAGGTCAAGTGCAGCGTGGTCAGTACGTCTCGTAACAGCGTTGGATTTCGTAGTATGGTTATAGCAATGCGAGGATTGTGTGCAAAAATACCTTGTGTCGGCCTATTTTGGCGCGAAAGTGCGCTCTCGCCAACGGTATTGGCGCGGTATCGGCCGCGTCTGACTTGAGCGACGGTAACTCGAAAGATACTCAAGCGAGCTGGATAAAAAATGTGTTGTTAGAATCTTTTTGAAATAGGCTAACATATTATGTATAGATTAGTCCTGTCGTGCCTTGTAAAAAAAAAGCAATAAATCGGCAAAAGTTAGCCTAAGCGTTTTTTCGTGTAAAGGTTGTTCTAAAATAATAAATAACCATTATTTAATTACGATTTGAGTTATTTAACATGCCAATAGCCTTCCCTACACATATCATTAAAAAAAACACAGCTGCTAGAACATTATTTTTAAGGCCACTATGTTTTAAAAAATGACCCGCAAACCTTAAGTTTGTATTCGATGTAACTGTCCAATATTACGTTTATTAATTACGGTATATGTTTAAATACATGCTAATGTAATGAAACACCTTTTCATTACGAACATTACTGTATAATAAAACCTCTTGAATATATACAAACTTGGTACACAGCAATCTTTAACGAACTAATTAATTATATATACAAACTTGGTACACAGCAATCTTTAACGAACTAATTAATTAATTAATTAATTAGCTACTCAATATAATAATAAGTATAGGCTTAAGACATCTCGAAGACAACCTTTAGGTTCCGAGCTCCATGAGAATTAACCTAGAAAACTACGCGACACCCCAAACGTCATGTTTACATTCCGTTCCATTAAAAAACCCGTCCTTTTTAAAATAACTGTCAAATGAGATACTTTTAAACTTCATGACTACACTGATAAAAAAATCATTTGCGGCAAATCACATTTCTCACATTAAAAATTTAGTATTTTAAAATCGACTACAGAATCTTATTAATATTTGAAAATCATGACACTAACAATAGTAATAAACAAACTTATCTATAAAGCAACGACAGTTTGTTAGCAATAAAATAGTTATTAGTCATCACGGCAAATTCCGGTTTTGCCAGTTCCGAACCTATGTCTGTGCAAACTCCTTCGTAACTACTTATTCTTGGCCTTAAAATCTGTTCATTACTTACCCATCTATGATTTAAATCCAATTTGCACGCAATCCACCACTTTTTAGCACTAAAACAAAGCACTACACGACGACAAGCAATTCTTGCAAAACCGAACTGACAAACTGACATCAAAGAGTTTCAATTTCTTTTTTTTTTGCGCTCTAGGGTCGTGGTTAGTGGTTCTATAACATGGTTATTTAATATCCTACCAATTTCAAACTCTATCATGCTTCAAATCCCAAGAAAATAATCACTATGGATCCAAACATAACCTTGTGCGTCAGTCGATCTGAAACATGGCATGGGATGGCATGTGTCCTCAGAATTTTGTAAATTAATAAGCAGAGAGTAAAAATCTGTCAAGTTATTTCGCCACCAAATTTCGATTAAATCCATTATAATTGAGTTTAAAGTAAAACAGACGATTTTTATTAGGTATATTTATTTTAATAACGTAAACGAGTATGCCTGCTCTAGCTAAAATAATAGCTTGCAATCGTCTGGGCATGATATATCGAGTATATTCCTAATGATGTCTTGTGGAAAACGTTCCCACTTTGCTGCAATTACATTCTACAGCTCTGATGTTTTGCGGAGTGGGCTGCACTGATCTATCTCGTCGCTTCACAATATCCCAGATGAGCTCTATTGGATTAAGGTCGGGACTTCGATCTGGGCAGTCCAAACGATGAATTCCGACCTCTTGCGTAGAAGCTCCGGCATCGCTAAAACGGTAGGCGCGAGCGTTGTCATCCATACTCGTAAAACAACCGACCGAGTGCGTGTCGGACACTGACCTCTAATATACAAGTACGCTTAGAGGTCAGTGGTGTCGGACCTTCCGCGGGTTCCATGGTTGAATTATTATAACAATAACAATATAGAGCTTTGTTCATGGCTACGTGCGATATTTGAGGAATACTGTAAAGAAATACCCACTGTAAGGGACCGGTATTTTTACCAGTACTTTAAAAGTATAACATGTTTTTCACTAATTTGGAAGTGGGCACTAACCAACCAGGCTAGTTGGAGAGCTTACTCGTGAGCAAGCCACATACAACTGGCCGTGGGAGAAACAGTCTTGCCGCACATCAACTCCAGCAAACAGAGTTTGTCCCTGTGACTTATTAATAGTCATCGCGAAACAAACCTTGATTGGGAACTGCAATCCTATAAATTCAAACGGAAGATCATTTGGTATCAATGGTATACGCGGCACGAAAACTATTTCTCCTCTGGCAGATCCAGTTACTATTTTAGCTTCACCACCATTTTTTTTTTTTTTCAATATTTTTTGGTTTATTGCGCTGGGAGCTGTTACTTGGAGTCTAGTTCTATTGCACCATTTTGGAGGCCGTATATTTGGAAGCAACATGACAGGAGCACCCACACGCAACACTCGGAAGACCCGGCCAGCGCCGGCGGTTTAAGAGAGTTTAAAAAATTTATACGATAATTCCCCTTCCCCCCGGACCACCATATGGTGCAGACGTGTAGAGACCGTATCGTTTTTAAAATATAAATGAAAAACTAAATAAAATTAAAATTGTGGCAATTAAATAAAAGTGAAAAAATAGGACAGCATATGCACAGAGGAGGTGTTTATACGCAAGAAATTACGTGAGTACAATTCACACATCCATAGTCTGCCACCGCTGCTGTCTTGGTATCTGGCGACGACTCAACAAACCAGCGCGCGCGCACAGGCACATCATCGCGTCATCGCTTCAAGGACATCCCTCTCGCACGCGCGGCTCCACCTTTCACTTGCGTTATTAGTCAGCTGACCTGAGGCCGCGCCCTTGGGCTATCCTAAATCTACGCCCACTTCGTTGTCATTGAACAAAATAGGTCGCAGAGTCCCTTCTACTTGCCCAGGCGCATCTTTGGCTAATTAGCTTAACAATCTTCGACACTCATTGTATCCTGGTAACTTGGAACTACGTAGTATTAAGATGAACAAATCTATTTCTGACGGAAATATTTGTGAAATGAGCACCGATGTTACCCCTCCAAACTACGTTTCCCAACGCTATAAAAGGCTGAGGGAAGAAGACTTGCCCTCGGAATTTTGCAAATTTAAGGAAGAAATGAAAGAGCTGTTTCAGTCGCTCATAAATACCCAGCAAACTGAATTAAAAAACATCACTGCCAACCTGATGGAGATTCAAGTTACAAATAGCAACATAGAAACATCCGTCGCGTTTTTGACTAAACAAAATGAGGTTCCAAATTAAGATTACTCAGTTAGAATTACAAGCTAAGAAAGATAAAGATCATATCACTGTGTGGGAGGATAGAATTGAGGACCTGCAACGATGCTCGCGCAAGAATAATATTGAAATAAAGAATGTCCCTCGGAAAAACCAGGAAACTAGAGAGGATTTAATAAATATGGTTCTTAGTCTGGCTAAGAATATTAATCTTGATATGAGTAAGCGAGATATCAAGGATATCTTTAGATCGCAGGGGAAGAGGGAAGGGGTGAATAGCCCCCCTATTGTGGTGGAACTGGACTCTACAATTCTAAAACAGGATTTATTGAAGAGCACTAAATCGTACAACGTAAAAACAAGACGAAACTTCAAGCGAAGCACCTTGCTATCGCTAGTTTTGGGGACGTTCCTGTGTTTATTTCAGAGCAACTTACTTCCAAGAACGCCCGCCTATTTTTCTTAGCCCGGGACTTAGCTAAATCAAAGCAGTATAAATTCTGCTGGACTGCTTTTGGTCGTGTTTTTCTAAAAAAGGACGAGGACGCTAAGGTGATCCTCGTGAATAGTGAATCACAGGTGCATAGCTTACTTCAAAGTGCATGACTAATTCTAGTTAATTTATTTGTCTATTTACTTTTGTTGGCTTTATTACTGGCCTTTATTTTGTTTGAATTATGTATTAGTTTCTATGGGTTATTAAAATTGTTTAGATACAACTCTAAAAAAAAACATTGTTACTGTAAAGCATGCTCAACAAATATCAATTCTGAAAAAACCTACCTCATACAAATTTTCCACGCAACTCTCATCAACTAACATGCAAATTACAACTATATCTCGCTTACATCACACATCCACTCTTACACCCATTGTACCCCATTTTGAACTAAAACTTCTGAATATTTATGTAGTCATTATGATAATAATTAATACTTATTTTCCTCAATGTCTATTTTCAATCATACACCGTGAGTTATGTCTATTAGACTTTTTACACGAAAATGGATTGTAACTTAAATACACTTGACGAATTAGACCAAATAGAAATTGCAAACTCAGCTTTAGTTAATATCGAACACATATCCACGTCTTTAACAGCCGAAAATACTTACTTGACGGTTATGACTCAGAACATGAGGAGTATTTACAGTAATTTTGACGACTTGCAGATGAATTTGGCTCTGATGAAGTTCGACGTGGATGATCTTATTCTTACAGAGTGTAGATTAAATAATAATAAACAGATACCTCTACCAAATAACTACACTTCTTATTTTACCTCGATCCAGCTAAACCAGAACGATGGCGTGGTAGCCTACGTAAGAAACAAATATATGCCCCTGGTAACAGAACTAACTTTAACAAATGCTTCTGCTCTTAAAATCACCGTGTGTAATTTTACTGTTATAGGTATATACCGCTCCCCATCTATTGCCTGTGCTGACAATTTCATTAGATCATTAAACAATCATCTTGAATCTTGTAGTACGCACAAGAATATTATTGTCATGGGTGACATTAATATTAATATAATAGAAAAAACAACAGAAATTTCACAACAACGATCAAATAGGCTAAATTACCTAAATATGCTATCTGTTCACGGCCTGCTTCCAGGGCATTGCCTACCTACTAGAGAACAAAATTGCCTTGACCATGCAGTTTTAAAGTTTGATACAAATAATATCTCGGCCTTTGTGGCAGTGCTTAATACAACAATCACGGATCATGCTATGGTTCTCTTAAACATAACTAACTCTAATAAAACACCAAGAACTTGTTCAAAAACCACAACTGTTATCGATTTTGAAAAAGCTCATAAATGCCTTATTAATATAGATATATCACTGTTTGATACCTACACGCTTCCTGATAGCTTTGCCACTAAACTGGTGGAAGTGATTAGGTCGTCCCTTAAAAGCAACTCAAAAATAAAATCCATTACCTGTCGCAAAAGAACTTTGAAGCCCTGGATAACAACAGGAGCACTGCGATGCATAAGGCTTCGAAACAAAATGCAGCGCCAAACAAGATTAGATCCTTTCAACATAATTTTAATAATAAAATTTAAACGCTTCCGTAACTTTTTTTCCAATCTGATAAAAAAGATAAAGAGACAGTATTATAGAAAACAAATAGAAAATTCAACTAAAAGTCCGAGACATCTTTGGTCAACAATAAATGAAATCAAACAGTTTAAAACACCCAAAACTTCAAATACTCACCTTAATATTACCCCACACCCTCTAAATTCATTGAATAAAGTCAACTTGTTTTTTACCACCATAGGCAAATCTTTAGCGGAAAGTATCGTAACTCAGACTGGGATGCCGGTTGCGACCAGCTGTAGTAACTCTTGGGCTTCCTCGTTTGTGTTATTGGAGACGGATCCACAAGAAGTGGACGGTATTCTTATGAGTCTTGACTCTGAAAGTGCACCAGGTTGGGACGGTATACCGACAAAATATTTAAAAATGGCAAGGGATTTTGTGGTTCCTTTGATAAGCCAGCTAGCAAACTTATGTTTCAAAACGGGAACGTTCCCGAAAGATTTAAAGCGTTCCGTGGCCACTCCTGTGCACAAGGGCGGGGACGTAATCGATGTCAACAATTATCGCCCCATATCAGTATTGTCATCAATTTCAAAAATTTTAGAAAAAATAATAAACAAGAGACTAATTAACTACTTACAGAAATACAATATTTTATCAAATGCACAATATGGGTTTAGAAGAGGACGTTCAACTCAAGACGCTATTACGGCTTTGACATCTGAGATTGTTAATAAGGTGGATAAAGGTTATAAATGCTTAACTTTGTTCTTAGATCTCAAGAAAGCTTTTGATACCGTTTCCATTCCAATCCTTCTGCACAGGCTAGAAAGTATAGGTATAAGAGGTACGGCTCTCTCCCTCTTTGAAAGCTATCTTAAGGATAGACACCAAATGTTTAAAATTAATAGCTCATGCAGTGTCGAAGAGGAGGTCTACTACGGAGTCCCACAGGGGAGCGTTTTGGGTCCGCCACTCTTTTTAATTTATATTAACAGCCTATGCAATATGCAGATTAATGGAGACAAATTTTCTCATACGCAGACGATACTGCGGTTGTTTTCTCGGGAACGTCATGGAAGCATGTAAAAACTCTCGCTGAAGAGGGTCTGATTGAGATATCTGGCTGGCTCAAAGCAAACCTTTTAACCCTAAATACCACTAAGACTAATTTTATTTGTTTTTCCCCAAACCAAAGGACACAGTCTGGATCTGACTATAGCATTGCGATTCATGTTTGCCAAAATAATCCCCTCTATAATCGTAATTGTGGCTGTCAAACCATACAACAAGTCAGCTCCACAAAATACTTGGGCATAATTGTTGATCAGAGACTGACATTGAGATCCTTATGAAAAGGATCCGGAAGCTCATTTGGGTCTTTAAAACTTTACGACATGTTATGTCCACACAACTTATTAATAAGATCTATAAAGCTCTGGCACAATCAATAATAACTTACTGCATTCCAATTTGGGGTGGAGCTACCAAACTTAAATTCCTTGATCTGGAAAGAGCTCAGCGATCACTTATCAGGGTGATGTACTTCAAACCATTTAGGTTCCCTACAACATACCTATATAAAGTTAGCAACTTGCTCTCAATTAGAAAACTTTATGTTCTAAACGTGTCCTTAACCCTGCATAAGTGTCTTCCTTTTGACTTAGCAACTCAGAGCAGAAGGCGGAGAGACATAGTGGCCCACTCCCCAGGGATTCGAACTGTCTTTGCTAGACGTCAATATGCTACACAATCCACCTACATTTATAATAAATTGAACCGTAAATTAGATATTTATCCCCTATTGTTATACGATTGTAAAAAAACAATAACTGAATGGCTGAGATCCCTAACATATGAGGAAACAGAAAACATTCTGACAAGATTAAGCTAAAACAAGAAAAGACAAAAACGGTACACACACACAACCATATACATACACACACACATATACACACACACCTCATACACCTAGAGCTGCTAAATTAATGTTTTATTTTATTTTTATTTTTGTTTATTTTTTCTGTATACTTTGATTACTTGTCATTGTAAAGCAACCACTAAAGGGAAGTGTGAGACAGCTCCGACACAAGTACTTTTGTAACTTACTGGGGCTGCCTCAATTTATGTATGACACAATGTTTAAGTTGAAAAATAAATATTTTTGTAGTTTGTATAATTGACTGACTGTAGTGATTGGTGTCAACAGAATTATAAATAATTTCTTCACCTTCGAATGTATTTATCAACATTTCGTTGATCGCAGCGGCTTAGTCGTTTTAAGGAGTCAAAATGGCTCTCTCGCATAACCACTCCATCGGTTTTTCTTTAATATTTTAATGATCTATAAGTCCCTCAACTGTTGATACCACAGAACATTATTCAATTTGGAGTAACATTTAGTTTAAATTGTTTCATCGCAATCGCTTCATTCTATGAAAAGTTAGAAACGGTACAGGTGTACCGTTTCGTATATTTAGGGGGCCGGTACCAATGTGTTAGAATAGATAATACTACGAGCGATGAGCAGAAAAATACTGGTTTCGGTGTTCCTCAGGGGAGTATTCTGGGTCCCACGTTATTTCTGATTTATATTAACGACTTGTGTAGTCTTAATATTACAGACTGCAAAATTATAGCTTATGCCGATGCCACGGCGTTAATATTTACCGCTAAAACCAGTAGCGAACTGTTCGAAATCCCTCAATTAGGTTTTAATACTCTGACTAATTGGCTTCAAAGCAATTTACTAACATTAAATGCTGACAAGACAAAATATATTTTGTTCTCAATGCGCAAGACTCAACTTCAAATCAAAATCAAAATAAAATATTTTTATTTCACATAAGCCTACATGGGCACTTATGAAACGTCAGAAGCTAGGTGCACGGTTCCAATTGGTCGTTTCCTATGGAGAAGAGCCGGCAAGAAACTCCACGGTCACTCTTTAAAAAAAATAAAATTGGCTTTTACTATGTTTTCAAATAACAGTGTTAATAGTTGTATGAGAGGACAGCGTAGGCCCTTCAAAAGTACCAGTTACTTAACAAAATAGAAAATGGTCTACAGATCTACAGTCTAATAAGCCTACAACGTCCTCACATTGACAAAAAATAACAATATAAAATATGATTCAAATAATAAAAGTTAGAACCTTGTTGAAATTTAAATTGTAGGTATTATAATGTCAAACAAGAAAAACATTATGTCAGTGAGGTTTGTAAAAAAGAAGATAAAATTAAATTTAAAAATAACTTCGTAATTTGGGAGCTGTTAATAGACATTTACATAGTTTTGCCGTTAATGAGGTACCAGGGAGACCACATGTACAGAAGGAATTAATGCCAAACTTCCTTGTCTTCAACGTAGTCCTTAATCTTTTAATATGCTTTTTTGATAAGGGCAAGTTTAATGTGCGTTTTGAATTTTCCATCACTAAGTTCTGTAATCGATTGTGGCAACTTGTTATAAAAGCGGATACTGTTTAAAAGAAATGACTTGCTTGTTTTAGTTAATCTAAATTTGGGGAACACAATTTCATGTTTACTACGTGTATTTATATTATGGAAATCACTTCTTATTTTGAAAAGTCCTAAGTTTTTGCGAACATATAAAATACTTTCTAAGATATAAAGAGAAGGCAGAGTTAGTACATCAATTTCTTTGAATTTGTTTCTAAGGGACTCACGAAGACCCATTCCATAGATCGCGTGGATTGCCCTCTATTGTAAAATGAAAATTGAATCTACATCGGCTGTCGATCGACAGCAGAACGCCATAAGACATAATACTGTGGAAGTAAGCAAAGTACACTAACCTAGCTGTGGCTATATCTGTCAACTGCCTTATTTTTCTTACTGCATATGCAGCTGAACTTAATCTACCTGAAAGAGCTCTAATGTGGGCACCCCACTGCAATTTGGAATCTAGAGGAATTCCTAGAAATACAGTTTCCGTAATAGCATCTAGCTTCTTACCATCAGGTTTTAAATTAAGACCTACTTGGGGTACATTTGGTAATGAGAACTTAAGACATTTTGTTTTGTTTGCATTAAGTAAGAAATTATTAGCTGCGAACCATTTCGAAAAAACAGCCAGACTATCGTTGACGTGTAAGACATCCGTATCTTTTCTGTCTATTTTAAAAACAAGAGAAGTGTCATCAGCGAATAGAATTATATCCGATAAGTTAGCCATCATGTAAGGAAGATCGTTTATATAAACTAGAAATAAGAAAGGGCCAAGAATTGAACATTGAGGCACGCCAATCCTTACTAGAGATCCCGAAGACGTCACCCCGTTAACGTTTACTTTTTGCTGCCTGTTTGATAGATAAGAAAGAACAAGATCAGCAGCTTGTCCACGAATTTCGTAGTGGTGTAATTTACAGATCAGTGTAGTGTGGTCAACGCAGTCAAACGCTTTTGAGAGGTCACAGAAAATGCCAATGGCATCCTGGGATTTCTCCCAGGATTCCAAAGTGTGACTTAACATTACTAACCCTCATCTATATGCCCATCAATGTGTAAACCGTACAGTCAACACGTGTAATTGTGCTTTTATCCTCAAAACAAGCAACATAAAATACCTCGGGGTAATAATAGACGACACCCTCTCCTTTAGAAATCATATTGAAACTCTAGTTAAAAGAGTGCACAAATTAATAAAGAGTGCGCAAATTAATAGTAATGCCTCCGGAAGTAATGCCTCCTTTTACTGCTAAAAATATATCTGCCGTTATAACACATATGACGAGTCCCCAGGCCACGATGGAATTACTATTGAGCATTTGCAGCATGCAGGGGTTCATCTGCCAAGAGTTCTAGCAATGTTTTATACATTTTGTTTAAGACACTCATACCTGCCTGATGAGTGTATGAAGACCGTGGTTGTGCCAATAATCAAAAATAAAACTGGTGATGCATCAGATAACAGCTACTACCGTGGCAAAAGTGCTGGACAGTCTGCTAGATCGCGTTTTGAACAGCCACATAAAGCTGAATGACGCTCAGTTTGGTTTTAGGCGCGGGCTGTCGACAGAAACGGCAGTTCTATGCCTCAAGCACACTGTCCGTTACTACACCGATAGAAAGACTCCGGTCTACGCCTGTTTTTTAGACCTTTCGAAAGCTTTCGATTTGGTGTCCTATGATGTGCTATGGCACAAAATGAGGACAGAAACCAGCCTCCCAGAAGAAGTCATTAACATTTTTGATTATTGCTACAACAACCAAGTTAATATTGTAAGTGGGCGGGCGCGATCTCCGATGCGTACAGACTGAGGTGTGGAGTAAGGCAAGGAGGTTTAACTTCGCCTCTTCTCTTCAATCTGTACGTAAACGGACTCATTGAGAGACTCAGCAACACCAAAGTCGGCTGCTCTATAGACGGAAAATATGTCAACAACATCAGTTACGCAGACGATATGGTGTTGCTGGGCCCCTCTATAAGCGCCGTTCGAAAACTCCTCGCTATATGTGTGGAATATGCCGGGGCCCATGGGCTCAGGTATAATGTTAAGAAAAGCGAGCTTTTGGTGTTCCAATCACCAGGTCATAAGGTCACACACGTACCACCCGTTCTCATAGACGGTGTTTCTTTACCCAGAGTTTCGCGATTCAAATACCTGGGCCACTGGGTCTCGGATGACCTCTCAGATTACGAGGATATTAAGAGAGAGCGCCGGGCGTTGGCTGTCCGATGCAATATGTTGGCTCGTAGATTTGCACGCTGCAGTAAAGCAGTAAAAGTTACATTGTTTCGGGCGTTTTGCCAATCTTTCTACACGTGCAGTCCGTGGGTCAAATATACGCAGAAGGCAAACAACGCCTTGCGCGTTCAGTACAACAATGCCTTTAGGATGTTGATGCGACTGCCAAGGCACTGCTGCGCGTCGTGCATGTTTGCCGACGCTCGTATTGATGGCTTCCATGCCATCCTCAGAAAGAGAGCTGCATCGTTGCTAAGTCGTGTCCGCGGCAGTGGCAACAGTATTATTGGCATTGGGGCTGGCAGATCTGAATGCCCAATATTGTGGCAATGTGTACAGTTGCATGTTATAAAGGAACAGAAACTGAAAAAATTATATTAATATTATTTTTTATTTATTCATTTTTATTCTTATTTTGCTGTTTTATGACTTTAGTGAATTTCTTAATTGTAATAATCATATTGATAATGGTCATTTATTTACAATACATTTTAAAATTTAAATTTTAATGAATTTCAGCATTTTGTTTTTATGTAATTGATAGTTAATTTAGTTAAAATAGTATTATTGTGGTGTATATTTAAATCTAGGTTACTAACATAATTCTTAAGTATACTAACAAAAATATGGATAACTTTGTGTCTGACTTAAATAAATAAATAAAATTTTTTTTTTTTTAAATTACGCTCATTTGCGGATTCAAAATTAATCACACAAGTTTATTTGGGTCTGTCAGTCTATAGTTCAATACTGTATCACTTCTTGGGGTGGCGCACCAAAAACTATTTATTTTTCTCCTTTAAAAAAACTTTGCCCCACACTAGGAATTTTTCCTGTATTGTGGGTGAGTTTACAAACATTTAAACTCACATACACAAACAGCCAGACCCAGAACAACTACTTGTAGGTCATACAAATATTTGTTCCGTGCGGGAATCGAACCCGCGACACGCAGCGCAGCAGTCAATTGCTCAACCACTGCACCAACCGTGTCGTCGTTTTTACTTGAATACAAAATGTTGCGAATGAACAACTTCAATACAAAACTGCATCCCCCTTTTTGCCCCTTAAGGGTTGAAATTCTAACACCGTTGCGTTTGCTTCCAAACATAAGCCTAGATGATAAATTTTGTGATTTTAACTTCGAAAATAAAGCTCTTTCCATACACAACTTCATCCCCCTCTTTAACTTTTCGGGGGTGGAATTATCAAAAAAGCGGAGACATTTATAAATTAATTTTCAATCGTTAGCCTAAACACAAAATTTGAAGATCCTAACTTCAAAACTGACGGACTTTCATATAAACTTCCATCCCCTATTTCACCCTCTTAGGGGTGGAATTTCAAAAACCTTTAGTGGATACCTACTCTTTACAAAGAACACACCCTCCAAATTTCATGTCTCTAGGACCAGCGGTTTAGGCTGTGCGTTGATATATCAGTCAGTCAGTCACGACTTTGAATTTTATATATGTATAGATAGATAAAATATAGATATTTTGCTTTTCTGAAACAAAATATATTGCCACGATAAAGGTTAAAGACTACGTTAAAGACAAGGAATTAATTCCTTCTGCACATGTGGCTTCCCTGGTACCTCATTAACGGCAAAACTATGTAAATGCTATTAACTGCTCCCAAATTACGATGTTTATTTTAATTTTATATTTTTACATACTTGCTTGACATAATCTTTTCTTTATTTGACATGATATACCTACAATTTTAATTTCAACAAGGTTTCTACTTTTATTATTTTAATTATATCTTATACACCGTGGCATTTTAATCGTCTTACAACGGCAGCCCACTTCATATATCCAATGACTGCTAATCACTCAGTATGGATTTTTTAAAATTAACATTTGAATAATTAAAAGAATACATATTATTCATTATGAGCCTTGCACTCCATTCCGCGCCGCCCTTGGAACGCAAGGCTCGTAACAGAGTGTTTGCAACTACGTAATGCGTCATGAAGAATAATATTTTTTTTTAAATTAATTATTCAAATGTTCATTTTTTTTTCTTTTGTGAATGATTAGTAGTCATTGGATAGGTACATGAAGTGGGCTGCCGTTGTAAGACGACTAAAATTCCACGGTGTATAATATGTTTTTTTTGTGAATGTGAGAACGTTGTAGGCCTACAACGTTCCACTCAAATCCACAGATCTGTAGACCATTTTCTATTTTGTTAAGTACCTGGTACTTCTGATGGGCCTACACTGTCCTCCCACACCTGTTAACACTGTGATTTAAAAACATTGTAAAAGCCAATTATTTTTAAAAGAGTCAACACATCATCATCATTTCAGCTGAAAAACGTCCACTGCTGGACATAGGCCTCCCCCAAAAAAGAATAACCGTGGAGTTTCCATAGCATAATCAGCCTATAATGTTCCCACTGCTGGGACACAGGCCTCCTCTCTTCGAGAGGGTGTGGGCTGTAATCCACCACGCGGGCCCAGTGTGGGTTGGTAGATGTCACTTGTCTTTGAATTGTTGGTTCTAGGACATGCCGGTTTCCTCACGATGTTTTCCTTCACCGTTTTGAGAGCAGTGGTGATGAAATTATTTACACAAAGTAAAGCGCCTGCCTGGGTTCGAACCCACGACCTATGACACGTAAGTCGGGGCCGTTACCACTGGGCCACCACTGCTCTCTCTTATCCATAGGAAACGACCAATTGGAACCGTGCACCTAGCTTCAGACGTTTCATAAGTGCCGATGTTGGCATAAGTGAAATAAAATATTTTGATTTGATTATGATTTTGACTCCAGTAATCGTAGCACTAAAACTATTAAGTGCTGTGACGAGGGCGATATAATTTTTATTGATTATGACTACTCAAAAACTTTAATATTTTGTTTTTGTAACAAAACCATTTCTGACATTAATCTTTTTTCCACGTCCTTGGCTTGTCATCGTATCAATCCGATCAGTTTAAAAACGTTTTTTAATTACTCTATTAAAATGTCTTTTTACACAGTCATGTTAGTCAGATACTCATAAAGCCACAGACTGTTGAAGTAGATAATAGACATCATGTCAGAAACACGAAAAGAGTTACTCAATAATCGACTGGACAAAGATATACAAAGAATAGCTTATTCTTTAAATCTTCCTCTTAATATTTTTTTGACTTCAAAATATTATCTGCGAAAAAGTCTTATATACACAAGTGGACAAAAATATCACGGATTTGCGTTTTGTTTAATGTTCTTTTTAAATACTTTGTGTGTTGTTAAAATTTTTACCGTAGAAGACACAGAAGTGAATAAGACACAATTCAAATACGATATCTTCTCACTTTCTACTGTCATCAATTTCATCTCCTGTTCAATCGGGTTCACTATGATATTTATTCTGGATATTGTGCACAAAGAAAACAACGTCTTACTGGTTTTGAAGATCCAAACTATACATAGAAACACTGATTTCAGTAAGAGTATCCGAAGTTTTATTATTTGGAACTGGAGCGCAACTACAACAACTATCATTATTCATATTATAATGAATATCATGTATTTTAATCCTTTTATTTATGTTGATACCAATTTTATTATTTCTGAAATTTGCGACTTAATGTGTATCCCATTGGATCTGAATTTTGTAATAGCCATTAGAATCATTATATTGTTAAAAAAATATCTTGATAAGTGGATAAGTGACGTCATGGTGATGAATGATGAAAACAACACTGATGGTCAGTGTCTCAAACTGTTCGGGATATACGAAAATATATTGAAAATTTACAATCTGTATAACGAAATTTTCCAGGTATTGGTAAGTTCGAGAATTTATTATACGAATCCACACTTAGGCAAACATAATATAGCATTAGATGACTCTTTAAGCTGTAGAACACAACGTACGCAAAATCGAAAGTAGAACACAGAGTTCCCAGAGGAACTTGGTCACGTCATGATATTTGGCAGCAGCTGGTATAAATTGAGCTATACTCAATTCTGCAACCAAGCACTGCCTCGTGCTGTGCTGATTGACTTGATTTTTTATTTTTAGGTATTATATCACACATTCTGCGTATTCCAACGCGGATTATGTTATATCACCTATATGATTTACGTGATGAAAAACTCTGCTGAGTTGGGAAACGAAGTAAGTGTGAAATGTTTAAGTATTGATAAAACAGGATATGTTTTTGGATAGAGAAGTTGAATTTTATTGATAAAACAGGATCTGTTTTTAGATAGAGAAGTGAATTTTAACGATGCTCTCCCTGAGCTTTGACTTTGACTGGTTTTTGCCAAAGACACCTCTAATAAATTTTATTTTCCAGGCTTGGGTTCGGAGTGTTGGTCTTATTTTATTTCTGACAAAGGATATAGTACTCGTAATATTACATTGTATTTACTGTGAAAAGTTCTATATATCTGTTGAGGAAGCTATGACGGTGTGTATACAGCTAATGAAGAACAGGGACTATCCAAGTAAGGATTTGAACAAACACAATTCCAGTAGTTCGGTGGATCTGAGGGACGCTCAGTCATTCAGTATGAAGCTGGCAGCTGTTTTTGTTGTTGAAATAAGTTTTACTTGCCCTACATTTATTTGTGTTGTTTTATTGCTGAATGGGCCTGCTCTTAACCTCGATCTCGCCTTATGGAAAGTATGAATTAGTATGTCCAATAATATTGTTTTTCATCAAATACAGTTCTCTTTTGCCTTCATTTGCCTCTCATATCCTGAACCTTTTTTTGTGTTCTTTGCAGAGTGTCAAGAACTTCTTTACGAGAACGTGCTACAGACAAATCGAACGTTCAGTAAGATGACCGCGTGTGGCCTGTTCTATGTAGACGCTACGCTACCAATATGTTTGTTGGGAGTCATCGTTCACTACGCTATCATAGAGTTACAATTCTACTTTCTGTAAATTAAATGCTAGTAGGAAATATACTAGATTTATTTGTTCTTTTTTTATCATCACCTTGCTTGAAAATTAGATTCATTGTAGATTCGCAGTCGTGCTGTCGTAAATATCCGTTGTTGGCCAGTGTGGATGGGTACCGTCAATGTCATAATATGTTTAAAAGTAGCAAATGGCTGACTAACTGCTCATCAGCGTACAAACGACACTACATTATTGTATAATGTAGGCGAGCAATAAGAAGGGATTTTTTGGAAATTCAACCTTTAAGGGGAAAGGGGGGATGTTGTTTGTGTGAAAAATCTTATTCCTTGGGTTAATAAACTTGAACGCATTCATGCTTTAGAAAATAATAAAGATTTAGATTATACATTTTTTTAAATTACTCCCCAAGGGAGGTGTTAAAGTATGTATGAAAGAACCTCAACGAGTGGTCTGATCTTCTTTCTCATATCTATGGGTCTGATTAACTCTAAACTCAACAAAGAATCTCAACGAGTGGTCTGATCTTCTTTCTCATATCTATGGGTCTGATTAACTCTAAACTCAACAAAGAATCTCAACGAGTGGTCTGATCTTCTTTCTCATATCTATGGGTCTGATTAACTCTAAACTCAACAAAGAATCTCAACGAGTGGTCTGATCTTCTTTCTCATATCTATGGGTCTGATTAACTCTAAACTCAACAAACAAACACACTTACTTTCGCATTTATAAGATTAGTAGGGATTATGAATTTTCGAAAAATACGTTTTAATTTCTTAGATTTCGATATAAAATTCGCGTAGATTTCGTATTTTCCTGCAAGAATTTCAACGCCCCCTGCGTTAAATTCTTGCAGGAAAATACGAAATCTACGCGAATGGAGTCGCGGGTGAAGTGCTAGTCAATCCTTGTAAGTCGGCACATAGGCTGACCTATTATATTTGTACAGTGTGTTTCTAACATTAGTTGATTCGGTAATACTCAAGGGGGCTTGAGTAATACCGAATTTGAACCATATCGCGAATTTGGAATACTCGGATTATGGTTTCATACATTTAGGCATTTACGTCTGTTTAGAATAGAACGACAAGTGTTAGTAATTCAAGCACTTTGAGCCCTTTATTCATGGAACCATCTTCGCCGCATGATATCATGAATCATATTAGGGCTCTTAGGGATACAAACAGAGTAAAACATAGAAAATGCTCTAATTTAACACATATAAATTCAAATCATTAACACTACTCGTTTAGACGTGATCTTCAGTATAAAATCGTTAAAAGTCGGTTATCGTCGCTTTATAGGGTCGCGACGAGGGCTATCCCAACGCCCATAGGAACTATCCCGGCGCCTACGCGAACTTTGAGAGTACTCTGATCTATCACGACAACGCCTAGAAGATCTACGACGCAATTGACGATAACGGTCACGAATGCAAAAAAAAAATCTTTCAAAGCCGACTATTAGTTCCAGAGATCAGCGCGTTCAAACAAAACAATAAAAACAAACAAATTATTCAGCTTTATTTTTAGTATATATTTATGCATTCTTAACTTCTCGTAATTTATAAACATATGTACTTTTCTTTATTAATCAAAATCAATCATGTGTCATGTGAGGTAAAATAAAATCAAACGACAACTACCAGATAAGACGTCTGTATTCGATGAACACTAGTTAACACTCGAACGACATAATAAAATATGGATCTTAATCTACGAGACCTGTGAATTGGCATACTTTCTTATTACAAGAAGACTAATTTAACAACAAGGTACTCAGTCCTCCAACACCAAACAACCAAACTCCTAAGGTATATTTCCATTAATCGTCAACACCCGACAAGCAGTCATCTTGTGGAAGGCTGCACGGTTCAGCCGCTGCACGTTCTTACAAATCTTTTTGGCTTCCACAGTAACAGAGAAAAAGATTGGTAAATAAAATGGTAGCAAAATAGCGATCATGAAGTAATTTCGTAATTACTGTTTTATTAATTTCAACCATTACTGTAATGACTTCTATAAGTGCGATTAGTAAAATTACTTTAATGAAGATTGACTGAGTATCATTATTTTTTAGGAACCCTTCGAATATACTCGTAATGTCTGTAGAAGTAAAACGTGTCCATTCCATGGGAAAAATAAATCGAGCGAACTATTCTTTCAACAATGTGATTAACAAAGATATGCAGTCGATGCTTCTGCCTTTGAATTTAATTCAAAATATAATCTTAAGTTCCAAATATTGCATCAAGGATGGTTTTCTGACTCCGAACAGTATTTATCGTAGTTTTGTTTCATTACTGGGCACTATTATGTTCATCTATATATATAAAATTCAAAGTCGTGACTGACTGACTGATATATCAACGCACAGCCTAAACCGCTGGTCCTAGAGAAATTTGGAGGGTGTGTTCTTTGTAAAGAGTAGGTATCCACTAAGAAAGGGTTTTTCGAAATTCCACCCCTAAGAGGGTGAAATAGGGGATGGAAGTTTATATGAAAGTCCGTCAGTTTTGAAGTTAGGACCTTCAAATTTGGTGTATAGGCTGACGATTGAAAATTAATTTATACGTGTCTCAGCGTTTTCGATAATTTCACCCCGAAGGGTTAAAAAGGGGGATTAAGTTGTGTATGAAAAGTCCTTAATTTTCGAAGTAAAAACACAAAATTTATTATCTAGGCTTATGGTTGGAAGCTAACACAACGGTTTTGTTAGAATTTCAACCCCTAAGGGTTGAAAAAGGAGATAAAATTTTCTTTTTAATGAAAGTTCTTTTTAAGTTAATATCACTAATATTTCGGCTTGTGGTTGGAAGCTATGCATCCGCTAAGAAGGGTTTTTCGAAATTCGACCTTTAAGGGGTGAAAAAGGGGTATAAATATTATTCCTTGAGTTAATAAACCTGAAACTTGGCACGGATACTAACCTAAGTAAATAATAAAGTTTGTCATTTTTTGTTTTTTTAAACTATGGTTTTTTAGACGGGTTTTTTAAAACTGTTGGTTTTTTAACGCGCGGTCCGATTAACTTGAAACTCAGTATTTTTACTAAAAACAAAAAATAAAGAATAACTTGAATCAGGTTTTTTTGACAATCTGCCTCTAATAATTGGGTGAAAAGGGATAGTAAATATACAAAAGAGGATTTTACTGCTTGGCTTGATTAACTTGAAAATTGGTATAATAACCTATAAATCCAATAATAGAAACGTCAAAAAGATGTTTGAACATTTTACCCTTTTGAGTGCGTAAAAACGGGCGATACAGTTTGTATGAACAGAATCTTATTACTTTTGATATATAAACTTGAAACTTGGCCCAAGTATTTATTTACATAACATCACGCCTGCAATCCCCAAAGGGTTAGGGAGAGGTGTACCTTTAGTACACCCACATTTCGCCAGTTTTGTTTAAGTCCCATGTAATAGGGGGCGAGTCTATTGCCATCGCGAAAGACATAATTATAGTAGTAGAAGTAGGGATCTATTTGCTCAACCAGGTTTCAGACTGGCAAAAGTAGACTCATCTTTTATGGGGTACTGTTTAAATTGTTATAATAAAATCCCACCCCACATACTTCAACTGACAAAATTGAAATCTTGTATAAAACGCACACTATGCAAGCAGCCATATTATAGGTTGGGGGATTACATCGCTGATAGAAATGTTTGCCTCAATGCTGATCCAGCTCCACAACCACAACAAATTTATTAACATTTGAAAATACTGTTGGAGCTGCTGAAGATTGTAAGACTATCTTTTCATTGTATAAACTCAATCTCCTTTGTATTATATAATTGCGTAGCACAGGTGTGAGTACTGTGTACCTACCATTTTCTGAGTACGTCTTTTATTGACTTGAATGTGCCCTGGCGGCTGAGTGTCATGCTCACTCAAATGTCTAGCTGATGGTGGCGTGTGTGTTGGATCATTAAGTTCCCTTCAAAATGGTTGAGCTAAATGGTGCTGATCCATGCGTCATATCGTGAACGGGCGCCGTCAGTAGGGACTGGTAATTTCTTAGCTGCCACGGCTTATTTTAAATTAGGTGTTATAGTTGTTTTTTATATTTTTATTACGGACGCTTTTAACGTGCACGTCTTTCTACATTGTTCTCACATGTATCATTTCAACATAAATTATGTAACCAATACTATGTAACAATATTTTGATTTAAAAGAGTGTCCGTGGAGTTTCTTGCCCGTTCTTCTCTCCATAGGAACCTACTACGCTTTGGAATGGGCAACTAGCCTCATCTTTCTGACTGACCGACCCCTTGACAATTCAAAAGTGTCTGTAATAGGTTTATTTGAAATAAATGCTTTGAGTTTGAATTTGAGTACAATAGAGCTACCATTTACCGGGTAATATGTCTTTTATTGACTTGAATGTGCCCTGGCGGCTGACAGTATGTCATGCTCACTCAGGTGTCTCGCTTATATTTGTATTTTTTTTTTTTTTTTTTAAACGTTGCCCCACACTAGGAATTTCTCCTGTATTGTGGGTGCGTTTACAAACATTTAAATTCACATACACAAACAGCCAGACCCGAAACAACTACTTGTAGGTCATACAAATATTTGTTCCGTGCGGGAATCGAACTCGCGACACGCAGCACAGCAGTCAATCGCGTAACTAACTGCGCCAACCGTGCCGTTATGGTGGCGTGTGTGTTGGATCATTTAGCTCCCTTCAAAATGGTTGAGCTGAATGGTGCTGATCCATGCGTCATGTTCGTGAACGGGCGCTGTCAGTTGGGACTGGTCATCTCTTAGCTGCCACGGCTTATTTTTAATTATTTTAGTTTTTTTTTGTTTATCTTCTTATCACGGACGCTTCTGACGTTTTGCATCGTTCTCACATGTATAATTTCAATATGAATGATGTAACCAATACTTTGTATCAATATTTTAATGTAAAAGAGTGTCCGTGGAGTTTCTAGCCCGTTCTTCTCCATAGGAACCTACTATTTGGAATGGGCCACTAGCTTCATATTTATAACTGACCGACTTCTTGACAATTCAAAAGTGCCTGTAAATGGTTTAATTGAAATAAATGCTTTGAGTTTTAGTTTGAGTTTGATCACCCGGGTATATGTATGAGTTTGATAATCCAGACTTCAGGCTGCTACTGAGAAATTTCGAATGGAAAATCCAATAACACTTTTCCCGACCTGGGAATCAAACCCACCCCTCATGCTCAGCAGTCACACTTGTGACCACTAGACTAACGATGCAGTCATTACTTAAATAACAAAATTTGTCATAATTTTTGCGTTTTTCAAAACTACCCCTCAAAAGGAATTTAGGGAGTCAGGGGTTTTTTGGGTTTTTGGAGATTTCAGTTTGTATTTAAGAATCTTAACGTGCGGTTCGATTAACTCGAACCTCAGTGCTCATACTTTTGACAGAAAAAAAAAAAAAAAATGGAGTTTTCTAGAATCGGAAAAAGGGGTAATTAAGTTTTCGGGAGAATTTACGTATTTAATAAACGTATTTTCTTTCTTCTTCTTTCTTTCTTTCTAATTTTACTGCATACCTTGAATAGCTCAATAGTTGTTATACATCAATTATTATTTAAGAACAAAAACATAGAAAAAATAAACAATACAAAATTTCTTTCAAATAGACTTAGACATGAAATGGAGGACACGTTTATTGAACAAGTATGTGCAAAACGAAGTTGGTATATATACGCTATCTATAACCTCCGTAAAGTTGTAAATCAAACTGCACTCCTATCTGCTTACCACGCTTACGTTGCAGTTGGTTCCAACTAAGATAATTATGGTATAATGTTTTAGGGGAATGCTGCTGATAGAGAAGCTGTTTTTTTTTCGACATCCACGCGGGCCAAGCCGCGGGTGAAAGCTAGTGTTGTGTATTTGTATACCGCACCTATATTATGTTAACTGCCGTAAACCATAACATGTATTCCTTTCTTATTATGACTGTATCCTCTACTGTGTCGGGTTTGCTATAAACTTCATTGCTAATTTTAGCCAAACCAAAAATAATATTGCATTTGTCATAACGTTTCAAAGGATACACAGATTTCTTAATAATAAAACCTATTTCAAGCGTTACTTCATTCGGTCTTGGAACATTATAGTCATCGCTCTGTTCAGTTATATCTTTGTTTTTTTTTATTTCATCGTTTGGACGAACATACCGATTTTTGCTAATATCGCTTTTTACGTTTTGTTTATTTTTGATTTTAATATAATTTACGCAATCCAACTTCTTAAACTGTTGGAAGATAAAGTAATGCTCTGGAATTTTCAAGCTGTAACTTCTCAAGGAGTTGAATATGTATGATGGACTGAATAGCAAGAAAATGTTTCAAGCTTACGTTGATATATTGGAGTGTTATGGCCTCTTCAAAATTTGTTTTCAGCAATTTGTAAGTACAATCAATAAGCATTCCTTGTACACGGCTGTGCTTTTAGCGGCCATGCCGTGTAGTTATGTTTTCATTAAAAACAAGTTTTTTAGATGGCATTATGGTCAAATCCAATTCAGCATAGCTCATTACAAAAATATTCTTTTTTTTTAGATATTATATTATATAATAGAAATATCATCTCATGGTTTGGCGTACTATAACGTAACACTTGACTTATTTCAAAACAATATTGTAAGTATTTTTAGCAATTTATATCTATATCTAAACTTATTATAAAACAAAATCGCTTTTCGTGTCTGTGTTCGCAGTTAGTGTGATTGCTTAGGTCTTCTAAGCTGCACAATGGGTTTTAATGCAGTTTTCACCATCATTAAGAACATTAATTTTATTCCGGGAGGTTTATGTACAAATTAAATCAAATCAAATATCTTTATTGCGACCCATAATGTAGGTATACATGCAGGTGGTAAACAATACTTAATGGAAACAATTATGGACCCTGTCGGGCAAAGCATCATTTTAATTAAGAGCAGAGAGGAAGAGCGCTTAATGATGTTCCTTTTTACTAATTATTAAATTATTTCCTATCTATCTGGTTTTTTTGACAATAGTATTCATTATAATCTAAGTGTTTTACTGATGCTAAAACACTAAAAATATTGTATTGCACTTTTGGAAGAAGTCAGCTTGAGTATGCGTCTCAGATATGGAATCCACGTTATCATAAATACATTGACCGCATAGAAAACATACAAAGACGGTTCATAAATATCTTTGCTTTCATCAAAAGATTCCATATCAGTCAACTGATTATCTTGGACTCTGTGAGAAGTATCATCTGCTGCCACTGGTAGATCGACGTAAAATTGCAGACTGTTTATTCATGTTGAAAATCCTCAATAACAATATTGATAACCCTGAGTTATTGTCAAAATTTTATTTTAATGTGCTAAGTAGTTTTTATCCACCCATACGTGTACCTCATACATCTTCGAATTATGCTTCTGTGTTTCGATCTCGAGATTAGATATATTATATAACACTTGTAGTTTTGCTTGTAGTAGTCACACATATAATGTCGCCACTAATGCACTAAGTAACAAAGAGAAAAAAAAATGTGGGTACACTGACACTTCTATACAGATTTACTGTGTTCAATACCTCATTCACGTTTCAGTGCTCCGCCACTTTGTATTTCTATTATTGCGTTACAGTTTTTTATCGACAGTTTAGTGTTTTTTGTGTTTATTAACGAAAAATGCCGAAGAGGAAACGTGATGTTAAGGATTCTTTGAGATATATGTATTAAGAAGAAAATTAAGAAGTTGGAAAGAAAACTGTTAAAAGGACGCCGTAGATCTTCATCATCCTCGGATTCTGAGCGGATGTTATCAAAACCTCAAGGTATTAATGTTTACATTTTATTACAGATATTTTTTATCGTTTTGTGGATTAACGTTACAACGTACGAGTTGCAACTTATCCTTTTTCAAACTCGGGTATACGATGCAACGTCTTGAGTTCATCTTACCCGCTGTGTCTGTACGTGTGGTTACGTATTTTAAATATTACTACGTACCTGTTTAGGTACCAAATTTATTTTTTATTATTTATTTATTATAAATTACAAGTTACAACACTGAAACAAAGCACAAAATTAGACCTCTGGGGTCTGTCTTAGCATGCCATGTCCTGAGATTTGATCAACGCGATATTAACTATTAAGTTATAATCGAGTTGAGTTTAGTTATAACCACGTAGCAATTTATGCATTTACTAAACTCGGGTTCACGATGTTAACGCCTATGAGTTCATCTTACCCGCTGTGCTCGTCTAAAAGTAAAACATTTGAAGAAAATCCGTTATTACCTGTTAAGGTACTCACCCACAGTCATGCGTACATTAACATCGATTTACATAATTTAAATGTATATTATTATAATAAGAACAGATAACTTTCGTGACTTATTAGTGTATTGTATTGCACAACATATATTGTTACTTCTCCTAACGGGAATGGTATAGCAATTTATTAATTCTGATTGCAGATAACGCACTTATTGAATCTGAGAGTAATGAAGACCTAGCGGTGGACCTTGACGAGCCGGTACCTTCGACTAGCGCATCATGTTTGGTGACACTGCAGGTGTCAAATGTACCTGAAGCGACATAAGAGCCTCCTCCCCAGCCACCGGCTGAAGAGGCTACCGCTGCTGAAAAGCAGCATGATGATTTAGACGAAACTGTGATGGAAATATTAGGGACTGATCCATTAATCACGACATCTTTTGGTAAAGATATTCAGAAGGACTTAGCCGTACGTTATGAGTTCATAGCCACTTCTGGTCTGACAAAAGAACTCCGCAAGGAGCTCTTAGAATCTCATTTGCCTCCAGCTAACTGTAAGTTGATAGACGCACCATCCCTTAACCCAGAGATTAAGGCGGCTGTCACTGACGTCATAGTGAAACGAGATAAAGCTATGCAGGCGAAACAGAAGCAGATAGGCAGTGCTATCACATGTCTAAGTGAAGCTATTACTATTTTATTGTCCAAAGAAACAAAAGATCCAGACATATTGAAATTACTTGTGGACACAGGGCGCATCTTGTGCGACTGTCAACATAATGATTCTGTCACCAGGCGTAATTTTATTCTTGCTGTGCTGAAAAAAGATTTAAAAGATCAGATGCAGCTGACCAAAATAGATAGCTTACTCTTTGGTCAAGAGCTCGCTGACATGATGAAAACGGCTAAGGCTATAAATAAGTCAGGAGCTGAGCTGAAGTCTGTTCCGCCACCCAACGTTTTGGCAAACAAGCCAAGGCCTCCACCATCCAACAGGAATTTAAACTGGACGGCTCTAGCCCCGTACCGCAGACCGAGGGGGCTTCGGAGAACGAAGGAGTCTGCATCCTCGAAGGGGTTATGAAATTCCTTTTACACAAACTCCATTTCAGATTAACATACCACCGTTTAAAAATATTCTCATATAGAAGAATGTGATTTTGACCAGGCTATAGATAATTTATTTGGTAGCTGTTTCAAAATGTGACCTTGTGACGACCAATTTATATCTAATATATTCTTGGTACCGAAACCAAACGGCAAAACTCGCCTAATTCTAAATTTAAAAAGTTTGAATGTATTTTTAAATACAAAGCATTTTAAATTAGAAGACCTTCGAACAATAATTAAGCTTATTACAAAATATTGTTTTATGTTAACAATCGATCTTAATTAAAGATGCATATTTTTAATTAAAAAAAAAATCACGATAATTTTAAAAAGTACTTACGATTTAAATGGAAAAATAGCTTAATAACTGCTTGCCCTGCCATTGAATAAGGCTGGATGTATACTAAAGAGTTTGAGAGATGCGAATTCTTAAATTTAAGAGGCGATGATAATTTATTATGAAAAGTTTATGACCATTCCTCTTAATTCAGATTTTGATTGGTAGATAAATTCCATCAATAAATCTGTTTGAAAAATTAAATTTTATCAATATAATTTGGAAATTCAGTCTGACGCCTCAACTACGGGATGGGGTGTAGCTTGTGCGGGGAAAACTATATTAATTATGGCTGCATTCATTGGTCTTAAAATGTTTAGCAAAAAGTTATTCGGCTGTCAGATTATTTTACGAATTGACAATACGACAGCGATTTCTTTTCTTACATAAATCGCATGAGAGGTGTGCAGTTTCTCCATTTAACCAAACTTACCAAAAATATTTGGCAATGGTGTGAGGCTTGCAACCTTTTCGTTTCTGCTCTGTATATCCCATCAATCGAGAATAGTATCGCCGATGCTGAATCGAGACGAGTTCACCCCGACATTGAATGGGAATTATCAGACTTTGCATTTCAAAATATAACTAAATCTTTCGGTCAGCCTGATACGAGTATAGAGATGTTTGCTAGCCGTATAAACAAAAAATGCGCTAAATACGTATCATGGCACAGAGATCCTGACGCATATACAATATGCGTTTTTTCAATATGCTGGTCCGAATGGTATTCTTACGGTTTTCCTCCATTCGCAATTATTCTCAAAACATTAAGAATGATTATTACTGATAGAGCTAGAGGAATACTAGTCATCCTGGCATGGCTGTCACAGCCGGGGTATCCCTTGTTTAATAAGCTTTCGCAAAGTAAACCTTTGATATTTCATTCTTCTCAGGAACTAATAATTTCTCATTCCAGCACCCGTCAAATACACAAGCAGATTACCCTGTTTGCCGGAGTATTGTGCGGGAATCTCTACTGAGAAGAAGTATTCCTCCAGCATCAATTCACATCATGTTGGCGTCCCTCTCGGAATATTCCATCAAACAATATGATACTTGTTTGAAAAAATGGTATCTGTTTTGTAAGAAAAACAGCGTTAACATTTATGAGGCCTCCATACCGAAGATTATTTATTTTTTTACCGATTTATTTGAATCTGGTGCGCAATTTGGTACGCTGAACAGTTGCAGGTCGGCACTGTCTTTAATTTTAGGTCATCAAATCAGTAAAGATGATCGGGTAAAAAGATTATTTAAGGGGTTATTTGGACTTCGCCCACCCTTGCCCAAATAGTATTCAACCTGGGATACTTCATTAGTTATAGAAACTCTGTCTACTTGGGTACCTAACGATAATATACCGTTGGATAAAATGACAAGGAAATTGGTAACTATACTTGCACTTGTTACAGCCCACAGGGTTCAAACCCTATCAAAAATTAAAGTCGAGAATATTAGTACATTACCTAATGAAATATCTATTAAAATTCCTGATTTAATAAAAACATCCTGTGTAAAATCGAAATAGCCAATGCTTATACTACCATACTTTCGAGAAAGACCCGAAATATGCCGCTAAATTATTAATTGAATACTTACGAGTAACCGAATCGTTGCGTAATAACCACACCTTTCTTTTTATTAGTACCAAAAAGCCACATAATAAAGTTTGTGCTCAAACACTTAGTAGGTGGATAAAGAGTACCGTAGAGGTCAGTGGAATCGATGTTACTGAACTTTCTGCTCACAGTAATAGACATGCCACCACCATGTAAAATTGTTGTGCCCGACAGGGTCCATGTGAACTTTAAAATTATTTTTAAGATCTTGTACACACATGTGATAAGCAATAAAGATTTGAATTGAATTTGAATTGAATTGAAAATTTAATGAATGGGCCACTGCTGGCATTAGAAAAAGCAGAGATATTTTATATAACTTGTACTACGAAAAATCATTAACATCTGATCAAGCCCTTCATAATTATGTAAGACACTATTCTAAGATATTCAAAAGAGTCTGTGCTCAAGCTAAGTAGAAGTGAAAAGTGAAAAATTACTTTAAATCAAATCAAAAATATTTTTATTTCACATAAACCTACATGGGCACTTATGAAGCTCAGAAGCTAGGTGCACGGTTCCAATTGGTCGTTTCCTATGGAGAAGAGACGACAAGAAACTCCACGGTCACTCTTTAAAAAATAATTGGCTTTTACAATGTTTTAAAATTACAGTGTTAATAGGTATGAGAGCACAGCGTAGGCCCGTCAAAAGTACCAGGTACTTAAGAAAATAGAAAATGGTCTACACTACAGATCTACAGTCTATTAACGGCCGAACCCAATAACTTATTTTCAGTTAAAGTCAGATCGCTATTGATGATAGACAGTATAATTATATCTATGCTCGGATGGCGTCTCACAATCATTGATAAAGGCTATCTATCTAACAATAAGTAGGTTTCTCTACTTCGCCCTCCCGTGCGTTCCATTACAACCAACATCACTTTAAAAAACAACATGTGTAATTAGGGTTATATTAAAAATTCTTTATTTCTTACTTCTAAATAAGTTACTGGATTAAGATTTTGATTATAATTCTGTAGAGCCATATTTTTATGGCGGCAAATCAAAATACAACCTGTTACTGACCTGCAAATTGCAAAAAACGTAAGAAAATTTGAATTTCGCGGGCTACCATATTGCATTAATGTTATTTTTTTTTTTTTACTAAATTCATGTTAGAATGGTGCTTGCACGGGGGATGTCAGTAAGGGGGGGGGGGGTTAAATTTCTGTTATTTTTTGCTTAGGGCACACCGTTTTCGAGATATTTGAATTTCAATTTATTTTTATTACTTTAAATAAAAAAAAACATCTATGATAATTATTGCAAGTACTAAAGAGTTCATTTTAGCTAGGTTTACATAATTATATAAGACACAAAGGAAGTACTTTTACCTAAGAACTCTACACTAGGTCGAGCCTGTCTCGTAGAGTCCTTGGGTGGTATTGCCATATGAAAATGCGCATTACATAAATGTTATTATTACAATCGCGAGTGGCTTATTATATAACAATTAAAACATAGTCTAGGCTAAGAAAATTTAATTTAAAAAACAAAATAAACTAAATACGGCTAAAATAATGTTTTGAGAGCAATGTGCACTATGTGTAAGTCTGTAGTGTGTATGTGTGAGAAAATGTGTGTGTGTGTGGGGGGTTGGGGGGTGTGTGTGTGTGGGGGGGGGTTGGGGCGGTGCGTGTGTGAGTATTTGTTGGTGTGTTACGAAATTACCTTTAAGAGAGCTTCGGTTTCACTGTAGGATTGGGCTAGCAACCAGTTGCGAACAATCTTTTTGACTAGGCTAGTTCCAGACTTACTGATGTCACACATCTTTACCGCTTTGTTGTATATGTGACTGAGCATGAATTCTTGCATATGTTGAGCATTGGGACGCATACTTTGGCATTTTCATACAAAGAGATATCTGTTGTAGGCGATACACCCTCCCATCAGTAGATAGCGTGGGCCGGTATGATTCCTTAATGTCTCATAGATTATTGGGACGTTAAAACCATCGATAGATATATTTTTATATCTTCAGTAGGCCGAAATTGGTGATATATAGGTTATTGGGTTCGGCCGTAAGCCTACAACGTCCTCACATTAACAAAAACACAATATAAAATAAGTATGATTAAAATAATAATAGTTAGAACCTTGTTGAAATTAAGCAGCAGTGAAGTTTGTAAAAAAATAAAATAAAATTAAAATCATCGTAATTTGGGAGCAGCTAATAGACATTTAGGTAGTTTTGCCGGTAATGTGGTACCAGGGAAGCCACATGTACAGATGGAATTATTGTCAAACTTCCTTGTCTTCAACGTAATCCTTAATCTTATAATATGTTTTTTTGCTAAGGGCACGTTGGATGTGCGTTTTGAATTTACCATCACTAAGTTCTGTAACCGATTTTCTTTAATTTTGGAAGTCGGTGGCAAAAAACTAAAATAGAAATCCAACACCGACCTCCGACATTAAAGTTATTTTTCACTTTGTAGTGTTTTTATTTGGAAATCAGTTGTTTTTTTTGTAAAAAGATTTTTAGTCCTTTTGAGGTACGATTAAGCCCTCAAAATTGAAGAAATTAGAAAAATATAAATTTGAAAAACCTCCGTCACAACGAAAGACCTAAAAAGTAAAAAAATAATAATATGTATTGGCCCATTAAGTTTAGTATAAGTTGTAGGTAATATTTAGATCTAAGCGTCGCGTCGTCGTGGCTTTAGAGGTTTTTGGTTGTGTCGAGGGTTTTTTAAATTTTGAATTTATGTTTTATTTCCTGTTTTTTAAACTTTATATTACTAGTCAACAACCGAAAATGTGGCCGAGTTTTATCGATTGTTGAACTTCGATATTTAATAAAAATGTTTACATTTCGTAGAGTAACCTGTAGATAATTGTGACCCTAACCGCTTAGCTTGTATTAGCATGTGCTAGTCAAAACGCATCTCATGAGCCCAAACACAAGGTAGATGCCGTACACCGTTGCGGAGTTCTTCTGGCGGGTTAGGTATCCTGCAGGATCCTGGATCCGGGTGTGCCTGCACATCAGGTCAAGGTTATCATACTTTAATAATATCATTGATAACCTGACTCATTGACAGGATTACAAATTTCGAATCGATCAGACCTGTGGAAGTTGTTTTTATCTCTTCATCCACTAGAAAAGAGGTTATGATCTTCAAACGCCTGAGCAGATTTTCTTGAAACATAGCTAAGAACACTCTCGAATAAGACATCTTTCAAACAAAAACAAAAATCGGTTCATCCGTTCAGGAGCTATGATGCCACAGACAACACACAAATACAGATACACACTACACCCCTCTTTTTCGTCAAAGGTTGATAAAATAACATCCATTTGGAACAGGAGTAGTTGTTTAAGTATCTGCTTGCGTTTGACATAATTTAACTAGGCGTTGCTTTACTTGACGTTAGTGAAAACGGGCATAAGCTTGTATAAAATGTAACTCGCATTTCTGAGAAATGATCACGCTTAAGTTTTCGAGTACTGTTTTGTTTTGCATGTCTTTGCGTTTGGCAGGTAACTAGGTACTGAATTAATTATTGTTATAGAAAGAAGCTTCTACCTTCACTCGCCATATACTTTTGGTTATTGAAGGATTTGATGTGGCAAACAATATTCTGCAAGCAATGTGTTACAATTGAGATTTTGTCCCTCTAATTGAAAGAACAAAAGCTCTTATGTAAGGGTGGGTTAGTATCTGCACACAAAGAAACTACAAAATGTATCAAACAATAAATATATTTTTAACAATGATAAATAGCCTAACTTAGATTAGGTAGGTCACAATAAAACCTAAAGTATGCCAGCCAGCTTAGATTCTCTTTAATAAGAACTAGGGTCGTGGGGGGTCCAAAGGGACCAAAGGGTCATGGCCATCAGGCTGGTACGGGGCTACCACACGGTCTCCCGTGAGGCGCCGAGCCTCCTTGCCGGAATGCCGCCGTGGGATCTGGAGGCAAAAGTCCTCGCACACATTTGGGAGTGGCGCGAGGAGGTGAAACGCCGGGGAAACGCCGGGGAAACTCCGCTGCCGCGAGAAATCGCAGCATAGCGTACGGAGCTCCGGCGGGATCTCATGGCGGCATGGAGAGTGCGATTGTCGCAACCCAGCGCTGGGCACGCCACAATTGTGGCGATAAGTCCCCTCTTTGAGGAGTGGCTAGAGAGGCACTACGGCGTCCTCACCTTCTGCCTGACGCAGGTCCTCACCGGACACGGTTGTTTCGGGAGGTTCCTGTTCAGGATAAAGCGGGAGGAAACGCCCGGGTGTCACCACTGTGTGGATCGCCCGGAGGACACGGTGGAGCATACGGTGGAGGTCTGCCCGGCTTGGGCGGAGCACCGCCGTGTCCTCACGGAGGCGATCGGCGGCGGCGATCTCTCGCGTCCAGCCCTGGTTCAGGCCATGGTTCGGAGCGAGAGTGCATAGGAGGCCGTCACCTCCTTCTGCGAAGCAGTAATGCTCGCGAAGGAGGAGGCGAAACGCGTGAGGGTGAGGCAGGGTCCCTCACGCTCTTAGCCGCCGCAGGAGACGCCCCGGGCGTCGGGAGTCGCAAGCTGATTTCCGGCCACCGTAGGCGCGGGCCTGCGGACGGTGAGCGATGGGTAGCTCGCCGTCCGATAAGGACCAGGGCCGGGTCGACGGCGCGTTGTGTTTCACGCGCGCCTCAAAGAGATGTCAGCACCAACTGACGGGGTCCGTTAGGGCCAATGCCTGCCAGGGTTGCGAGTTTGTCCGAAAGGGATATCGTAGCCCTGGCACACAGGCAACGGAAGGAACACGGGTGGGTTTTAGTCAGTAAAAGTCTGACACGCCCTCCCGCTCAGCAGAGCGGGAGAAGTTATTTGATAATTTCCCACCTAAAAAAAAAAATCAAAAAAGGGTCGTGGGGGGTTGGCGATAAACCGAGTACTGTTTCGTGTGACTAGTTTAATTAGATTAAATATTAAAGAATAAATCTAATTTATAAAGTATAACCTTCAAGTTCATTTAAGTGTTCAAACTAATAAATGGGCGCCAGGGACTTTGGGGGTCCCGGATCCCGGAGCCGACGAAGAGGTCCAATATCCTTTCCGATGAACGTAGGTGTCGGACCCGGAGTACTTAATTTAAATTTTGTGTAAGACCGGTTTCCGATTTTGAAACCAGCCAGGTATTAAAACGGTTATTTAGATATTAAGCGTAGGTAAAAAAAAAGGTATTAATGAAGAAGAAAAAAAAACCGTCCCGCCAGCGCAATCGCTAGGCGGACTCTGCCAGCCGCACAGTCGTCTCCGCAGGAGGTTTCCAGCTGCTCGAGGAACGGGTCTCGCGTCCAGGCTTCGGACGCTTCGCCAAATCCTGGCGGCGAGACGAATTTCTCGAGGTGCCTCTCCTGGAATTGACAATACGGAGACCTAATAATATAATGGGAAACTAATTTATTTTCCTTGCGGTAAACAGAGGAGACCGAGCTTGGAAATATAAAACAATAGCCGTTTAACATGGCCTATTGCAAATAAAATCGAATGAGCTACGACTTGTTTGGATACTCCGGATTGAAAATCACTAACAACTCTCCAACCTGTAGTGTAACGCCAAGACAATAACCTATTATCACAATAACGAGTTATATACAATCGGTAATATCGAAATTTGGTGATTGAAATCAATAATGGGGTAATTAACCTAGAACATTAATTCGGCAAGTACTAAATGTGTCTCTTACAACAACGTGCCACAGATAAAATATGGATTGAGTTTACATCGATCTTTCTAGAAGATTCTCCATATTGAAAAATATTTTACTTCCGCTTTGGACTAAATAGTGTTAAATGTTTATTATGATTTTTTACCAAAAGCTAAACGGTAAACGTTTCTTTATATGATTGGGTTCGCTGCTGTGAAATACCAACCAGAGTGGTAGGTACAAAAAATACAACATAACAAAATATGCGAGAAACTCTATGTAGCTATTGAAAATGTTCAAGATTCTTGCGCTATTATCTTGATGTCGAATTGTTCAGGTATTTCTACCGGTCAATTCTGTAAAAATCTCACCCTGGAAACTTAGGTGAAGTGAGCTGTCGATCCACCAGTCACCACATTCGAAATCCTGCTCCGGGCGAAGACGCACGTTCACCTGATTCTAATCACTCGTGACCTTACATACGTGGTGTCCACCATTTTAAAAGCCTAAAGCAGGCAACAGTTGTTCTTGGCTCATATTAGCCAACATTATTAAATTCTAACCCCATACTGGGGTCCAAAGTTCCGGCTTCCATCTCCAAAGTTCCGGCTAAGCACCCTACCGATCCTTAATTATCAGTAGCATTCGACCATCTTTTACCGAGCCATCACCTGCCGGCAATTCCGGAAATCCCCAAGCTCCGTGCCGGATACATATTTTACATCCACCGACCGTCACCATCCTTGGCGTCTGCAGCGTGGCGCACCCGCCGCAGTTATCGTCCGACCAGGCTGAGCCAGGAGAGTACTGTACTACTCCCAAGGGAATTTGAGGAAATCTTTTTTTATGAATATTATATTTTTATGTTGACAACTTTACGTGGTTAGTCCCACCACGTTAAACCTCTTCCGCCACATTGGTTAGCATAACCAATAGGGATTGACACTATTGTTAGATCACTTCTCGTAAGTTTTCACGGTGAGATTTTTACAGAAAGATCTAGAGAGAGTTTGTTTGGCCCAATCAAAGTTACAATAATTTCAAAACCGTATGTTTATAATCTAAAACAGCAAGTTGGGCTACAAGTATTGTTCTAAATATGAATAAATTAATATCGTTATATTTTTGTCTTTCACGGCGGATTTACATTGATCCAGTGTTTCGATCTAGCCTTGGAATCTATATTAGTAAGTCGGGATCGACTTTTGGTTAATGCTTTTAAATCCAGTCCTTATATTTGCCATCGTCGCGCGTCGATCCCACAGATAATGGCTCACCTGCCATCCTGCGCCGCATGCCCGCGTTCTCACAGTCATAAGGTGAGACATCTCATGACCTTATGACTGTGTCAGTGAGTGCACTTCGCGTAGCTGAATTTTGGCCCAAACATATTAAATGAACTTTCTGCCATCGCATCGATAGGCTATGAAGTAGAATCCAGTCTAGTACCCAGCACTGGATTAAAATAGAGCATCCAATTGTCCGATGTCCGATATAGTGCTGGATAAAACGCTGGATTCAAATACTAGATCAATGTAAACGAGCCATCGGTGTGTCTAAATTAAATGGTGTCTGATAAAAAGTCTATCAGCAACAAAACTACAGGCCTATCGTTTAACTGAGACGGTACCTGAAGTAGTTGCGCGTGCAGGAAGGGCGTGGTGACGTGTCACGAGAGCTCATTCATTTGCCCACTGAAGGGCGCCGAAACCCCTCCCACACCGCGCAGTAACCTCAGCTCTAAGTGACACTGCTACATAGCTCTTTTGGCGCTCGAATGACGTTGACAGGAGGGCGCTGTTGGTAAACATTTGTACGATTGTTTTGTGAAATATATTGAAAAAAAAACCGGTCAAGAGCGAGTCGGACTCACGCACCGAGGGTTCCGTACGATGTTGATGATTTCTGAAAAACTGTGCTATTTAGAAACATCGTCTTATTTTTCCTGTAATCTTTACATTAACTTCTATCACATAGAATAACTAGCTTTCGCCCGCGTGGATGTCGAAAACAAAACAGCTTCTCTATCAGCAGTATTCCCCCAAAACATTATACCATATCTTAGTTGGAACCAACGTAAGCGTGGTAAGCAGATAGGAGTGCAGTTTGATTTACAACTTTACGGAAGATAATAATAAAGAAAGCATATAAATACCAACTTCGTTTTGTACATACTTGTTCAATATACATGTCCTCCATTTCATTTGTTTATTTTTTCTACTGTTTTTGTTCTTTAATAATAATTGATGTATACCAACTTTTGAGTTATTCAAGGTACGCAGTAAAATTCTCCCGAAAAGTTATTTACCCGATTATTTCTTATTTTATAAGTTATAACCAAATTATTTACCGTAAACCAATCTTGGACCTGAAGAATAGAATTATTCACGTCGTCAAAGTCTTGTTACCGTCGGTCTATTTTAAAGATCAATGACGTGTCATCTACAAACATCTCCGGTTGATTTTGAAGTAATTGGGGTAAATCGTTAATGTAAACTAAAAAGAGGAATGGACCCAATATCGAACCTTGAGGAACGCCCATTGCTTTTTCAGACCCCAAAGAGTTCAAGTCGTTTACGTGAACTCTAACCTTTCTATCTTTCAGGTATGATCTAAGTAAATCAAGTGCTGTATTCCTTATCCCATAGTGTTCTAGTTTCAGCAGAAGTGTCTCATGGTTAACGCACTCGAAAGCCTTTGAGAGGTAGCAAAAAATTCCAATGGCATCTTGGGCTTTCTCCCAGGCGTTAGAAATGTTCTTTATTAGGATGACACGTCAGTGGTATAATGGTAGTGTGTATAATGGTGGTATAATTTTTATTGAAGTGACGTAACATTTGATTGAGCATCAACTTTTCAAACACCTTACTGAGAACTGGCAGAATTGACACGGGCCTATAATATTGTTGGGTTCTTTACTATCTCCGGATTTGAACAAAGGAACTACTTTCGTGTGTTTCATGAGATCCGGAAAGACTCCTTGGTCCACACTGGTGTTAAATATGAAAGCTAAGTAGGGCGCAATGGTTTCGATGACAGATCTACAGACTTTTACAGACATGCCCCATAGATCTTCTGTTGATTTAGTTTTAAGATCTTTATAAGTTTTTATAACAGCCTGGGGGTTTGTATGCTGAAACCTTAACTCCAAGGTGCATACCTTTACATTCTTTCTAAGTAAGGCAGCAGAAAGCGCGTGTGAGGAACTTAAAGTTTCGGTAGTTTTAAGGGGAATATTAGCAAAAAAGTTTTCAAATTCCTGAGCTATTTCTACCTCTGAAGTGATGGGCCCATGTGCAGTCTCTAAATTAAATTCAGTATTACGCTGTTTTTCCTACCTAATTAAAAAAAAAAAGAAGAGGTTTAGCTATTTTGCACACACTTTTAAAAGTTTTAGAATATTTCGCAACATATTGATGAAAGCTTGTATTATTCATATGTTGCTTTAGGCCATAAAGTTCAAAAAGATTTTAAAGTAAAGTAAAGTAAATTTATTTCATAAGAAGAGGTACAGTCTGTTACAAAGTAGGATGACAACTTAGGAATAGTTTACATCTGAGATGAGTAGGTAACAATATAATTTTACGTTCTGATGTCCTAGCTAGGTTACTTAGTAGCCTTTATTAAGGACAATCAGCCTCATTTCCCGAAAAATAGGACAAGTATTGCTTAGACTGTTTATTTATTTATTTTATTTATAGTTAATAAAAACGGTACAACACCAATTACATTAATTAACATAGAAGCCCAAAAAAATATTAATATTAACATATTTTGTATAAATGTTATACAGATTCAATTTAATTTAATTTAATTTTGCATTATTAAAACTAACATGGAACAGTAGACTCCCTTGCATACTTTCTCTCACAGAACACCAGACATATACGCATAATTTTCCTCCATTCATCCGCAAACACATCACATTCAGGGTTGGCAGCCAGAAGGGCGTTGAGCATCTTCAAAGTACGACACACTGGGGATTCAGCGCTGGCGATAGTTTTGGATGAAGGCTGCGCAAACAGATCGTGCCGGCGGCTCGGACGGTGTCCGATGTATTTGTCGGGCACAAATAGTCGGCAGAAAAGGCCGTGGAGCTCTGGGCAGTCTATATGTTCCCGTAAGGTATTACAGGCCACCGTGAGCTGATCAAGGCCTCGCCTCACCTCTAATGAGTTAAACCCTAACATCCCTAAAAGATAGTTGGTAGGGTACATATATGGAAAGAAATTGTATAACCTTTGGAAGAGGAATCTTAGAAAGGTTTTCTGGACCTTTTCAAGCATCAGCGTTTGCGTCGTGGTATAGGGATGCCAAACACAGGCACTGGACTCGAGTTTGCTTCGAACCAGAGCGGTGTACAAGAGCCTAATAACATTTGGTTTGCGGAAGTCACGAGCATTTCGCAAAACAAATCCCAGGCGCCTGAAAGATTCCTTTGCAAGAGTAGAGACGTGATCTCTAAAAGTAAGACAGCGGTCAAAAGTTACTCCCAAGTCCTTTATGTTGGTGACACCAGTAATTACTTCACCACCCAAACTGTAGTCATAATGGATTGGTCGCAGCCCTCTACCGTACGTCATGACGTAGCACTGTTACATAATTATTAACAAACAATTTAGAACAATTTGATATTAAGAACAATTTGATAAACTTATTAAAGGTAAATACAAGAATTGTGTGTTTGTGTGTGTATATGCACGTGGGTGTGTGTGTGTGTGGGTGTGAGTGTGTGTGTTTGTGTGTGTATAATAATAATATGAGTTACTTCATTGTAGTGAGAAGGGATTCGGTATCATCATAATTTTTGGTTGATAGAAATTCGGTAATCCGCTTTTTGCATGTTCGCTTACAACATAGTTGCAGTGGAATGATTGCATTTATTCTATTATAAAGAAATGGGCCTTGATAAAGAAAGAATCTTTTTGTAAAAGTAAAGTAAGGATGAGATACATTACATACCCTGTTTCTTCTTCTGGGTATTGTCGGCCGACGTGGAATTGGAGTGTTAGTGTGCTGTTGTAACATTGTGCTGAGTATGAACATTTGGCGAACAGTAAGGACCTCGCATTTTTGGTAGAGGTCAAAGGTAGGATAAAGTATTGGTCGAAAAGTGGCTACCTTCAGAACTGCTCGCTGCGCTACCTCAAGAGGCTTTAGAATTGCACCCCAACTTGTAATACAGTAAGAGATTACAGACTGGCACATTGCAAAATATACGGACCGTATAACATGTACGTTGACAATGTGTCTAAGAGTTTAAATAAAGTAAATCAGTTTGCGGACACGGCCAGTCAGAAGAGTAATATGTGGTTTAAAGTTGAGATGCTTGTCTAGAGTGATACCAAGGTATTTAATTGCATCAGTAGATGCAATTAGTGGACAGTTACAGTTTGGAGTGTTTGATTGACAGGTGTGAGCTTGCAAAGTTACGGGAATGGAAGGTTGTGAGGTGATTTTGAGGGAGAAAGTAATGAGTTTTGTTTTAGAGGTATTAAAGGTGAGTGAGTGGGACATAAGCCAGCTACGTACGACATCAAACCCTTTCTGAGCGGTAGTTTGGAGACTTGACCGTGAGTTATCAGAGAAGGTGATGGCAGTGTCATCGGCAAAAGAAACAATGTTTCCGGAATTTAATTTTATATTGCAGAGGTCATTCATGAAGACCAAAACAAGAGTGGGACCTAAGACACTGCCTTGTGGTACTCCGTAGGCAATAGGTAGTTCGTCACTTAAATATTTGTCAATTTTGACCCTCTGTGAGCGGCCTGAAAGATAAGAATGAAAGAGTTGAAGTTGTAAATCTCTGACACCTAAACGTTCGAGTTTGGATAATAAGCACGGAAGAGGAACGGTATCAAAAGCCTTAGCGAGATCAATAAATACAGTGAGACATTTTTTGCGGTGATTGAGTTTTTCAACAATATTGGTTATCAATTTCAAGGCCGCATCTGAAGTCGATTTATTCTTTCTAAAGCCGAACTGGTTGGTTGAGAGCAGATTATTAGTTTCAAGGTAACTGTTAAGTATGTGGCGAAACCACGGCGCGATCTATTTTAGTACGTTGAAGCTCGATAGATGGCGTTGACGTCGAAATAGATCTCGCTATGGTTTTGTTACCTCGGATTGTATAAGTAGTTTAAGATTATAATTTTTTTGTGAAACACAGATACCGTATTCGGCGGCGAATACCTCCGCGGAATAGAGTAATTAATAACTCACCCCGTCCCTTGCCCCCGCCCGCCCGTGCGGACCAAGTAGTTACAAATATTATCCCTAATAATAATTCGATGCTGCAAGTCCCCTCTTGCTCAGTAACCAGTAGTGCCCTAGGCCGAGGTTCGAGTCCCACTAGGGGGCGCCCCTAGGCCTGCTACTTAAAATCATATTTACAAACACTAACCCGGCGAGAGGCCCCTCAGGCCCCGCCAATGTCCGGTGAAGCAGCAAAGGCACTCCGGAGCCACCTGCAAAAACGTCCTTATCAAAAAAAATAAAAAAATTTTTTTTGTGTGAATCGTCTGAAGAAATAACCGCTAGAGGGCACTAATTGCACAAAAGCAGTTTTATTTCCCGCTATCGGAGACCAAGAATTTGTTCATGGTCCTTCGAACTGGATTTGGCTGGGCGTGTTTTTGGTAATCACCGGTGGTGGTAGTGGTTACTACCCCCTTCGTCACTACTGGCAGTGGATCGCTGTCCAGATCATCCCTACAGCAAGGCGCCTGGAGAGGCGCCAAGGCAGTGGTGGAACCGGGTGGCAATACTCGGAGGAGCGGTGAACTCGGGAGGTGACAACGAGGTTGCGGAGCGCCAGAGGGCGCCACTTCTAGCAGGCGCGCAGGCGCGTGACTTCGAGGCAAATCAGTGACAGTGAGTGCGGTGTTCAATTGTGAGTACATTTTGGCTCTTATTTATTAGAAGAAATCAAAGTTGAAAAAATTAAGAAGTACATGCGAACTTTAAAGTAAAGACTATTAAAACTTAGAAAAATTCAAGAATCTTTGAAAATAGTGAAAATTGACTTAGAAAAATTTAGACTTGTAATAGTTTTAAGCAATAGTTGGTTGAGACGGGGAATCCATGCCCGCCCGACTTTTCCTAGAATTATAATTTGCAAAAAGACTTGTAAAATTTTGCAAAATTTGTGTTGAACTTTGTTTACAGTTTATTGTGAGATCATTTTATTTAAGTGTTGTTTGAGTCAATTACAGAGTTTTTGATAAGCAATTTAAAATGGAAACGTTTAGCGATTTACAGGAGGATATAAGGGCGAAAATGCTAAAAGTTAAGACTAATTTTAAAAAATCTCCTAAAGTGCGTTTGACGGTTCCATATATTGAAACTAGATTAGATAACCTTGAGCAACAGTGGAACTTATTTACAAGTACTCATACTAAAATTATTAGTCAAGTTAAGCGAAGTGATTTATATAGTTCGGATTATCATAAAAATAGTGTCTATGATGATGTTGAAGAGATGTATGTACAATTTAAGACTGATTTAAAAGAAATGTTATATAATTTTAAAACTCCAGAGACAGAGTTAAATTCAAGTTCTAATAGTCAATGTGATGGTTTAGCTAGGCGTTTCAAGTTGCCAGAAATTAAAATACCTACCTTTTCCGGGAACTATACTGAGTGGCAGACGTTCAGAGATTTGTTTTTAGGGCTTGTGCATGAAAACAAGTCACTGGATGATGCTCAAAGGTTCTACTATCTCAGGGGACATTTAACGGGTGAAGCGGAACAGTTGTTGCGAAACATTAAGGTGACGTCTGATAGCTATCAAGTTGCTTGGGAAAAATTGGATAGTATGTACAACAATAAGCGGTTTTTGGCAAACGGCATTTTGAATCGTCTACTAAATCAAAAAAGTTTGGGTTCTGAATCGGCCTCTGAAATTAAGAAAGTAGTAAATACAACATCAGATTGTTTAGAGTCCATAAGAAACCTAGGTGTAAATACTTCATCTTGGGATATTTTGATAATCCATCTAATGAGTGCTAAATTAGACAAAGATACCCGAAAAGCATGGGAATTAAAAATAGCATCAGATCCAACTGATGAATTTCCAAAGTTTGTGCAATTTTCCGATTTCTTGGTAGGGCGTTTTAGAGGTCTAGAAAATTTAGATTCAAAGTCTAACAGAGTAGAGACTAAAAGTACAAAATCTTTTCACATTGTAAAGGAGAAAAACACTGCGTCGTGTGCGTACTGTGCTGCAGATCATAAAATAAATGCTTGCAAAAAATTCTCCAAAGAATCTAACGAGAAACGACGTGAATTTGTAATGGAGAAAAATTTATGTTTTGTGTGTTTGAACAGCAATCACTCTGCCAAATATTGTAAAAACATGGTCCGATGCCAGGTGTGTAAACGCCGCCACCATTCATTATTGCACCCTAGTGGTGGTTCTGGTTCTGTTAGCGCAAAAATTGAGACGGTTCACGAGGGAGCTTCTTCGACTGTCAAAAAGTCGATTGAGGAAAACGCTGCATCAGACAGCAATAAGTTTACCGCGCAAGCGGAGGAGTCTAGTAAGCCACTTGTGTCTTGCCTTTCGACAGGGAACTGTTGTAAAACGGTTTTATTAACTACAGCTGTGGTACAAGCTGAGTCGAAAGACGGGACATATTTTTCGGCTAGGGCATTATTAGACCAAGGGTCGCAAGGATCTTTCATTACAGAAGCTATGGCTCAGTATTTAGGATTAAAAAAGTTTGCGGCCAAACACACTATAGTAGGTGTAGGTGGTGACAAAAGTGCGACTTCAAAGTCCACCGTCAAACTTAATATAAGGTCGAGAGTAGATCCCCAGTTTCAGGTTAAGGTTGATGCTTATGTCTTGAAATCAGTAACGTCCTTTCTCCCAGTTACCAAAGTAACCAGGGTAGAATGGGTAAATCTGACAGTTGATGATTTGGCTGATCCTGAATATCACAGACCTAATAAGATCGATATCTTATTAGGTGCTGAGGTATGCAGTCAAATCATTCAAGAAGGCATTCAAAGAACTTTGGGTGGTTCTCTCTTGGCGCAGGATACCGCGTTTGGGTGGATAATATCAGAAAGAAAAGAAGAAAGAAAGAAAGAAAATAAATTTATTTGACACAGGAAGGCACACAATATTCACACAAAAAACAAAAACAGAACAAATGCTTAAAATAGTATTGAGTGCCTCACGGCTGCGCCAAATAGGCCCAGTTCAGCATTAATGCCAGACAACTAGTGCCTGACGCTGGTTTTCAACTGGACCTTATGTTAAGAGGACGTCTTACGGATGTAAATCAGTTTTATAGTGTGTAAATATTTAAATAAAATTAGATATGTGTAACAAATAATAATATAAACCATTAGATATATTTTGTTTAAAAAAGAAATAAGTACAATAAAATATCAGGGGTATGTGAAGTAGATAATTCATCCAAGATACATTCTCATATCAATGTGATGCATTCAAGTGTTGATGCTGACAACATGCTGAAAAGGTTCTGGGAACTGGAGGCTGAAACATCAGGAACAAAAAGAATGCTCACGGAGGATGAGAGTAAATGCGAAAAACTATTCTCAGCGTCCACGATAAGAAACAAAGAGGGCAGGTATATAGTGAAATTGCCGCTTCGTGAAGCTGACCCGGTCAGCAGACTGGGTGAGTCCCGAAGTATTGCTGAAAAAAGATTAAAAGAGATAAGGTTAGGAAAAAATCCAAAATGAAAAGCAGATTATACAAAGGTCATGCAGGAATACTTAGAATTAAATCACATGGTCAAAGTTACTGAAAAAGAAAAGAACAATAAAGCAGCAATTTACTTACCTCACCATGCAATTGTCCGGGAGGATAAGGACACGACGAAGGTCCGAGTCGTATTTGATGCGTCCTGTAAGGGAACCAATGGCAGAGCGCTTAACGATGAACTGATGGTAGGCCCGTCGTTGCAGGCTGAACTCCGCCATACTATTATGCGCTGGAGATTGCATAAGATTGGTCTGGTAGCGGATATCATCAAAATGTATAGGCAAGTGTTAGTCAATAGGGAAGATACTCCATTTCAAAGAATACTTTGGAGAAATAGTCCTGAAATGGAGCTCCAGGAGTATGAGCTGATTACCGTTACTTTCGGTACTGCATCAGCACCATATTTGGCGGTAAGGTCGTTACAACAGCTGGCCCATGATGAGTGCTTGGATAGGCCAGGTATTGCAAAAATCATCTTGGACGAGTTTTACATGGATGATGTGATGACAGGAGCTGAGGATATTGAAGGTGGTTTTTATATTTACTCAGAGTTAAGTACGGTGCTAGCCAAAGGAGGGTTTCAATTGCAGAAATGGAGAAGCAATTGCACAGAATTGTTAGATAAGATATGGAATGAAAAAGGTAGCAAGGATGAGGGTTTAAGGATTAAGGTAGATGACATCACAAAGATCTTGGGACTTACCTGGAATCCAAGTGGTGACTTCTTTCAGTACTCCGTCGATCTCACGCCGCTTGTTGAACCTGCAACAAAAAGAAAAATTATTTCTGACATTTCACGTTTATTCGACCCACTAGGATGGTTAGCGCCTAGTATTATTGTAGCCAAAATATACTTACCGTCGAAACTGGTCCGCTTTGGTTGAAATAAAAATCCCGCGTTGGTTACACACGTGTAATGAGAATAAACGCGAATTATACGGGTTTTCAGATGCCTCAAAGGTGGCATATGCTGCTGTCGTATACCTTAGAGTCGTGGACGACCAGGGAGTAATCCACGTCTCGTTATTGCCGTCTAAAACAAAGGTCGCGCCGATTAAGCAAGTGTCGATTCCCAGGCTCGAACTTTGTGGGGCGGTACTGCTGGCTAAGCTTATGGTAGAAGAAGCTGAAGTTATGGGAATATCCAAGGATCAGTTACATGCTTTCACCGACAGTGAGGTAGTTCTCGCCTGGCTAAATGATCATCCGAGCCGCTGGAAGACTTTTGTGGCGAATCGGGTCTCAGAAATTCTATTAACTCTAGACACCCAGCATTGGTCTCACGTACCCACCAAGAAAAACCCAGCGGACTGTGCCTCGCGAGGTATATCTCCTGCCGAGCTTTCAACCACTTCCATATGGTTTGAAGGTCCGGATTTTTTAAGAGAGATCTTAATTATCTTTAAAAGGCCTAAGCAACTCGTAACTAAACTCGAAGAAGTAAGAGTACGAACTGCTGTCCTTGATGTTGCCTTTTGGCAAAGGTTTTCCTTGTTATCAAGGTTTGTTCGCGTGATTGCCTACTGCCGACGATGGTTGAATGTGAGAGGAAAGGTAAACATCAGGCACGATGATAAATACTTGTCCAGGCAAGAAATTGAGAAAGCTATAGAAGTTTGTGTTATGAGATGTCAGGAAGAAGGGTTTCCGGAAGAGTTGAAAGAACTGAAAAGAAATGGAAGTTTAGATAAGAAAAACAAGAAGCTAAAGGCTTTAAACATATTTTTGGATTCAAAGGGTATAGTAAGAGTTGGCGGCAGATTGGAAATGTCTTCTTTAACGTTTAACGAGAAACATCCAATTCTTATACCAAAGGAATCATTTTTGACAGGTCTTTTGATTGCGGAAGCGCATCAGAAAACTATGCACTGTGGGCCGCAACTTATGATCACGTACTTGCGGTCAAGGTACTGGATTGTAGGCGTGAAGACTTTGGTTAAAAAGTGTTACAGAGGCTGTGTCACTTGTATTAGGTACTCAACCAAGGCCACGTCTCAGCTCATGGGACAAGTACCCTTGTCACGTGTTACCCCAAACAAGCCCTTTTTCGTTAGTGGCGTAGACTACGCCGGGCCCATCAATATAAGAGTGTCAAGGGGTAGGGGCAATAAGTCATATAAGGGTTATATAGCATTGTTCGTATGCATGTCGACAAGAGCTGTGCACCTCGAGGCGGTCAGCGAATTAAGCACCCAAGGTTTCTTGGCTGCTTTTAGAAGGTTTGTCGCGAGGCGGGGTAGATGTGCCGAGTTGTACAGCGACAACTGTACAAATTTTGTAGGAGCTGCTCGCGAGTTATTGTGCCTGTTTAATGAAGAAAAATCAAACCTCAAAGCGGAACTGGCAGAATATCTCGCGAACAACGGGACTCATTGGAAATTTATTCCTCCTCGCGCGCCAAATTTTGGGGGACTGTGGGAAGCAGGCATAAAGTCCATGAAGTTCCATCTTAAACGAGTCATAGGGAACACTACGTTGAATTATGAGGAGATGGCCACAGTGTTAACTCAGATCGAGGCATGTCTGAATTCAAGGCCAATGTCACACGTAGAAGATCAAAATGAGCTTTTTGTACTGACTCCTGGTCATTTCCTGGTGGGCGAACCACTCGTCGTAGTGCCAGATTCAAATTACGAGACTCCGAATATCCATACTCTGCGGCGATGGCAACTCCACCAGAGAATGATGCAGGACTTTTGGCGCAGATGGTCTCAGGATTATCTTCACCAATTTCTGCAAAGGAATAAATGGGAATACCAGAACCCTGAACCATCACTAGGCGATGTAGTTTTAGTTAAGGAGGACGACTTACCTCCCGGAAAGTGGTTGCTGGGCAAAGTGGAACACAAACATCCTGGTCCGGATAAAATCACGCGGGTAGTTACCATCCGTACCAAGAATTCTATTATTAAAAGACCCACCTCAAAATTGTCGATATTGCCCGTAGCAAAATAAGTTCCTTTGTTATTGTGTATTAGTTACTGTAGAATGTGCCATGGTGGGCGGTTTGAAGGACATTCTGCATTACGTCCTTGGTGGGCGGTATGTTAAGTATGTGGCGAAACCACGGCGCGATCTATTTTAGTACGTTGAAGCTCGATAGATGGCGTTGACGGCGAAATAGATCTCGCTATGGTTTCGTTACCTCGGATTGTATAAGTAGTTTAAGATTATAATTTTTTTGTGTGAATCGTCTGAAGAAATAAACGCTAGAGGGCACTAGTTGCACAAAAGCAGTTTTATTCCCGCTATCGGAGCCCAAGAATTTGTTCATGTTTTTTTTTAAGTCTTTTATTGATAATTCTTTCCATGAGCTTAGATAGGGCAGATAGCACCGCGATAGGGTGATAGTTTTTTATTGCATCACGGTCACCCCCCTTGAATATAGGATGAATGATAGCCAATTTGAAGGAGGAAGGAAAAGTACCGGAATCAAAACAGATATTAAAAATGTGGCATAAGATGGGTGACAGAAGCGTGCAGTACCTATTCAAAAATGTCGTGGAGATGCCATCGTGTCCTATTGCAACATTAAGTTTGAGAGACTTTATAACGGAAATTATCTCATCAGGGCTTGTTCCTAACAAAGCGAAAGAGTCAGGGCTAGTTGTGTGCGGTGAGCACATATTTGGACCCAGAAGGCTGGATGATGGTTGAGTTTTTGTAATACAATCAGCAAGATTCTTACCAATATTAGCAAAGTAAGCATTAACATCATTAACAGAATGGTGAGGGGATGTGGAAGAGGAAAATAACTCTGTGGGAATGCGTGTAGTGATGTTGGTGTTCGTGATACACTTAATTGTGTGCCATAAAAGTTTTGTGTTCTGTCTGGCTTTGGCCAGTTCTTCAGAGTCGAACTGTCTCTTAACTTTTTTGAGAATTTTATTGCAGAAATTTCTGTATCTTACATAGGTAATCTTAATCAGTTCATTGTCAGGAGAATGTTTTTGCTTTTTATGCAGAGCATCCCTGTTTCTCATGCACCTCAGAAGCCCTGGTGTAATCCAGGGCTTTAGGATCCTATTACGCTTTGGAACATAACTGGTTTTTGTGCTCATGGTAATCGTTTGGGAAAGAGTTTGAACTAGGGAATTTGTTGCTGCGTTGGGATCAGCCATGGATAATATATGTGAAAAGTCTGTTTTTTCCATAGCCAGATCCAGGGCAGCATAGTCGATCTTTGAAATTGTGGTCATGTGGGAGTTACGACGAGGCCTTGAATTTATACAAAGAAGAGTTGAGGAGTGATCACTTATGGTGGAATCGAAAATGAAGGTAGAAGACGGTAGTCTAGTTCTAAGAACAGTGTGGTCAAGACAATTGTCTCCTCTTGTTGGTAGACAATGTGTCGTTAAAAATCCATGAAATGCGAGACAGTTTAGATAGTCATGGGAGCGATTATCTAAAGGAGAATTTGAGCTATCTATGTTTATATTAATATCTCCTGTGATGACAACTTTAGTAAAATTGGTTAGGGAGGGTAAACTTTCGTTAAGAGATTTGAGAAAAATGTAATGTCCTCATTTGAGGGAGATCTGTAAATGCAGACGATTGCTACATCTGACTTTAGTTCAACAACCAGAGGCAGAGCCATGAAATTCTGGTTGATACACTTTGTAATCTAGTTTTGAATTTATGTAGACAACCACACCATCACTTTGATTCTGATGTTTAGTGGTATGGTGACAAGAGAAGTTTTGGAGGTGTGGTAAGTTAGAGTTAGTTAAACAGGGAAGCCAACATTCAGAAAGTACGGCTATATCACATTCAAAAGAGAGACGGGTAAGAAGGGTTTCAAAACTAAGGAAGTTGCGATTAATAGATCTTATATTTTGCGATATGATTTTGTGGTAAGGAGAAGGGTTCTTAATAATTGGTAAACATTCTTCTGGGGTGCATTGGTAAATGTTAGATACAGAAAAATTATCCAAATTATCATTTAGGGAGTCTATTTTTATTATCTAAGAGTAACATATTAGGTAAGAAGACACAGTACGAGCGACGTTTTTGGCATTTGAACAAAAAAGCGTGATTATTGGCTTGCTGAAGGGTGAACGGTGAATATTGGGAAATATTTTGAGTTTGAATGTTTGTAGTGTGAGTATGGAGAGGTGAGTGGTGTAATTGTGATTGAACTTGTACAGCAGAGTTTTGTAACTATAATTAATATAAGATTTGCATTCATTAAAAGTAGAATGAATATAGTTTTACATTTCATAAGTATTGATCTAAAAGCTAAACAACTCGGGCGTACCCACAAACGTAAATCGAGTTTAAGATTCAGTACATGTAGTCATGCTTCAGATGAATTAGAAAGGTCTTGCAATTGGGCTTCAATCCTTATCACAATGTAGGGAGACTCCTTTGTTTTTTTCATAAGGATACAGCCATTAGATATCCAGCAATATTCGTATTTTTGCAGCTTGGCAAGATTTCTAGCCAAGTAAAACAGTTTTCTAGCCTGAGGAGTTAGTTGTTCTGCAATGAATATAGGCATTGGTTCCTTTAACTGAAATCCCAGGCTAACAGAGTCCAGTTTTCGTGTGGGATTATTCCTGTTATATTGCTTTACAGAACCCAAGAATTTATCTTTGATAAGAGTGTTTGTAAATTCAATACTTATTGCCGAAGAATTCTTTATTTTATCAATACGGAATCGAGATATTATCTCGTATTTCAGAAGTTATGTTGATACCCAGAGTGGTGGACAGTTGAGAAACTGTGGTATATAAATCCTGCTTAGATTCTCGTGGGCGTAGAGGAACATTTCTAATTTCGACATGTGTTTTAATGAGGTTACGTTCCAAAGTATCTATTTTCTGATCTAGATTTAATAGCTGGGAAGACATTTCAGCGCGCTCCTTCTCAAGTCCTGTGATTTTATACTCAAGAGAAAATAATTGGTCTGACACGTTGTTCACGGAGCTCATTAAATCAATGTTTGAGGTCTCTATTTTAGTTGTTAGCTTCTTGAGTCCATGATGTGAGTTTCGAGATTCAGAAGCCGGGCGTTTTGGTTTGAGATAAACTCTTTTATCATGTCTTTGAGCTCATTTCTTAGGTCTGGGTCATATTTATTCGGAATGTTATTATTCGAGGACCTGGGACGGTTTGCTCTTTGACTTACATAAGGCGCACTGGACTCAAAAGTTTGCCCGATCTCGCATAATTTGTTGATATCCGAGTCAGAAAGAGATTGTACCAGAGTTTTTGGTGTTGGAGATGAAGGCATCATTATAATTATGAAATTATAATATATTAAAAATAAAAATAAAATAAGAACAAAAACACAAAATTACAACTATAGCGGAGGATCGGGATCGAACTCAGTTCACATTTCACCACCGACCGCTTCAAACACACCACGCCACCGTGCTTGCTGTTTGCATCGCGAAATAGGCGACCAAATAGTAAACGTCTGAGGATCCGGTTTGTATCCAAGCTTCGGAGTGATACTTTGTGACCATAAATGGGCACGTTTTGAGCTGGCTCATGTGATGTCTGACTCACCGCCGATCGACGAATAGGTGCGCTGCTGCCGATGAGTCACTTGTTGTTTACTAGCTTTTCGTAGTTTTTGAAGAATGGTTGATTTAAGATTGTTTTATTGACATGGAATCAATGATTTCAAAAGGAAGGATTCGCCCATCAGAACATTTTACTTACAACTTTTTCATACAAGCAAAAAGTAGCGCCATCTGTGACAACTCACATGAACTACGTGAGTGTCACGTTGCATAGGTCGACGACGTAACCTTGTACGTACGACATGTACGTGCGTAAATGTTATTTTAATCACATTTCATCGGAAATAAGTTAACCACTGAGGCGTCCATACTTTGACAGAAAACGTAATAAAACAAATTAATCTCGATCAGCTTTATTTGAAATTGAAAACAATTTAATAATAATTATTATTAATTTATTAATTATTAAATAAAACACAAATAAAAAATGACGTCCGTACAAGGTTACTTCGTTACCGTCGCGGGCGCTGCCGGCAGCGCGTGACATGGCCGCCATTGTGGATTTCGAATGTGGATTCAAATGTGTTTATTGAATAATTTTATTGGGACAAAGGCAATATATGGTTACTTATCTATGTTAAGATATCCCATGTTCCTTTTTAACCTTTGTATTATAATTTTTGCGGCCTTTTACTACGCAACTAGGCATTTTAAAGACTGAACTGTACTGATTAACTCCTCCGCGCGTGGACCGCGTTCGACTGAGTCGCATTGGCCCTAAACTGTAATTTTAGGGCCAGCGCGCTGGTGCCATTTCGTCGCGCGGTTAGCCTGGTCCTTACTATCTATGTCAATGCATGGAATGTAATTCGGAAATAGAAATAGATTAATTAATTTGAAGTATTGTCTTGAATTTTTAGCACATTAAACAATTAGAAGAACTATTAATTATTATTTTACGGAGTAACTTGTAGCACGTCTAACTGTGAGCGAGTGCGGGGAATCAATTTTCCCTGCTTTTACGAATACCTGGAGTCACCCAATCACTAAATACGAACTTTGAGTAAATACTTTTAGTCTTCAGTGGTAAAGTGTCATTAAATTGCGTGTTTAATAGTGAAAAGAACTCGGCGTACAACTCATGGGTCACAAATATTATTAAATTAACTTAGAATTTATAAGATTAACTAATTAATAAAAATTAATCCATCACCGGATGCAGTTGGGCATTTGCAATTTTATGGTATACTTATATACTATAAGTATAACTGTTAACGAAGGTATAAACTGGAATAAAAAAGGCTCAAAATAATTAAGAGTTGTCTTTGAAGATTTTTTTATTTATTTTTTTTTTTTTTTAATTATGTTTTAAGTTCCATCACCTTATGCACAAGACTTGAAAATATAATACTGTTTTGTTTTGGAAAAAATATTTACGGTTTAAGAGACACACTGCTTTAAAAACCACATTTTTGACCATTTTTAGAAATCTAGCCTAGCTATCTGGCCTAGTTAAAAAAAAAACCGGTCAAGAGCGAGTCGAACTCGCGAACCGAGGGTTCCGTACGTATATATATGATGTTGATGATTTCTGAAAAACTGTTCTATTTAGAGACATCGTTTTATTTTCCTGTAATCTTTACATAAACTTCTATCACATAGAATAATTTTAGATTTTTATCTATGCAAACTTCGGAGATAAGGGGGCAACGGTATTTTTTTACATTTTTCATCTAAAGTCGGAAACTATGCTGCGTAAAAAAGATTTTTTTTTTTGAGAATGTGAAAATAATGTTCTTTCATATGATACCCCACATGCCCTAGTAGCCCCACTAAACATATTTAAGACCCTTTTTCAGTCCCTTTTGCAAAAAAGAGATACTTTTTTTTATTTCTTTCTTGTTTGCAAAATAGTTGGGCAAACGTCATCTAAAACTATTCTAAATTTCAAGTTGATAGCATTAGTAGTTCTTGAGATATCCAGGTGTGACAGACAGACAGACAGACAGACTTAGTCTCACCATAAGGGTTCCTTTTTACCATTTTGGTACGGAACCCTAAAAACAAAAAATGTCACACTTTATAATTTACTTAGGTTAGTATTCGTGCCAAGTTTCAGGTTTAACTCAAGGAATAAGATTTATTCCCCTTTTTCACCCATTAAAGGTCGAATTTCGAAAAATTCTTTGTTAGCGGATGCCTGCCTCTAGTTTCCAACCATAAGCCGAAATATTAGTGATTTTAACTTAAAAAGAACTGTACGGTTCACGTACAATGTATTAAACTGCATACGCAGCAACCTACTTACTTTATTCACTTATATTAGCGTTAAACATATTATTAAGTTAGTTGACAAATTACTACTAGCGCGAGCGCTGCGGATTAGCATCCAAATCTTTACTTGTAAATCGGGCTACTTAATAAACTTTCAAGTGTTACTAAATCCGTGGTTTCCGTCAACTCACCTAAACTAACTTTAACTACTTCAAGTGAGCGAGCTATAACTTATTGTAAAAGTGTAAGGTGCCTACTACTTCTGGACCTTACATTTAATGGTCCTTCGAGCCTTCGTGTATCTTAGTGTGTTTGTTTCTCTTGTTACGGTAGCGAATCGGTTCAGCTGGTCTCCCGGAAGAGGGTCGCCCCAGTTGGATTGAGAAGGCGCACATACCTAGCTCGAGTACAGGCACACTGAGTACCGGAACCAACTTCAACTGCTGGACGAGCCTTCGTTCGACAACTAGAGGAGCCGTCAACTAGCAGAACTAACTACAAATATACTTACTACTACTGCTACTACTACTACTACTGCTACTACTACTGCTACTACTGCTACTATTACTACCAACTACTACTACTACTACTACTACCGCTGCTGAGGCTACAATATATACAACTACTAAACTTATTTCGATTAACTAATCGAGAAACTCAAGATGAGCGAAATTACTCTTCAAAATGAAGTTTTCGAGTCCATCAAGCGTCTTTGTTCAAACTACCAAAAGGACAGTGCTACTCGGAAAGGAAAGGAATACTTAACTCAAAGGTTAGTGTCATTGGAAAATCTCTGGCAAGATTTCACAAGTAGGCACAATCTACTTCTGGAACGGGAGGATAGAGGTATTAAATATTTTACTGAGAACATTCACGAAAAAACAAAGCATCTTTACGAAACTACTAGGCTGGACATACTGCAGCGGCTACTGGGTGTTGATGGGAAACAAGGAGAAGTTGTCATCCCGCATCCTCAGGGAATAGATACCAAGACCAAAGAACTGCTAGATCGCCAAGAGTGCCACATAAAGGCACTGGAGCGAGCAATGTCAAAGGTTGATGTAGACTGTGTAATAGAAAAATGGGAGTTAGAAGATCAACTAAATGAACTGAAAAGCAAGTGGCAAACCGTAGAAAAATGTCACTGGGAACTAGAAGCTGTTCTGTAAGGTTCAAACGAAGTATACAACGAACTATTCGTCAGCAAAGAACGACAATATGACGTACTGAAAAGGTCCCTAAACTCAAAAATATGGACTGGTACGCATTACCAAAACTCTGCGCCAAGAATTCAATTACCAGAATTCACTGGAAACTACAGCCAGTGGATTACGTTCAAGGATATGTTTCTGGAGACTATCCACAACAATGTGAACTTCTCAAGGTCGCAAAAAATGCAGCATTTAAAATCCAAACTGAAAGGAGAGCCTGAACGACTGGTTAAACATCTAATTGGCGGAGAAAACTATGAGACTTGTTGGGAAATACTCACTCAACGATATGACAACAAAAGACTTCAATTTGTGAACTTAATGAATACTTTGATGCATTTACCGACAATTCACCAGGCCAACGGCGCTGTCTTGAAGAAAATGCATGACATAATCAACGAGTGTATGAATGGTCTGCAAACCATCTGTCTGAACAGCTGGGATCCGATTATCGTGTACTTGATGGGGCAGAAATTGGACTCAGCATCTTATACTGAATACACAAGAGAGCTAGAACACCCAAAGGAGGTCCCGGAGTTGGGTGAATTTTTGGCCTTTCTGGAGTCAAAATTCATGGCGCTGGAATCAGCTAGAGGCTACCAGAAAGAAACTACAAGTCAACAGAGACCGGCTTACAACAACAAATTGAGATACAATTCGCAAAAATCATCTGAATTCAATAGAAAAGAATTCTCTAAAATATGTCATACCTCATTCGGTAAATGCCCTCTATGCAGCGAATTTCATGTCCTAATGCAATGTCCAAAGTTTGTCAATATGGACACACGGAAAAGAAATGACACAGTAAGGATAAAATTGTCTGTATAAGCATAGCGACACCGAATGCGCGTCAAACAAAACTTGCAAAGAGTGTAACAAACCTCATCATACATTATTACATTACACAGCGCTAAAACTGACACCGAGGTATAACATGAACCACAATAATATGGATCAGCATTCCCAACAACGGGAGCATCGACCTTCAACAGCTGATCAGCATAGTTCGAACCATGTATCAGAGAAGAACATTACGGAAATTTTACTTACCACAGTCGAAATTCCAGTAAAGAGATCAACGGGAGACTTTATAACACTGCGAGCTTTACTTGACCAAGGGTCACAAGTTAACCTCATCACAGAGAATGCGGCGCAAAGACTGAAACTTCCTAGAAAAAGGTTGAATGCCACGATCTCCGGCGTGGGAACTATATCGGGAGATTGTAAAGCACGATTAGATCTGGAATGTAAATCACACTGCACTGACTTCGCATTCCCCGCTAGCGTTCTCATAATGCAAACAATTACGAACAACTTGCCAAACAAAACTTTCGAAAAAAGCGACTGGTCTCACTTACGAGGCTTACCACTAGCGGATCCTGATTATAACTTATCAAGGAACGTAGACTTACTGCTGGGAGCGGATATTTACTCTGAAGTAATACTAGAAGGGGTCCTAAAAGGAGATACTCAAGCGCCGACGGCCCAGCAGACCCGTTTAGGCTGGATACTATGCGGGAAACTAGAAACTCTCAACTGTCATGTAGCACTAATCGACCTTAGTGACTTAAAGACATTCTGGGAAACTGAAGACATCCTCCAAAAAGATGAAGATACACCAAGAGATGACTGGTGTGAATCTTACTACAAAACTACCACTGAACGAGATTCCAGCGGAAAATATATTGTGAAAATGCCAATGATCTCTGGCCACGAAAAAAAACTAGGACGATCAAAATCGATAGCAATCTCGCAATTCTTACAACTAGAAAAGAAATTCGAGAGAAATACCAAACTCGCTTCAATGTATAAAGACTTTGTTCGCGAATATATCGATTTGGGTCACATGAAGCTTTCAAACCCGACACTCGTCGAAAATCAAGTTTTCCTGCCGCATCACGGGGTACTAAGAGAACACTCCAGTACAACAAAACTGAGAGCAGTTTTTAATGCTTCACAGAAGACCACGGGTGGTTGTAGCCTTAACGATGTCATGGAAAAGGGCCCTAACCTGCAAAAAGACATCCAGGCATTAGTACTACAATGGCGGTGCTACAAATACGTCTACACAGCGGGCATAGAAAAAATGTACCGTTCCATATGGTGTCATCCTGAACATCAGCACCTACAACAAATTATTTGGAGAAACCAACCAACAGACATTTTAAAAGAATATCAACTTCAAACATTGACATACGGAACAAAGAGTGCTCCGTGGCTGGCGATGCGAACACTTAAACAACTAGCTTCTGATGATGGTCACAAATACCCCAAGGCCGCTGAAATACTGCAGAATCATTTCTACGTCGACGACCTCATTAGTGGTCACAACTCGATCGAGCAAGCAAGGGAAATCCAAACGACTATAATCGAACTACTAAAAGGAGGAGGAATGAATTTGCGCAAGTGGTCAAGCAACGATCCTGAGCTTTTACGTCACTTAAATGAAGATCAAATATCAAAGAATATTTTCGACTTCAAAAGCTCTGAAACAATGAAAACTTTGGGGCTGAGTTGGAATCCAAAGGAAGACATTTTCTTATTCAACTGGAACTTAGATGACTGCAACAAAAGATCACTTACTAAAAGAAAACTACTGTCACTAATATCACGACTTTATGATCCCTTGGATTGGCTAGCACCTATAACTGTGCTAGCTAAACTACTATTCCAAAGGGTGTGGATGACTAAGACAAGCTGGGATGCCGACCTGCCTGAACAGTTGCAAAACGAATGGTGGCAACTAAACAATGACCTACATTCAATCAAAAACATTAAAATAAACAGATGGATAGGTAGTACGCAGAAAACTATAGAACTACATGGATTTTGCGACGCAAGCGAGAAAGCATACGCTTGCGTCATATACAGCCGAACAATAGACGAAAAGGGCAATCCCAGGACCACCTTGCTAGTGTCAAAGACCAGGGTGGTTCCGATTACACAAAAAACTTCGTTACCTCGACTTGAACTATGCGGGGCACTACTTCTAGCTCAACTCATGGATAAGGTGAAGAAATCACTCACGGAACACAACGTATCAGCCTACGGCTGGTGTGACTCTAAGGTTGTCCTAGCTTGGATTCAAGGAGACCTCTCAAGATGAGAAAGATACGTAGCCAATAGAGTGGGAAAAATAAAAGCCGTAATTCTACCTCAACAATGGTGTTACGTACGATCGGAACTTAATCCTGCTGACTGTGCTTCAAGAGGTTTGTTACCGAACAAACTAGTGGGATTCAAATTATGGTGGGACGGACCCACATTTATACGAGACTTCGCAGAGTCAGAAACTCCTCACAACGTGAACTACTATTTTACTACAAATGTTGCGCGCAGAATCGAACCTGAAACCATCAAAGCGCAAACCTACAACATTGAAAACTTTGTTTATAAGCTATTAAATAGACACAGTTCGTTGACACGAATAACAAGAATTGCTGCACGTATATTGCGATATTTTGCATCACTAAAGCAAAAATGCCGACCAAGCACTACACACTTAACAACAAACGACTTAAAATACTCAGCAGAATACATATTGAAATATGTCCAACAAAGCGAGTTTGCGCAAGAATACAAACAATTACTACAAAACCAAACTATTTCACCTAAAAGCAATATTTACAAATTAAAACCTTTGCTGGATAAACAGGGAATTATTCGGGTGGGCGGAAGACTTCAACATTCTGATCTACCTGCTAATATGAAAAATCCAGCAATTATACCCAACTCCAGTCGCTACACCGAACTACTTATCGAACAAGCACACCTGAAGACACTTCATGGCGGAGCGCGACTCACTCTCACCTACCTACGGCAAGGCTACTGGATAGTATCTGGAAATCAGGCTGTAAAAGGAAAGATACGCCGCTGTGTAAAATGTCATCGTTTCAACTCTACTGAAAACGCTCAACTTATGGCCGATCTCCCGAAACAACGAATAACACCAAGTCGTCCATTTACTCACACTGGTGTGGACTTTACTGGTCACTAGACTTGAAGCTTAACAAAGGCAGAGGAGTGAAGACCTCAAAAGCCTACATCGCCGTTTTTGTTTGTATGGCTACTAAAGCTGTACATATTAAATTAGTTTCTGAACTAAGCACGGAAGCATTTATTGCGGCGTTTCAAAGAATGTGTGCTCGGCGCGGAACGCCTGCACACATGTACTCAGACAACGGCACTAACTTCACTGGAGCATCCAAAGTGCTGAAAGAGGATTTCATAAACTTCAAAAGGCTTCTTTCTCCTGAATTCTTCGACGAGATCGGGAAACTCGAAATTCAGTGGCACTTTAACGCCCCTACCTGGCCTAGTGCGGGTGGAATATTCGAGGCAGCCGTTAAATCACTAAAGCATCACTTGCGGCGAGTTTTAGGCGAACAAAAACTTACTTGGGAAGAATTCACCACTTTACTAGCAAAAATCGAAGCTTGCATGAACTCAAAGCCCCTGTGCCCACTAACAGAAGATCCAGAAGAATTTTACAACACTCTTACTCCTGGCCACTTTCTAACTGGCAGTGCTACGTTGTCATTACCTCAACCGGAGCCTGACGACAGAAAGATGGATTTGAGAAAACGATGGCAACTAACGGAACACATGCTAGATCAGTTCTGGAAAGCGTGGTCCAATGATTACTTAAGCACTCTACAAACTCGATGCAAGTGGAACAAAGAAGTACAAAATCTCAAAACTAACGATGTAGTACTAATCAAGGAGACAAACTTACCACCTGGAAAATGGGCTATGGGACGAGTAATGGAAACTCACCCTGGCAAAGACGGTTTAGTTCGGGTGGCAACTATCAAAACAAAGACAGGAATGATAAAACGACCTGCTGTCAAACTTTCACCATTACCAATACAAGAAAAACAACCAGTCATGGAAGAATCCGCGAAATTGCCTAACAAAGATGCGAGAGAAACGCAGACAAGTCAGAGAAGAAAGGGCACAAGAACCGACAAGAAAAGTCTATTGTCTCTTGTTCTTATGACTATGATAGGAATGATGGGCATTGTACAATCCGCACCTATCTCAAGCAACTATCAATTGACATCCATAATGAACAACCAACCGATCTACTTTGATGAAGCAGGGAAATTACAACTCATACACGATGAATGGACGCTATTGATCTATTACAATCTAACGTCGTACTGGCAAGCTACAAAGAACATCAACATCTACATTAACCAAATTGATAGACTCTGCCAAAGAATAGTGCACGAGTATACGCCGTGTGAATCCGTCGTTAGCCACCTACGTCATGAACTGCATCACCTGGAAAACTACAACTCCATTCTGCTTACTCAGCATTCAAGACAAAAACGAGGCTACTTTGACGGAGTTGGAAAACTAGCTAGAACACTATTCAGCGTCCTGGATGTAGACTTCGCACAAAAGTATGAGAAAGACATTGAAAACCTACAAAATAACGACAACTACTTACTACAATTGATGAAAAATCAAACATTAATAATAGAAGCTGAAAACAACGTAATAAAAAGCAACACGGAATTTATGCACAAACAATTTAATATAATACAAAGTTACATGAACCAGACTTGCAGCGTAATCACAAAAATTGAGAACAGAGCGCAAATATTATACTCTATAAACGATGTGAATTCCGCCGCTGTATCAGCAACTTTAATTTTGAACGATCTACATAGAATTCAAGAAATGCTAATGAATGCAATAACCAACATTTACAGAGGCCATTTGGATACCCACTTGTTCCCGGCATCTCAAGTTACAGAGCAATTAAACATAATTTCGGGAAAACTACCTCAGGGACTAGCTCTACCCATAAAAGACATAGAAAATGATTTCCGCGACATATATGAACTAATCCATGTCAAAGCTCGGATTACCAACAACTACTTGCTATTTGAGCTACATGTTCCTCTATCGAGTGATGAGGACTACAGAATATATCGGGTGATACCCATACCTTTCCTGAGACAAGGCAAATTAAAAATGGTGAAACCCTACTCCAACTTCATCGCCATAAACTTCGTCAAAAACTCGTACATCACTATGGAAGAGCAGGACATGCACCAATGTACGTCACATGGAGAAGACGAATACACTTGCATTTCACGTCAGCCAGTATTCAACTTACATGACAAAAGCGCACCCTGCGAAGCCAAAGTATTCAGTCAACAAACGTCATTATCATGTGTAATAAATGACGTCACATGCAAACAAACTTGGTTCAAATTACATAAACCTAACCTATGGCTGTTTACGTTGTGCGACAGACAGCTGATACGAGTCATATGCACCGATCAAGTTACGCCGGCGGTCATTAACGGTACCGGGGTGATAGCCTTGAAACCAAAGTGCTTACTTCAAAAGAAAGACGCGACTATATTCACATACAACCATTTAGGAAGCAACTTCTACATGAAAGCGGATATTGAAGTACCCATTATTAACTCAACCATCAACAATTTATTCGACATAAGCTGGCAAAACGCGCAATTGAATATGACAGAATTGGAAACATCCGCAACAGATATTAAAAATATAGAAAACCAACTGAGTCGCCAGAAAGAGAATGAAAACCTACCGCAGAAGTCGGAGATTTCAAGTCACGACGTTTACCTCTACTCTGTGCTTCTTTGCTGTTGGGAGGATCTGCTTCGTTTGTTCTCTACATCTTTATAAAGAAACGGTGGTTTATGAAGACTACGAAGCAAAAGCAACCTAAAGAAGGTATAGACAATCACGTGGACATCTAAATGCACGAAATACGTCATTCGACAACCTCGGCTAACTCGACACCAGCGGAGCCACTATACAGCGACGTGAGGCCGAAAAAACTATTTCACTTCGAGGAAGTGTCAAATTAATGCTGATATTTTGATACAGACTTGAATACTTAATTGATGTTTACTTCCTTATTTGTACTTAATGTTCTTTTATTTCTTTTATAATTATGCCTTTTGTATTTTTCTTTTACATATTTCCACTTTATGTACTGGATGCTCATCTCGCTTCTGCCCTCGGGAGCATGTACGGTTCACGTACAATGTATTAAACTGCATACGCAGCAACCTACTTACTTTATTCACTTATATTAGCGTTAAACATATTATTAAGTTAGTTGACAAATTACTACTAGCGCGAGCGCTGCGGATTAGCATCCAAATCTTTACTTGAAAATCGGGCTACTTAATAAACTTTCAAGTGTTACTAAATCCGTGGTTTCCGTCAACTCACCTAAACTAACTTTAACTACTTCAAGTGAGCGAGCTATAACTTATTGTACAAGTGTAAGGTGCCTACTACTTCTGAACCTTACAAGAACTTTCATTAAAAATTTAATTTTATCCCTTTTTTCACCTCTTAAGGGTTGAAATTCTAACAACACCGTTGCATTAGCTTCCAACCATAACCCTAGATAATATATTTAGTGTTTTTTTACTTCGAAAATTAAGGACTTTGATACACAACTTAATCCCCCTTTTTAACCCTTCGGGGGTGGAATTATCAAAAACGCTGAGACACGTATAAATTAATTTTCAATCTTCAGCCTATACACCAAATTTGAAGATCCTAACTTCAAAACTGACGGACTTTCATATAAACTTCCATCCCCTATTTCACCCTCTTATGGGTGGAACTTCGAAAAACCCTTTCTTAGTGGATACCTACTCTTTACAAAAAACACACCCTTCAAATTTCATGTCTCTAGAACCAGCGGTTTAGGCTGTGCGTTGATATATCAGTCAGTCAGTCAGTCAGTCAGGACTTTGAATTTTATATAATTATATAGATAGATGACAGGTACAACTATAGTTCGCATTAGATTATCGGGTAGATGGGAGTGGCCTAAACACAGGGTAAAAAACATAGAAAGCACTCTGGGTAGATGTACACCTGCGTGCTCCAGGTACTCGATGCTGAGGCTGTCGTGACCCGGGGATTTACCTCTCACCATGCCTTTGATCACCGCACACACTTCATTCGTAGTAAAATGAACACTACGCTTACTACCTTCCTCAGCATCGAGCTCCTGCCGCGCTGGCCCCAGAGGAGAGTCCAGTCTGAAATGGCGGGAGAACATAGTGGCGACCTCGCTAGGCTCGTGCACTCCCGCCACGCTGACGGGGAGGCCCGGCTTATTATTCATTTTATTGGTGTTTTTCCAGAACTGACCGAATTACTTGTTTGAGTGAAGTTCAGCTATAATATCCATTTTTATCTGTTGTTACTTATTTATACTTTGCTTTACTACCAAAATGAGATCACTCTGGTAACTAAGTGTTACTTACATCCATATTTTCACGGTAAACTTTGTTTAACGTCTCAAATTATGTGGGTCGTAAAGGTATTTTTTAGCGAATTTCGTAAAACGGAATATACAGATCGATACAAAATTAAAAACTGACTAAAACCGTACCAAATAGTTATATAATTATGATATTAGTGCGGTAAGTTGGTTTTTATAAACGAGTAGGCTTACCATAGTCACGAGTTTGTAAACACCAATTTCTGTGCGTGTGTCATACAACGTTTTTCAACACATTTGCGAGAAAACAGTACAATAGGTAATAAAATAAGCCATCAAAACATTTTAGAGTGAATTGCCCAAGCAAAAAAAATACACGGCAAACCTGAGAACGGTAGTGCAATGTGCTGATTTTTAATTTTATATATTTTTTCTCAACAACGTAAGTACTTCTCTACCTTGACAAAAAAAATCATTGATTTCTACCCTCTAAAATACGAAAAAAAAATTTACAAAGTGTTATTTTATCATCACGGTGGCCTGTCCTGAACCCAATTCCACTCATAAAATACCTTCCCCTGCAAATACATTCGTAATATGGATTTAAATCGATTTTGTTATCTTTAAATTATAATATATTCGATCAAATAAAACTATTTTTGTTTGTTTATCTTCTTTCTCATGGATTTGACGCGCAGTCAACTTTTGTCTGGAAAAAAGTTATCATTTCAGAGGACAGTAAGTTTTAGTAGAATAGCCATGTCAACATTGCGTTGATACGCCCCTCTCACCTTTCCTCTCTTCGGATCAGTCCGGCTCAAGCTCTTGGCGCGAACGCACCGGTCCCAAAACGTCTTGCGGTTTCCCGCCAAAAAAGTAAGTTTATCATTTCAGTAATACGGGGACAAAAATAGGTTTATTTCGGTGGCTGTTATAACTCATGCTAGATTCGTTTAAATTGTTTAAAAATTGTGTATTAAATTCGCCGTAAGTACTGTTTTGTTTGAGTAGTGTTCGTATTTTTTAATAATTTTATTTCTGAGTTAAATGTAGAACTAACTTACTATTTTATCATCTCAGTGTTATCATTTCAGTGGATTCAGTGGACTGTTATACCAATTACAGTCCACCGGAATGAAATTTATCTCCTAAATGATAAAACCATAAAGTTTTAGAGATCCTTGTGTCAAATACAAAGTCATAGTTTTGTAATGTACTTCTACCTAGAGTGTAGATTAGATTATTCGGGTGTATTTGTTGTGTAATATTTGTGTTTAAGATATATAATATATTAATAAACATTACATTTGAGGTTATTGTAACCTCAAAGAATGATATATGTAATACTAACTGTAATATCTGTATATTAATGATGATATTAAAATAACTGTGTACTGTCCTGTCTCAGTGTTTATCTAAAACTTGTGGAAATTAAACCCTACAAAGTACGGAACCCTGGCTGCCCAGCACGGTTGTTCTTAGCTGTATCATTTCGGTGGATTTATTTCATTCCGGTGCACAGTCTATTATTTCGGTGGTCATTTTTATCATTTCGGTAGACACTTTTCATTTCAGTGGACTCTTAAAAATTAATCCTTAAATATTTATGTAAGTTTTGATGAAATTTGATGTCCACTCACGCACATTGTTATAAAATAGGCTAGTTTTATTTGTCACTAAAAATATGTAGATAGCATTGAAATAAAAAACTCCAACCGAAATGACACATAAAAATCTCTTGTTGAAATTCACCCTTTAAGAGAATGATTTAGTATTTCTTCGAGTCTTCCATGATATAAAATTATTGTAAATCATTAAATAGCACTCACGCTTTTGGCGGATCATTCTTTTTTTTTTTATGAAACTTGGTAAGTTTACAAAAGGTGTTCGTATCATTACATAGTGCTACATGTCTCACCGTTTTAACGGTATGCAAATCAATTTACAATTATTATTACATACAAACATTCAAGTGCATTTATTATTAGTTAACATTATTTACATTATATTAATATTAAATTTTTAATCATTATTTCAATTATTATAATAAATAAACTAAAATAGAAGTATTTGGGTTATTGTACATTCGCCATAAAGTAAGTTCGCCACGGAATAAAGTATGTCTAAATTTGCCACAGTTCTATTTTCATAAAGTAAATTCGTCACAGTATATTAATTTTGATTATTGTAAATTCCTATTTTTTTTAATTTCCGCACAGACAGCAGAAAAATCAAACACTAAGTAGAATACAAACGTTATTTATTTATTTAAAAACCAATAACTTTGCTTGGTACCAGTATTTTATGCAAAAATGATGTACCTAAAATGAAGACTTGTGGTTTTGACGAATTTACACATATTTTTATGAGTGTACAAAAATGTGACGAATTTACTTTGTGGCGAATGTACAATAACCCTTCTATTTTTGCCATAGTTAATTAAGTGATATTATGACAAACTTATTAGTTTGTCATAATATCACTTAATTAACTCAAATAATTACTTATGCCTGTATTTTGATGCCAGATCAAGAGAAAAAAATTTACAGGGACATTTTACAAAAAACTCGTGAATTGCGTAAAAACATTCCTGCAACAATCACTTTCGTAGTGCCGAACAAAACTTTTTGGAAGGGTAGTTGGGTAATTGTATTCGGCAAAGCATTATAAATTAGGGGAGCCATGTAAATACAAGTCTCTCGGAAGAGTTGCAACTTAGGAACAGGTATCTCGAAATCTAAATGTGCAGCTTTCCTTTTATTTGTATTATCCCTTCGTTCAAATAATGCAAGATTGGATCTCAGAAACTTAGCAACTTCGAAGATATATAAGCAGGGTACAGTCAAAAGGTTATGTGACTTAATATAGGCCTACACGAATCAAACCATTCCATATTAAAAAATGCGCGGATACACTTTTTTTGAGCCATGTTTTGAGCAATGAATATTCGATCAATTTCTGAGGCGTTTCCCCACACAACTATGCCGTAGGGAATTACTGAACAGACATAGGCATGATACACCATTATGAAGGTTTCTCTCGACGTTACATTTTTTACCTTTTTTAGCGCAAATACAAATTGGTTGATTTTCTTGCAGACTATCTCGATATGATTCTTCCATGTTAAGTGCTCATCAAGTGGTACCACGGCGTTTAATTTTAGTTTGTTAATATCTAACGATTTTGTAATATCATTCAATGTTTGATTAATTTCATTGTCATAGTTTTGTTCATCTTTACATTTAATAATAATTGTGGTGTCATCAGCAAACAGAAGACACTGATGTTTTATTGATTTCGGTAAGTCGTTTATATGTATAGAGAAGGAACAATAACGGCCCACACATACACACGGCACATATTAATAATTTATAATAATAATGAATTGCTTGAATTTTATTGTTACTTAGCCCTCTTCCTCTCTCCTAATGTTTGCTGTGCCCGACAGGGTCCATATTGATCTTTTACTTTTTTTATACCATCTATTAATACATATGGAATGCAATAAAGAATTGAATTGAATTGAATTGAATTGAGAATGCTTCCCTGAGGGACACCGCAATGGTTAACACCCATATTCAAGAACGATACTATGAATTCTCACAGTGCCCATCAACGTATAGGGCCGTTAAATCCGATTCATAAACAATACTTCGCGTTCACTTAGAAGGACCCTTACGTAAAGTACCTGGGCAGCTATTTTAACCAACGCATAGTGTAGCTTGTTGTAAAAAAAAGGTCTGTGTCAAATGATAATGTGGTCCACAGATGTGGTTGTTTCTGTATGTTTTGTATCCATTTGTGATAATTTATTTTATTATTCATTTGAACTTTTTGAATTCTTTATTTTTGGCGTGTGTCCGTTTGTCTTCTATGATAGGCCGCTCCCGTATGACAGGCCGCTCCCGTACAAAGAGCTATCATTCCGAAACAGAAAACGGTAGCTTCTTAAAACTGAAGCAAAATAAAATTATATTTAATTGTCATTAAATAGATAGAATATATTTTATATCATTGTATATAGTAAATTTGTTGTAAGATGTATAAGTACAATTATCCAAAAAATAATTATTATTTTATTAATAATTATTATTTAGGTAGTAATAACAGGTATTTAGGTACACACCATTAATTGACGGCTTCGTTTGTTTTTGGAGAATTCGAAATCGTTTGCACATTTTTTTTCCGCTCACTGATGCACATCCGTTAATGACTAATCAATTGAAGGTAACTAAACACTTTTTTGTTTGTCGATCCTTGAAAACAGAGTACTTTTTATTATTAAATAAATCACCACACTTGATGGTTCATATTTCACAACTGACAACACGTTTAAAGGTTATATTTATGTTGTCCACCATGACGAACGCAGTGAGAAATGCCTTACTTAGCATAGTGTCGCTGCCATACTTATGTAAGTATCGTTCTTGAATACGGGGGTAAGTCTTGGTTCGGATTCGAAATTATCCATACTATTTGCCATAAAAGGTTCAACTTTGCTATTCTTGTTATCTGCTTCCTGTCACGTAAATATGACAAACCATTTTATAGCGGGACCCCTTATTCCGTATATTTCCATTTTATCCAATAGCCAATTCAAGATATCAGGTGTAGTAGATTCCATATTAATATCGGATTCCACGCTTGAACTCATTATTATTTTGTAAATATCAGTCGGAAAGTCGCAATAATCTTTGTTTCTAATATGAAAATGGCGCGAATTGGCAAATGGCACCACGTGCATATGGTGAAAACTAGTACTACATATTTCGTCTCATTTTCTCTTGAATAATAAAGTGAGAAACGTATTGAGCAAAAGCGCTTCCAAGGAGGTTCGATCATTCAGCTTATTTATTCTCGTAATTTGAAACTCCTTGGTGGAATTCTTATTATAATTTTTATGGTAATTAATAAAAAACCGTAAAGGATACGCACGGCGCTATACATGGAAGGGGGCGGTAAAACATGTACTTAGGCGAGAGTACCTATTTTACCGCCCGGTCCGTTGTATGGTGCGTAATTTTTAACTTTCGAACAATGAATATAGGCTTCGGAAATGCATTTTTTGAGCAAATGTGTTGAAAAAGTCATTTTCGCCCAAATGTCCTTTACGACCTTTGAGCCCAGAGGTATCGATATGCCCACAATAAAGATATTTTGAATTTTGAATCTACCAATACAATTGGTATACAAATAATTTGTTACTTAACATTTTAATAAATAGGTCTAATGATTGATGATGGTCATCAATATTTTACTTTTTTGAATTTCCACGCATTATTTGAGAAAAGCATAGTGCTTTTCTAAGCTGCACTGGAGTCTTCACTTAACATCACTTGCAGGGCGACTAAGTTCAGCCGCCTACGCTGTTTGGCAAATCCGCTAATTAACAGACGTGGATACAGCGAGACTGGTCTATTTTTGTTACTTTCATTCAGCATCATGTCTTACGGTATTTTGCTTTGGGGACGGGCTGCAGATAATTATTGTTTCTATCTTTGTTCAGCAAAAGAGGGCTATCAGAGCCATCAACAACCTCCGCAATGCGACTCTCTAAGGGCAACTAGGGGAGTGAGGGCGCGAACCCTGCCTCTGCCTCACGTATTCCTCCTCCTTCGCGAGCATTACTGCTTCGCAGAAGGAGCATGCACTCTCGCTCCGAACCATGGCCTTAACCAGGGCCGGACGCGAGAGATCGCCGCCGCCGATCGCCTCCGTCAGGACACGGCGGTGCTCCACCTAAGCCGGGCAGACCGCCACCATATGCTCCACCGTGTGAACCTCCCGAAACAACCGTGTCCGGTGAGGACCTGCGTCAGGCGGAAGGTGAGGAGGCCGAGGCGCCTCACTAGCCACTCCTCAAAGAGGTACTTATCGCCACAATGGTGTCGTGCCCAAAATACAAGTGTCTTGTGAATTTATTTTGGACCCGCTACAGCTTGACACCGTATTTCGCCTCATATGGAGCCCAAATTACTGCACTATGCTCATATATTTTGTGATGGTAATGGCATATTAAGAACAATTTTACGATTATATTTTAAAATAAATAAAAAGTAAAGATGTTCCGTAAAGTCTATTTAATGAAGTCAGAATTACAAATAAGCGAATTGTAACAACACAACAATATAGTTGGTGAGAAGACTCAACAGACTTAATGCTAACACAGCGTCTACGTAGAACAAGCCACACGCGCTTATCTTTCTGAAAGATGCTCGATGGAAGCGCAGTACGTTCTTGCACAGTTTTTTTTCATCATCTGTCGATTGTATCAACGCACAAATTAAAGGTTTATGTAGAAGTTAACATAGTATACAGCTGATCTTGATCCTCACCACTTTAAATCAATATTTATTTTGGGAGAAGATCTAACAGTAGACTTGGGATATAAAGAAATATAATTATTAAGATTGTAGAGTGGTAACAAAACTTACCAGAGGAAGTTTTCTTCAAAACAAGTGCGCATGTATCTTGAACACTTTGTATGGCTATGTAAAATTTCTCGCAATGCTGACTCATCATTGTTTGCAACAGCAATTCCTTTGTCATCCAAAAGCATATGGAAATCGACGCCACAGAAGGGGCATTCTATAACCAAATTAAGATTTAACGCCGATAATTAAAGTAGTGTATGTGGATATGCACTACATTATGACAAATAAAATTGGATATTTATGTACTTATCTATTAATACTTACATCGTCATTAAGGACCATGCCTGTTTTCAGCACGTCAATTGCCACTTGAATGTAAATTAGAGAGTGGATGAATACTTCTATAATGTAATAAAGCATCTGAAAAGTATCCAAATTAAATACAAACTTTATTCAGTACCAAATTCGACATTTCCTGTGTCAATAACAAGAAAAGGTAGGTACTTACAAATTGTTGAACACAGACTTTATGGATTTCATAACATTTTAATAAATCAACGTAAGCCTGAAACAGTGTGATGCTATAACTTGGATCGCGCGCCGTTTCTATTTCTTGAGAGCATAAAACTTGAATATTCCACAAAATTACTTTATCTTCCAACAGATTAAAAATTCGAATGGCACAAACTACATTTAAATCGAAAAATACCAAAAGATAAGCATTAAACATATATTTGAAGGATAGCTGTGTGCAAAAATATGTGAAAACAAAGATGTAGCCACATAAAGTCATCAATACACAGGTCCAATTTAATATGATGAAGCGTCTAAATTTGGTTTCATCATTGAGAATTCTGTGCACTTTTTGAAACATCAAAACGAATCTTATACTTTTTTTGGTGTAAATTAAGCCAATCACAAAATTAATGGCGAATCCGAAACTATAATAAATGCAGTCAAAATAAGAGATGACATACATGAAAGTAGTAACTCCGATATAATCTTTAAACATAGAGAGCGTATAGCAGCGAAATACAAACATAGATATGAATACTAATGTTGCAACTGTAGAAATAATGTCGGAGTAGAGGCTGTTTGGAATTATACAATTATTTTTTATGCGATACTTAGGGCAAAACATAATAAATTGCATCAGATTCAAAGGCAAAAGCATCGACTGCACATCTTCATCCACCATATTGTTGGAAATATAATTTACAGGATTTTTTTTTGTAATAAATCTGAATTTCTTCATTATTAAAAGATCGTTGGTTCACGAGTATGAACCACTCACTGAAAATGCAATATGAAAATATGGATGGAATCAATTTGATTACAGAAATAATTCATCAGACGCTTAAGTAAATTAGACTCAACATACTGGTTGGGTCTGGTGTAAACTAGTTCGTCTAAACAAATAAGTATATTGATACCGGTTACAGGGTACATTAATATTCATTATACACACTTAAGTATGCCTTCGTTGAGTTGTCTCATTGACTAATGTTACGGCGACAGCCATTTGTTATTACAAATTTGACAAATAAAGTCGTTAATAACAAAGTGATGGATATAGGACAGGTCGATGTATCAAATTAATCGCGTTCATAATATTAATAGCAGGTACATTTTAATGTAAATATAATTTATGGTTAAATAATTGAACTTACCTTAAGTGAACTTCAACCAAAATTATACGACATTTTGCATCCGAAGAGATTTAACAGACATTGTAGTCCGTACTTATTGCATTACACTGCCACACCATTGAGAAACTAAAAAAAAAATATTCATTTGATAGTCAATGTCATCTGTCAACTGTAACCTAAACCTCATTCGTTTTAGAGCTCACTGTTTACTCCATTCCATGATAATATGGGGTGTTATGTACCATGGGCGGTTAGGGTGTTAAATCTCTTCGGATGCAACATCTCGTATTAATTTTGGTTGAAGTTCACTTAAGGTAAGTTCAATTAACCATAAATTATACTTCAATGTTGCATCTTCAGGATTTAACAGACATTGTAGATGTTTAGAGTATGTTTTATTGTGGAATGGAGACCCTGTATGTTTATGTTCATGTGTGGCTAGTTTGGAATCTGTTTTTGAAATAAAGCAAATTCGGTCAGTGACAATCAGTCACTTTTTTATGATATAAGACACAATCAGTTTTTATAATAATATAAGGTTTTAAAAAGAAACAGAAAGCCTGGATCAAGTGGAAGAAGTATAAAAATATATCCGATTATGAAACATTCACATCACATAGAGCTAGTTTTAGGGAAATGTGCGGTAAGTGTTTTTCTTCGTACATTAACTCGGTTGAAGATAACCTATACACAAATGTTAAACACTTCTGGACATACGTAGCAAACCGAAAGGACAAACCATGCATCCCAGCAAAAGTCCACTACAAAGTCACCCAATCCAGTGAGCCAGAGGTAATCTGTGATATGTTTTCAGATTTTTTCCACTCAGTTTACGAACCTGCTTCACCATTCTTGTCTCAATGGCAACCACCTGCAGCAACTTCCTCAGCTAATGACACAATTTCCAACTTACATTTTGATGAACATAAGATCATAAAAGAACTTAAATCCCTGGATCCTTGCAAAGGTCCTGGGCCTGACGGCATACCTGCATATTTTTTACGGTACACTGCTGCATACATCAGCAAGCCGTTGTGTATAATTTATAATAAATGCGTGACTGAGGGAGTGTTTCCAAAAGACTGGAAACGTGCAAACATCACACCTGTACATAAGGGTGGCACAAAGAGCAACGTCGAGAACTATCGTCCAATCTCTATTCTCTCTACCTTGTCAAAGGTTTTTGAAAGACTCGTCCATAATGAAATATATCCATCGTTGCACAATTCCATTATACAGCAACAACACGGCTTCGTTAAACAGCGATCGACTACCACAAACCTTCTGTCCTTTTCCAACTTTTTGTTTGATAGCCTCGATAACGGCCTGCAAGTAGACGCAGTTTACACAGATTTTTGCAAAGCCTTTGACAAGGTGGACCATGAAATGTTGCTGGATAAAATTGCCTTCAACGGAATTCGAGGCAACTTGCTGCGGTGGTTTACATCATACATCTCAAACCACTCCCAAAAGGTGGTAATCAACGGATATAGATCAAATACTATTGAAGTTACATCCGGTGTCCCTCAAGGGTCTATCCTTGGGCCGTTATTATTTAACATATTTGTTAATGACATAGGTTATTGTTTTCACAACACAAAGTTCCTTTTGTATGCAGATGATCTGAAGGTCTACAAATCCATCAAATCCTTTAACGATTGTATTCTATTACAGCATGACTTGGACAGACTAACAGAATACTGTCATAGGAACAAACTAAAGCTAAGTATACCTAAACGCAATTACCTTACTTTCACCAAAAACAAGCACATTATTAACTTCGCGTATACCCTTTGTCACGTGCCTCTCACTAAATTAAACTCAATTCGCGACCTCGGCGTTATACTCGATTCCAAACTATGCCTAGATTTACATATTGACAAAATTGTAAGTAAATCTTACCAATTGTATGGCTTTATCATGCGATCGACTGTTGACTTCAAGAGAACCTCGTCATATCTATGCTTATATAAAGCCCTAGTTCGCTCACAATTGGAGTATGCAGTGTCAGTATGGAACCCCTTCTACAAAAAATATGCTGAAATGGTTGAAAATGTTCAGTACAAATTTTTACGTGCCATGCACTATAGATGCCATAAATTCTACCTACCTTACTCTCAGTTACTCAGCAAGTACAAGCTCCTGCCCCTTAGCTCTCGTAGAAAATACGTTGAAGCGATTATTTTATATAAAATTGTCAGAAATAAATTCAACTGTATAGATCTAAATAATATGATTTGTTACGCTGTACCTAGAACCTATCACAGGCGACAGGTACGCGCAGGTACTCTTTTTGCAGTGAACTCATGTCGAACTAATTCTGGCCAGCGCTCACCAGTCCGCCGTATGGTTGACTCATACAATAGCACTTTTGTAAATATTGAAATCTTCAATTTTTCAATGAATAGATTCAAAAGCCTCACCCGCTCCTCTTTATTAAATAAAACCAATGTTTGTGTCCTCTCTGAAAATCATCATACCTTATAAGGTCATATTTTTATAATTATTATGTATCCTTTATCAAAATTTAACTTTATTAATGCTCATTAGTCATTGCACAGCTAGGAGCTGCTCGTAGTGCTTAGTAGCAGTGCGAGCGGTTCTTGGTTGTGTAATGACCGAAACTCCTAGCGATTATATCGTTCCACTTTACTTTTATGTCTACCTGTGGACAGCGTTGTGGGTTATATTATTATTAAAATTGTTTATGTTAAATTAGTTGTTAGTTCTTATAATATAACTGTTTGCTGTTCCTTTCAATAAAAATAAAAATAAAATAAAAAATAAGGTTAACACTTTGTAACCATCAAAAGGCTAACACTTGGTAACAAGCAAATGGCACTTGGTAACAATCAAATAACGAAGCAGATTAAGAACAGAAGATTATTTTACAGGTTTATGAATTGATTATTCATTTATTCTTCAAGTTACATGACTCACATTATACAATATTCAATACATTATACACACAACAGACAATACATAACATTACAATACAATACAAAACAACCATAACACTTTCAACACTCACATTACCGACGACTGTAGGTGACGTGCAAATCACTGCAGTGTCTCATGTATGGACAGTCTCGCCTGTCCGCTATCATCATCAGCACACTGTTGAGGCTGCCGTGCACCCTGCGCACCAGAGCCGTGCTCCGTTTACGCATCATTGCATAGAAGCAGTCGACGCTAGCTTCGGCAAACATGCCCGAGGCACTACAGTGTCGCGGCAGCCCCATCAGCGCTCTGATAGCGTTGTTATATTGGACACGGAGGGCTTCGTATGCTTTTTGGGTGTGATTCACCCACAGGCTGCACGTGTACATTGAGGTATAATATAATAAGCTCTGTAAAGTTTTTGCTTGACCGACTTGGAACTGCGTGCAAACCTGCGGGCTATCATCTATTTGCTCTAATTGACAAAGCCCTCCGCTCCCTCTCAATGTCAGTATCGTCCCTGAGACCGGCAGTAACTAAATGCCATAGGTATTTAAAGTGATCCACTTCTACCAAGGGAACCCCGTACAGTTTGATGGGTGGAACTGATATAGGACATTTAGAGCCAGCCTCAAAAACCATAAACTGACTTTTCGACACATTATATTTTAGACCGTGTCCTTCAGCATATGCCTCACAAATCTGCAACAATGTTCTAATGCCACAAACTGATGCGATTATGCCATCAGCAAACGCCCTGTCTTTTACAGATTCAATAACAGGTTGGTTGTAAAATTTTGGAGAACATAATATTGTGTTGCTAGTCCAGTCAGTGGTCCTTTTTATTATTTCCATTGAGACGCCTGATCTGAAAGCCGCTGACGTGAATGCATGCCTAGTACTGTAGGCAGTCAACATATTTACATTGAGACGCCTGATCTGAAAGCCGCTGACGTGAATGCATGCCTAGTACTGTAGGCAGTGAACATATTTACATCCACGCCGCTATCACTAACCGTTTCTTTGATTCAGCGGCTGATGGACTGGGAGTTACAATTATTCTGTATTGGTATTTGGGTGTGACGCAAAGGAGGGTAATGTGTTTATTATACTTTTGAATTAAAATATCGCAATTATAAGTGTTTCTAAGTGGGCAAAAATTTTCTATATAGGAAGTTAGGGTTTTTATTTTATTTTATTGTGTTTGGGTGGCTTACAGCTATCGAAACAGAGGTAATAGTGAGGTAAATCACGACAAGCCATTTACAAGCCTCCACAGTTAGCAATAGAGTATTGTTGTACAAATTTTGAAAATTTAAAAACTATTCATTAAGCATAACACTAACTAAGTATAACATTAAATTCAATATTAATTACCTGCATAGGCAAATATGCATGCGCAACCACTATTAGAGTGTATTAGAAACAATAATTATAGTGTTTAGATAAAACAGTAGTAATGGACGCTAAGCTGCTTGCAAACAAATCGATTGAAGGGTGTTCATTCTTAACAATTTGATTAAATGCTTTGACTGAGCGAATCCACATATAACATCTCTTGCGGGGCGGCTAAGCTCGGCGGCTTATGCTGTTAGAAAGATAAGACAGTTAACAGATGTAGAAACCGCGCGGTTGGTCTATTTTAGCTACTTCCACAGCATTATGTCGTACGGCATTTTACTGTGGGGTCGGGCTGCTGACATTGAGTCCATCTTTATTTTGCAAAAGAGAGCTGTCAGAGCAATTTATAATCTAAGTCGCCGTGAATCTCTTAGGGAACTATTTAACTGAGGCGCTACCGCTGCCGGGTGGGACACCACGTGGGAGCATGCTGCACCTCGGAGGTGGACCGCAGCGAGGATTGCTTCCGCTGTGGTCGGCCCGGTCACAAGCACTGCTTTGCATGTGCAGCGGCTGGGAAGCCGGCCAATCACCGGGCTGGAGGCAAGGCCTGCGCTCCCTTCCCCAAACCTAGGGGCAGGGGCAAGCCCTTCACCACCGCCATCACCGCCGCAGCCGCCACGATTGCCGCCGCCGCTGCCGCCTCTACCGTTGTCGTTGCCGCCGCTAACACCGCGGCAGGGCCATCCCAGAGGGCCCGGGAGGAGGCTGCTATGGAATGCCAATAAATGGCCCCATTACGCCTCCTCCAGGCGAACATCAACCACTGCGCCGCCGCTCAGGATCTGTTGCTCCAGAGCATGGCGCAGTGGTCGATTAACATCGCCGTGGTCGCTGAGCTGTACTTTGTCTCGCCCAGGGATGACTGGGTGGAGGACCTGAGCGGCTCAGTGGCCATTATGTCGTCGGCCACCGCTGGTACCCCGTCCCTCGAGGCCGTCAAGAGGGGACAGGGTTGCGTAGCAGCACGGTTCGGGGAGATTGTCGTGGTAGGAGTATACTTCTCCCCAAATCGAACTCTCGCCGAGTTCCACAACTCCCTTGGGGAGTTGAGAGTAGTCGTCGTCAGGTACCATCCCCTTCCCGTGATCGTCCTCGGGGACTTGCCAAGAACGTGGCTTGGGGTTCCCGGTATACGGACGCACGGGGCAGGATGGTGGAGGACTGGGCTCTGGAGACAGGCCTGGTCGTCCTAAACCGGGGTTCTGTCCTCACGTGTGTGCGGATGCGGGGTGAATCAGTGGTGGACATCTCGTTCGCCAGCCCCGCTCTGTCGCCGCGTGTCATTGACTGGCGCGTCATGGAGGGGGTGGAGACCTATTCCGATCACCGGTACGTCCGGTTTGACGTCTCCGCCCAGACCTCGGGCACGCCGGTCCGACAGGCCCCTAGTGGTCCGCGGTGGGCGCTGAAGCAGCTGGACCGGGAGCTCCTCCTGGAAGCCTCGATCGTGCAGGCCTGGGTGTCATCACCGGACAGGCCTGCCGACATAAACGACGAGGCGGAGTGGTTCCGGGAGGCCATGTCTGAAATATGTGACGTGGCAATGCCCCAGGTCCAGCCCGGACGTGCTCGGCGCCAGGTGTACTGGTGGTCGCGTGAGCTGACCGCTTTACGCGAGGCTTGCGTTGCTGCGCGCCACCGGTACTCCAGGCACCGCAGGCTCCGTATCCGCCCTCCGGATACGGTGGCCATTCAGGCGGAGCTGTACGAGGGGTACAGAGTGGCGAAGACCGCCCTCCGAGCGGAAATCCAGCGGGCCAGAGGACTGGCTCGTGAGGAGTCGCTGGAGACTCTCAACAGGGACCCGTGGGGACGCCCCTACAAAGGGGTGAGGGATAAACTCCGCCCATGGGCTCCCCCGCTGACGCAGAGTCTCCGGCCCCAGCTCGTGAAGGACGTGGTGAGCGCTCTGTTCCCTTCGCGAGGGGAACATACTCCCTCGCCCATGGCTCCGCCTCCTGCGGTGCCCGATGCGGACCACACCATTGACGACGACGACGATACTCCGGAGGTGACCGAGGTAGATTTGAGAGTGGCGGTACGTAGGCTGAATGCCAAAAATACCGCGCCAGGACCTGACGGCTTACCTGGAAAAGCCTGGGTTCTGGCCTTGGAGGCTCTCGGGCCTCGACTAAGGGGGCTCCTAAGCGCATGCTTGGAGAGGGGCCAGTTCCCACTTCGTTGGAAGACGGGGAAACTGGTCCTCATTAAGAAGCCAGGGCGCCCGGCGGACTCTCCGTCCGCTTACCGGCCCATTGTGCTGCTCGACGAGGTGGGTAAGCTCTTTGAAAGATTAATTGCAGACCGCCTTGTCGGGCGGCTGGTGCGGGTGGGGCCGGATTTGGCGGAGAGCCAGTTTGGTTTCCGCAAGGGGCGCTCTACGGTGGACGCCATCATGCGCGTTCGAGCCCTCACGACGGGGGATGCAGTTGCCCGGGGTGGGGTCGTCTTGGCGGTGTCTCTTGACATCGCCAATGCCTTCAATACCCTGCCCTGGAGTTGCATTAGGGAGGCACTCCGGTATCACCGGATGCCGACCTACCTCTGTCGAGTGGTCGAGGCCTATTTGACGGACAGGGCCGTCATCTACCCCGGTCACCACGGAGAGTGGAACCGGCGAGAGATGTCGTGCGGTGTCCCACAGGGATCGGTCCTGGGGCCGCATCTGTGGGACATCGGTTACGACTGGGTGCTGCGCGCCAACCTCCCTAGCGGCGTCAGCGTAGTCTGCTACGCTGACGACACGCTGGTCCTGGCGCAGGGGAGGTCGCATCAGGCGGCGGCTGAACTGGCGGCACGTGGGGTTGCAACAATCGTCGATAGGATCCGGCAATTGGGACTCGAGGTGGCCTTGCACAAGTCCGAGGCCATGTGTCGGAACGCGCCACTGTCGGGTTCCCAGATAATGGCAGGAGGGGTTCACATCGGCGTCGAGTCGACGATGAAGTACCTGGGACTCGTCCTCGACAGCCGGTGGAACTTCGTGGAGCATTTTCGACGTTTGGCTCCCAGACTGGAGCGGGCCGGGGCTGCCTTAAAGCGGCTCCTGTCCAATCTGGGGGGCCCAAACGCCTCCTATCGGAGGCTCTACGCGGGGATCGTGCGGTCCATGGCCCTTTACGGGGCACCGGTGTGGGCGCGTTCTATAAGGCTGCGACCAGCCCAGCGATTGAACGCGTCCCAAAGGGTCATGGCCATCAGGCTGGTCCGAGGATACCGCACGGTCTCCCGTGAGGCAGCGAGCCTCCTTGCCGGACTACCGCCATGGGAACGCGCTCGCTCGAGTCGATACGCTAACGTCAGCTCCGTATATTTTAATTCAATTTAAATATAAATCATCAATATTTCGTGAAGAAAATAGGTGTATTAGTGACAGGACACACTAATTATAATGTGACAATGTTATTCCGGGTATAAACCAAAAGTGAAGTTTTAATAGACAATATCAATACGACGTTAAGAAGTGTGAACTAGTTATAAATAATGTGGTGATCGGACGAACGATACACTTAGAACAGTTTGGTGAAAAATACTACGGCAAATATGACCTCCTGACCTAATGCAGGTAAAAACAGTGATCAAAATACGACGGAAAAAACCCTATATTTCAAATCACAACCGCTGTAATTCCTACGCTCCTCAAACAAAGAACTGGACTTTGGACTTCCCCGACATCGAAATGCTAATAATTATTTGAATACATATATGACGAAACTAGTTACTATTTTCAACGATCTCTATCATAGCACGTTTGGCTCAATGGATACATGAGCACCCGTGGAGCGTCCATAATCGGAGTGTCTCGAGTTCGAATCCCACATCAAACGGTAACTTTTTAATTATTTTCTTAACTCATTTTTCTACAAAAATTTAACAAAATGAGTTTCTTTGAGAACGTTACCCTGCGCACCCGACGAACTTAGGAACCGACTATAGAAACATTCGAGGAATGTAGTAATTACAATGATTCGACACCAATAATAGCGTTCCGAACATTACTATGGATGACAGACACGAAGAAATAGAAGAACTCAAACGACAAATCCGTGGACTTAATAACCAATTGCAGGCAGCACATGAGGAGGTAAATAATCTCTCTATTGAAAATACAGATTTAAAGAAAGCGATGGAAATAATGAACAATAAATGCAAAATTATAGAAAAAGCGACCAAGAAGTTAGCTAGCGAGACAATAACACCAAATAAAAAAATAAAATTGCACACACCTCTTAAACATTCCATAAAAAAATTTGGAAATTCAAGATACGGGACTCCAGAGTTATTCACCCCCACTCAAGTTACTCCGCGGAATAAATCGGTACAATTAATTAAACAAAGGAGAATAAGTTCTACCGTAGAGGAAAAGAGCAAGCTATGCATTATAAGCAGCAACCGATCGAATAAAATATTTACAATTGCGGAAAATACTTTTCCATGCCACCAAATATGCCATTATGTCTTACCAAATTGTGGCATAAAAAATTTGGTATGTAATATAGACACTAAACTATCTGGCTACACGATGAAGGACAACTGCATCATATTTATAGGTGAGGATGACTTCCAAACAACGAATAATTACTTTGAATGAATAAAGATCATACGTGAAAGTATATCAATCATTAAGCATACGAACGTAATATTGTGTTTACCTACTTATAAATATGGTTATTATTGCGGAATGTATAATTTTAGAATTGAAATGTTTAATAATCTGTTGTATCAGGACATGCAAATTGACAATTATACTATAATAATTGACTCTAATTTAGACTTAATATATGAATATTCGATGTATTAAAGACAGACTGGTAAAATTAACAATTATGCCGTTTCAAATATTTTTTCTAATCTTAAAGACTATATTTCAACTGATTGTAATTTAAATATTCATAAACCTGCGAACGAACCATTGTCGGAAAAAGATTTCTTGTATTGCGACTCACCTTCTTCTTTTGCTTCATGTACTACTGACGTCCTAAACCAAAATTTTTTTCGTATATAATTCATTATTTGTACTGCATCAGAATATTAATGGACTATTATCAAAGGCTGATGTAATAACAGAACATTTGGATACGCTCATGAGGAATGGGAAATGTGTAAGTGTATTATGCTTTACAGAACACAATATGAAGCAAAGTGATCTTGACTTATTGAATATACCAAATTTTGTTTTGGCTACAAGTTTCACTAGACTAAAGCGAAATGGTGGCTCCTGTATATTAATTAATAACCACATTAACTTCAAAGAAATAGAATCTGTGAAAAAGTTAAATGTTCCTAATGTGTTTGAATGTTGTGCAGTCGAATTAACGGACGATAACGTTATCATTTTGTGTATTTACAGAGTTCCCAATTCAACTAAGATACATATGTTCTTTGATAATTTGGCGAGCATAATTGCAACAGTTTTTCTATAAAAGTAACCAAAAAATAATAGTATGTGGCGACTTTAATATTGATGTACTGCAGGATACCAAAAGCTCTAAACTGTTTAAACAACTTCTGAAGGAATTTGATCTAAAACTAGAAATAAATGAACCAACACGCCCTAGTAGTGGTACATGTCTAGACAATTTTCTCCATAACATAAGGGGATGCAAAAGTGAGATTTTAGAGTTAGGTGTGTCTGACCATACAGCACAACTTATGAAGTTCCCGGTATCACAAAAGTGTATTCTACCATATTATTATATATATAAAAGAGACTATAGCAAGGAAAATATAAACTTTTTTAAGAAACATATCTCCAGTCTCAGTTTCTCTGAAGTCTATGAATATGATGAAGTAAATGAGTGTTTTAACTCATTTTTTGAACTGTTTACATTAATATACGATCTATGTTTTCCACTTGTGAAATGTGAAATTTCTACAGTTACTAAACCAAAGTGGATCACACGTGGAGTTAAGCGTTGTAGTAGAACCAGACGATCTCTATTGTGGAAATATAGACTAACACGAGACCACGATTCTAAAGTAGCGTTCAAAACTTTCTCTAAAAGATATCAAAATGTTATCAAACTAACTCAGAAAGCACAGAACTCTTATTTTATTCGAACAAGCTCAAACAAGTAGAAGGCAACTTGGAAAGTTATTAAATCTGTAAAAGCTAATATTCCTAAAACGAATATAAATGCGATTAATGTAAATGGCAACTATATAACAAAACCCAAACAGATAGCACAACAATTTAATGACTATTTCGTATCTTCAATTCAAATAAATTCTAATTATTCAAAGGCAAACATTTTTAGCACTTCAGGATCGCATAAATCCATGTTCATGTCACCAACCGTACCTCAAGATATAGTTACAATAATAAATAATCTTAAAAACACCAACAGTACAGGCTATGATGATATTAACCCTAGAGTAATCAAATCAGTTGCTCATAACATAGCACCCATATTAAGTGACATTATTAACAAAATGATTCAGAAAGGCACTTTAAAGATTTCAATAATAAAGCCATTGCATAAAAAAGGAGACAAAACACAAATTACTAATTATAGGCCTATTACACTAATACCAATATTTTCTAAAATTTTTGAGAAGATATTATATAATAATATTAACAGTTATTTAGAAAAAAAATATATATTCTGCAAGGAACAAATGGGCTTCAGAAAAAATAGAACAATTAATATGGCTATTTACAACTTCTTGGAAAAAATACACCATAATATGGACAACAGAAAACCTGTAATGGCAATGTTTATGGACATGACCAGGGCGTTTGACTATGTAGACCATAAAATGCTATTAACTAAGCTCGAGAGATATGGCATCAGAGGTAGCGTGCTTAATTTGATAAAATCTTATTTAGAGAATAGAAGGCAAATTACACAAATTAAAAGAGTAAACATAAAGACCAAAACTGAGATAATTTACTCCTCTAGCTCTAGAATATTGTCATGTGGTGTGCCGCAGGGTTCTGTCTTGAGACCATTACTATTTATATGCTATATTAATGACTTTACTCAAGTAACCGAAAATCAAATGTCACTTTTTGCCGACGACAGCACTATTATCTATGACTCTGGTACTACAAAACAAATAGAAGAGCAAATTAACGATAGCCTTATTCTTATTATCGACTGGTTGAATGCTAATAACCTTAAAATAAACCTTAACAAAACTAAAATAATGAATTTTAAAATTAGGCATAAAGAACAATCGCAGTTTCAAGTACACTATAAAGGGAACGAAATACTTGAAGCTAGTGTAACAAAATTTCTTGGACTTTATATAGACAATGAGACATGACAATGAATGACATGGAGGACTCAAATTGAAAGTGTAAGTGGAAAGCTTAGTAGATTTTCATATGCTCTTTATATGCTAGGCAAAATTGCAAATAAGACCGCCCTACTAGAAGCGTATCATGGTTATGTCGCCTCAACTTTGAGGTATGGCCTCATATTCTGGGGTAATGCACCGAAGGTTCAAGAGGTACTTGTTGCACAGAAAAAATGCATCCGAGCTATTTGTAAAATAAAACAAACAGTATCATGCAAGCCATATTTTCAAAAACTAAATATTTTAACGTTACCATCTCTTTATATTTATGAGGCCTGTATTTTTGTAAAACAAAACATGAATTTATATAGATTTGTAGAAAGTAAACGTCGCACACAAAAATTGCAGGTGTTAGCAACTAAAACCAAATTTCATAGCAAAAGCTTTTATGCAATGGCTCAAAAACTGTATAATAAGTTACCAGGACAAGTTATCTCATGTATGAACATTAATGAATTTAAAGGGAATCTTTTCAAACTGTTAAATAATAAGGTGTATTATTCTGTTGACGAATATTTAAATGACAAATTTTAATTAGTCTGTTTTATCATATGTGACATACTGAATGATTTTGATTATTGATTTGAATTTAATTATTAGTGACATAATTTTTTAATTTTGTATTGTTTGGCCCTTTTACTTTATTTAACTGACATATTTTTAACAATTTAATCTAAATTTGACATACTTAATCTATATTTTTTGTGATATCACCTACTTTGAAATAGTTATGTTTTATGCATGTAAAACCTGTTAAAATTTTGTATGCCTTTTGGCGGAGCACAGCTCGGATCTTATTATTTATGAAAACATATACTGTATGTATCCTGTGTTCACGAAATAAATGAATTTGAATTTGGGATCTGGAGGCAAAAGTCCTCGCGCACGTCTTGGAGTGTGTGAGTTTTCATGATTTTGTTTAGCACAGACACCTCTGGGACTTCGATGTGATGATGAATATTTACATGATTGATGAAATTATTATGTGCACAAATACTAAAGGTATCCTCTTTCAATGTACAACCTTGACCTAGGGTAATAATCGCGTTGCCGACAAGGTTGACCATTGTGACTCCGTTGGCGCAAATTATGCGCACTTGGCATTCCAAGCAACATGTATACAACCAGGTGTTCGGCCTGTGCAATTTGATCCATTGCTCTTCACATGACGATTTTACGGAGTGGCATAATTGTTTTTGATTGAAGATTTTGATTTCACAGATGTAGACTGCTTTTTGTTTTGATCGTTAATGGGCATGTTTAATGAGCATAGATATAGATATTATGATTTTGTTTACTGCTCGATTGTTGCATAATAACTTGATATGGTTGACATAGCCTTTGATATCGGATAAGCCTTTCCAGTAGGTGGTCAGGTACTCGTAGTAGTAGACAACTAGTCGTCATTCGTTCTTGATATACTGAAATAGAAATAGCTTGATTCTCTCCTAATGACGTCACATTATACGATTCATGATTAGGCATATTTTGCGCTGAAATAGGTGATAGTAGCATGAAAAATAGTAATAAAAAACTAGTGAACAAGCTTTTCTATGATACTTTGTTGCGAGGAAGTCACTTCTTGCTTCGCTCGTCTGAATTGTCTTGATTGACATTTTGATCTTGTGTTGTGTCCTTGTTTACTGGTAGCAACACAAGTCTGGTGACTGGGCGTTGTATGATATTATTCTTTGTTCTTAAACTGACTACCCTTACATAGCCATCCTTTCCTGGATGAACTGCTTGAATACGTCCTAACGCCCACTTGCCGGGTGGCAAGTTGTCGTCCTTGATAAGAACGACGTCATCGATTTCGAAGTTCCTATTTGGCTGACGCCATTTTGATCTAGCCTGCATTTGCTGAAGATATTCGCTTGACCACTTTTTCCAAAGTTGTTTATTCATTGATTGAATAAGTTGCCACCTTGTTGACCAACTCATGTGATCTGGATCCGTCTGTAGCCTAGATAGAAGTGGGCCACCGATCAAGAAGTGTCTTGGCGTAAGAACGTCGTCGTCAGGACTCTCTGTCAACTGACAGAGAGGCCTTGAGTTCAGACATGCCTTGATTTGATGTAGTAGCGTAGTAAACTCCTCGTAAGTGAGTTTTTGATCGCCGATGATACGCTTAAGATGATATTTGAGGCTTTTCACCGCAGCTTCTCAAAGACCGCCTGCACTTGGCCACGCAGGAGCGTTGAAGTGCCACTTTATGTTCATGTCATTGATGTTATTGAAGAAATCGGTGTTGATGGTGGCTATGATCTCTTGGTACTCCTTCTTAATGATACGATTGGCGCCTACGAAATTCGTGCCATTGTCACTGTATACGTGACTTGGCGTTCCACGTCGGGCCGAATACCTACGAAAGGCTGCTAAAAATGCTGGAGTACTCAGATCGGAAACTAGTTCCAGGTGAACAGCCTTGGTAGACAAACAAACAAACACTGCAATAAACCCCTTGACGGTTTTGATTACACGTCCCTTATTTGCTTTTAGCTCGACGTGTCCGGTAAAGTCAACACCGGTATGAGAGAAAGGTCGTGATGGGGTGACTCGTGGCTGTGGATGATCGGCCATGATCTGTTGATATTGTGTTTGACTGAAGCGCTGACACGTAACACATGATCTCAACTTCCTCTTGACAGTACGGATTCCACTGATTATCCAATACCTATCTCTGATGTATGAAAGTGTCAGTCGCGGGCCTCCATGCAATGTGGTAATGTGGGCCTGATCAATGATTAAATCAGTGAGACGACTATGACTTGATAATATGATGGGGTGTTTTGATGAGTCGCTGATGCATGCGTTTTTGAGACGTCCACCTACTCTAACGATGCCGTGCTCATCCATGAAAGGTTTAAGACCTGATATTTTGCTTCTAGGATGCACGCATTCCTTTTGTTTGATAAATAAGATATCTTCATAAAATTGGTGTGATCTTTGATAATGATATTCAATGCATTGTCCATTTCTGATGACGTCAATACATCCGTTCTTGATGTGTGTTTGCCTCGTGATTGTGTTATGAAACGCGATATCCAAGCGACTATTTTTACAATGCGAGTTAATTAACTGTAATTCTGTAATAACTCGTGTATTAATGAAATATGATTATGGTATAAGGTCGTGTTTACACTAAGCTGCTTGGTTTCCAAATCTGGTGATTGATATGAGGTGATAGGAAGGGTACTATGTTCGAAATTGGTTATCCAGGCATAAATCTTTATATCCTGATTTGATAAAGATTCCATGACTTTCTTGATTAGTTGAGATAGCAGTAGCGCACCACATAGCTCTAGTCGTGGCAAGGATACCTTTTTTGCCAGAGGTGCTAACTTTGTTTTTGCTACAGTAAGCGTTGATGTATACTCGCCCTTATTATCTTTAGCTACTACATACACAACACATGCGTATGCTTTGTCGGAAGCGTCACAAAATGCTTTCACATCAAATTCTCAAGAAGAGTTCACCTAATTGAAGGTTTATACCGTATTGGCAATGAAACTATTGAAACAGTAGAACAAATAAGGGATCTGGGCGTAGTATTTGACCGTACGCTCACCTTCCTCCCGCATCTAGAAAATACCGTTATAAAGGCCTCTAAAATGTTGGGTTTCGTAATTCGGAACGGAAAAATCTTTCGCAAAAGCAGGCCCAAAATAGTGTTGTTTAACAGCTTGGTATGGTATTACTCTATTTAGAGTACTCCTATACTTTGGACTATTGCAGCGTGGTATGGAGGCCACATTATGCGACACATTCACTTCGACTGGAAAGGATTCAAAAACGGTTCATGTGGCACTTGGTGTATAGTTCCAGCAGAGTAAAGAAAAAGGCATCTTACTCGGATAAATTGACGGAATTTGGCATGACTTCCTTGTTTAGTCGAAGAGAATTGTCGGATTGTCTATTCATGTATAAAATGTTGAATAATATGATAGACTGTCCTAAGTTCCTGAGTAGGATTAATTACAGGGTCCCTGCTAGATATCCCCGCATTCGTATCACCCCTTTCTATCCCCCGCGCCGAAGAACCGTGTACGGAGCAAATTCCCCACTGCCAAGAATGTGTAGGCTCATGAACGAGTGCAGTGATTTCGTAGATGTAACATAAGGACTCACTTGGTCGGTTCCGATATAAACTTCTTGATTATTTGTCTTGCAGGTTATAATAATTATAGTGCGTTATTTTATAACTTTTCTAAATTTTTTGTTAATTTTTAGGGTTCCGTAGTAAACAAGGAACCCTTACGGTTTCGCCATGTCCGTCTGTCTGTCTGTCTGTCTGTCTGTCTGTCCGTCCGTCCGTCTGTCGCCAGCTTAGCTCAGAGACGCTTAGTCCTAGAAAGCTGTAATTTGGCATGGGTATACATATTAATCATGTCAAAAAAATGGTAAAATAAAATTATAAAAAACATTTTTTTTTAGGGTACCTCCCTTACACGTGAAATGGGGATGATATTTTTTTTTCTCGTCTATTCCATGGTGTGGGGTATCGTTGGATAGGCCGTTCAAAAATATTGTGGGTTTGGCAAAACCATTTTTCAATTAAGGGATCCGTTTGCGTAATATTAAGCTTTAAAGTGCTAGTTTTTGTTAGAGTCAAGTGTCCCCCCCCCCCCCCTGCCAGCTAAATGGTTGGTTTTGGATATGTGAAAAAATTCATGGCAATAGTATATATAACGAAATTAAAAGGAAAACTATCACAGCTAAGTAGGCTTCACAAGTTAACGAGTAATAGTCGACCAACTTAAATTTGCAGTTGGAGAATTGACCGTAACGTATATCGATGTATGGGAGAGCATATTTTTCAACTACAATGTTAAGTTTGTTTTTGGGATAAATTCATCCCAACTACGGAACCCTTCATTGTGCGTGGTCCGACATGCACTTGGCCGGTTTTTTTAAGTTATGAGACGGCTGTATCTCTTTTTGTTTTGTTTTATACAAATAACAGTTGGCTTCTGTATTAAATGATTGTTTACCTAGTAGGTGATAATAGGAAAATGCTGTGTTTACCTATAATTGTTTGTTACATTTAGTTCTCTATGTTATGTTGTATCCTGTAATTTATGTAGTTTATACAAACGTTGGTAAATCTAAATAAAAAATAAATAAAAAAATAAATCTGACGGAAGCCATATTGTTTAACAGCTGCGAGAGGCGGCGACTAGATGGCGCTAGTGGAACGTGCACCATAGACAATCATTCATTCTATCGGTCATTTGACTTAAAACACTTGAAGTCAATTGAGTGAAATATTGTAACGTTACCCCCCACTAGCGGATCGCCTTTATAAAGAGCTACGCTGTTGAGTCGGGACGCATTTTGAACGGATGCGTCTTGGTGCACGGACCACTGTCTCTCGACAGTCAGTACTGCCCGGTTATTGGATATGGAACGCTGTCTCCGACAAATTAGTACTATCCTTATTGCGGTGGGTGCATGGACCACTGTCCCTGACAGTCAGTATTGCCCTATGTGACCGCCACTACCATAATTAGTTATTTAATTAATTCTATCTCATTTCTATATTCTCTCGATTTAAAATAACTGATTGTTCGATTGAAATATATTTCTGTATTGCTATATCTGAGTATTACTTCTGATGTCTGAACCTATCCCGACAAATCCATGGATTTGATATGATTGGTTTGCGTTACCAAGATAACGTGGTATGATAAATTGATCTATAATGTTGAAATCATTCTTAAGCTGAATACAATCATCTTGAACCGCTTGTGAAACTTCTTCGTCCCACGATAAATGTGATGACCATGCATTTTGAAAAAGCAGCTTCGCTCTTATTGATAGTGGTGACAGCCAGCCTAAGGGGTCAAATAGTTTTGAAATTTCAGAAAGCAGCTGTCTCTTTGTGACGCGTTTATCATGATGCTGTAACTGATTTTGAAAGCTAAAGCTATCCGTTGATGAATTCCATCTCAACCCAAGTGTTTTTCTAGTTTTGAACACTTGAAGTCCAATGGGTTATTGAGTTGGTCAGGTGATAGATCAAACAGTAGGTCCGATACGTTACTGGACCATTTCCGAAGGTTCATACCGGCACCCTTCAGCATTTCAATGAGCTGATACTGGAGCTCCCTGGCTTGATGAATGGTATTTGCACCACTGAACAGATCATCCATGTAGAATGATTCCTTTAATGCTGACGCAGCTAGTGGATACTTGCCGGCATCGTCTATTGCCAGCTGTTTAAGCGTTCTCATAGCTAAATATGGAGCGGCCTTAGTACCGTAGGTTATGATAGTAAGATGATATTCATTGAGTACCTCCCGAGATGATTGCCGCCAAATGATTGATTGAAGATGACGATCTGATTGTCTGATAAAGATTTGCCGAAACATTTTCTCTATGTCAGCTGTGATAACATAACTATAGGTTCTCCAGTTTAAGATGAGTGTCATGAGGTCCTTTTGAAGATTCGGTCCGCAACACATGAGATCATATTTTAGGCTTTTGCCTGATGTAGATTTCGCCGACGCATTGAAAACGACTCTAAGTTTTGTTGTTGATGAATTCTAATTTCATTACGCCGTGATGTGGTAAGTAGAAGGCACGTTTTGTTTCATCGGCATTATTGGCAATACACATGTGACCCAGTTGTTGATATTCAGACATAAATGATTTATAATTTTCTGAAAATGATTCGTTATTGCCCATTTTTCTTTCCAACTGTCTGAATTGTGCAATAGCCTTTAATTTTGATGATCCAAGCTGATTTTCATATTCGGGTTTCATAGGTATGCCAACCTCGTATCTACCAGTGTCCAAACGACGAGTAGCTTGCTGATAAAATTCTTCACAATACTGCTCTTCACTGGTAAGAGATGATGATGATGTTTCAACGTCCTCAATCTCCCAATATTTTGATAGGTTTGATAAGTCATTTGTTACGATATGACAATTAAATGTGCGAACGTTGCCAGACAGGATCTATCCGAGTGTCGTCTGTTGCGCAATCGGAGCCTGCGCTGGTCCTTTGATGAGACCGTCCATGATGATTTGAGAATAGATACTCACATCCAAAAGAATATCAATAGGCTTCGACACGTTATATTCTGGATCTTCTAATTGAAGATGCATAAGTTTCTGGGTCCAGTTTTTTACACAATAAATGAACCAATAACGGATCCCACGTGTTCGTATCAACGTCGAGATTGTGAATCGCGTGAATACATTCGGTTGAGGTATCATACAACCTTTTGATTTCAAATGATGATTGCTTCTGAATGTTGGGTTGATTGAGGAACATTTCTATTTGATTCGTGAAAAGAACTTGAGAATTGTTGTACCGATGTAATAAGATCTCCCACGCAGTATCATAATTCTCTGATGAAATATGGAGATGATAGATGAGACGTTCTGCTTCACCCTTAAGTTTTCCCTTAAGGTGCTGCATCTTCTGAGCCTTAGTGATAGAGTTATTGTTATGAATTGTCTCCGTAAACAAGTCATAAAAGGTTGGCCACTGTGTGTAGTTCCCGCTGAACGACGGTATTTCAATGTGCGGAGTTGATATTCGTCAGACATGGCTACGTCGAGTCCAAGCCTTATAATACTCGCTCTGGCGTAAGTCAGGGATCCGTGTTGGGGCCGCTTTTATTCCTTATCATGATCAATGATCTTGTCAATAAGGTTAAGTTTGCAAAATGCGTGCTATATGCTGACGACCTACAACTAGTTGCTCACATCAGAACGGACGAGGATTGCAAACTCCTGCAAAGGGATATTGACGCTATCCACGAGTGGAGCATTCTAAATATGCTGTTCTTTAACACAAATAAGTGCTACGTCATGTCATTCGGTCGAGGATTACAACCAATCCAGTTTGTCTACACCTTAGGTGGTGAAAATATTACTCGAGTCACCAACGTAAAGGACCTGGGAGTGATTCGGCCGCTGTCTAACTTTCAGAGATCACATTTCCACCCTTGCGAAAGAATCTTTCAGACACTTAGGATATGTTTTGCGAAATGCTCGTGATTTTCATGGGTCCATATTGGCTCAACTAAAGTTCTTTACCCGAAATTGTTCTTCCTAACGATTTGTAATCCGAATGATCACTCTTCCTAAAATTTTTCATCCTAAAGTTTTCATTCATACTATTTGTAGTGCTACCGGCGATGTTCATAACACTCATGTTTCCGAAAATTGTAATTAATAATATCAATAATGTAAATATATTTAAACTCCTACTGTTTTTTATCATAACGCTTTTATCCCTAAACATAATTACCATAATATTTTCACTCATACTCAGAAAGAAACATTTACCAAGTGTTATAAAAAATATATGTGGCTAGAAGATGATATTTATAGTTTTAATTTGAGGGTTTGATTATTTATTATTTGGGGGTATGCTTTACATAACGTACCTACTGTGTTGTGTCTATTGCTAAGTTCATGTCGGTGTATTATCATTATTACGTGCATGTTTGTGTTAATGCTTTATTAATATGGAGGAAAATTATTTAAAATCATTTAAAACCAGTCGCGGAGGATTAAAATTAGACGTACATGGATTTATATATGAAAAAAACCTAATAACAGTGGATAAACAATATTGGGCGTGTGAATTAAGAAGCAACAAAAAGTATAAGTGTAAAGCGAGATTAATCACTACTTTCGATAAGGAAGTCAATAAGTATAAATTGCTGGAAGGTCCGCACCAAGAACATAATCATGAACCAGATGCTTTAAAGGAAAAGGTTTGTTTTTAAACAATTTCTTGTGATTACAAAACGGTTCCCTATCCATTTGCATAAAAACTTTAGACATAATATAACATGGCATAAATACTTTGCAGAACAATAGACTTCCAGGCTCGACATAACGGGACTCGACATAAAGGGAATAAATCATAATTTTGTTTATCCTAATTATATGTACGCATAACTTAATCAAATTCTAAAGCATAAATTTGTTTACGCATAATGATGATGACCATGCATGCAGCAGGCATGTAGCATGCAAGCAAGCATGCAGCATGCAACATGCAGCAGGCATGGTTTCTGTCACGGCTCCGGCGCTGTGGGGCTCCGGCGATCCCACGCGAGCTGCTCGTCGCAGATGTGTTTAACGCTCACCACCGTAGCTTCGGCTTGCTGGATAGCCGGCCAGCCTCAGCCTCGGCGGCGGGCGTTAAAACCACCTGCTCCTCAGCTCGCGGGCCGCCTCGCCCCTCCACGCCTTCGCGATTTTAAATAACACTCTAGGGGTAGGGCAAACCAGACTACGTGGAGTCGATTTTGCAACGATTCGTTTCTTGGGGCCACTATGAAAAAAATACTTAGAAAAATTTCGCGACCAATTTCGATGTAGCGCTCGCTCGGCTCGCGCGTAGTTGGTCACAGTTCTAACCTAACCTAACCTATGGATATCTTTGCAGGTACACACCGCTATAAATAAAATTAAAGAAGACGCTTTAATTAATAAAAACAAGAAACCAATTCATATAATTAGTGAGTGCGAAGCAAGCACTTCCTCAAGTGTACGTGCTAATATGCCAACAAACTTGAACTTGAGACAAGTAATATATCGTCAAAGAAACAAAAAAGAAAAAATTACAGAACCTGATACTATTAACTTTGAAATAAATCATAATATTCTACAATTGGACAACGATATGATCTTAATTGATGAAAAATGGCATGAAACAAAGAGAATAGTATTATATACAACTAAACAATTTCTTACTTTTTTATGTGCTTCCACTTATTTAATAATGGACGGAACATTTAAAGTCGCCCCAAAATTATTTCAGCAAGTTTACACAATACACGGCTGTATAAACACGAAAACGTTTCCTTTAGTTATAGCATTGTGTACAAATAAAGACAAAAGCACATACGACAAATTGTTCTCATCTTTGATCGAGTATTGTCAATCATTAAATTTGATTTTATCGCCAAAATACATATTAATGGATTTCGAAAAGGCGTCACAGTTAAGTGCCAAGTATAATTTTGAAAACGCAGTGTTAAAGGGTTGTTATTTTCACTTGGGCCAAATTTTATATAGACAAGTGCAAAGTCGAGGTTTCCAAAAACTATATGGATCAAGCGAATCGTTTTCATCAGAAATCAAATGCATTTTAGCACTTGCATACCTACCAGCAGAAGAAATTCCCACATATTTTGACGAATGGCAGCAAAATATCTCTCCCGAAGCAAAAGTGATAGCAGAATGGTTTGGTGAAAATTATATATGGGGTACCAGTTCTTCACCACCTAAATATGAACCATGCTTATGGAGCACGTATGTTTTAAACGAGGAAAACGTACCACGTACTCAAAATAGTGCTGAATCATGGCATAATCGTTTTCAACAGTTCGTAGATCAGCACCACGCAGGAATTTATTTGTTATCTAAGAAAATTATTCTAGAATTACAACATCAGGCTGCAGAAATCCAAAAACATCTTAACGGGGCTCCCCCTGCCGCCAAGAAAAGAAAATACAATGACAAATATAATAGAATTAAATATATATTGAATTTTAAAGCAAAATACACCAATAAAAGTGATTATTTGAAAGCTATAGCCGCTAATATTAAACTAATTTAATTGAAATGAGTTTAAGACAACATGTATTTAACTACTTGTACCATGGTACTATTATTGTTAAACGTTATATATGTTATGTGAAAATAAAGTTCGCAAAATTAATGTATATAATACTGATTATTATGAATAAAAAGAAATCTAAACAAAAAAGATATGACTTTGAATAATAGTTAAAAGATGGTTATGTTGAGAAAATATAGGGAAACAAATAAAAGTATAATAGATGTTTATTGCTACTGACATTATGAAGTTGAATGCTTGACAGAGTAGTTAGGAATTGTGATTGTTAGGATGAAAAATGTTACGAAGAACATTTTCGGATTTCCAATTATCGGAGTTGAAAATTTAGGTGAACTTTGGCGCACCCGATTTTCATAACCCGCATGTTATTATATTACTGTACACCACTCTTGTTCGCAGTAAGCTGGAGACTAGTAGTTGTGTCTGGCATCCCTATACCGCGGCTCAAACACTAATGTTCGCAGTAAGCTGGAGACTAGTAGTTGTGTCTGGCATCCCTATACCGCGGCTCAAACACTAATGCTCGAGAAAGTGCACAAAACATTTGTCAGATATATTTTTAAAAGAACCTATAACTTCTACCTTACATGTACGGCATGTACCCCAGCAACTAGATCCTAGGGACTTTGGGCTTCAACTCGTTGGAGGTAAGAAGAGGCCTTGATCAGGTCATGGTAGCCTGTAAGACCCTTAACGGTCGTATCGACTGCCCTGAGCTCCATGATCTTTTCTGTCGACTATTAGAACCGAAGTTACCAACATAGCTTGCAGAGTAAGCAAACTGAAGTGGCAGTAGGCTGGCCATGTTTGTCGCAGGACCGATGGCCGATGGAGCAGACGAGTCCTGGAGTGGAGACCGCGTATCGGCAAGCGTAGTGTGGGACGCCCCCCAGCTAGATGGACCGTCGACCTTAAAAAGATGGCTGGGTCAGACTGGATGCGGAAGGCGGAGGACAAGGTGTTGTGGCGCAGCCTGGGAGAGGCCTATGTCCAGCAGTGGACTGTGATAGGCTGAGTTGATTGATTGATTGATTTGTGCCCGACAAATACATCGGTCACCGCCAAAGTTGCCGACACAATCTGTTCGCGCTACTGCCTTGCAGAACGGTCGCCAGAGCTGAATCACCTGTGTGTCGTACTTTAAGGATGCTCAATGCCCTCCTGATGGCCAACCCTGAATGTGATGTGTTTGCAGATTGTCTGCATTGTGTAGTTTTGTTTTCTATGTTAATTAATGTAATTGGTATTATACCGTGTTAATTAACTATAAATAAATAAATTAATTTATTGTTACCAAGTGTCAGCCTTTTGATGGTTACAAAGTGTTAACCTTATATTATAAAAACTGATTGTGTCTTATATTATAAAAAGTGACTGATTGTCACTGACCGGATTTGCTTTATTTCAAAAACAAATTCCAAACTACTCACACATGAACATAAACATACAGGTTTTCTATTCCACAATAAATCATACTCTAAACATCTACAATGTTTGTTAAATCCTGAGGATGCAACATTGAAGTATATTGTATGGTTAATTGAACTAACCTTAAGTGAACTTCGACCAAAATTATACGAAATGTTGCATCCGAAGAGATTCTTAGTACTAAAAAGCTGTAATTAGGCATGGGTATACATACTAATAACGCTGACAAAATGTAAAATAAAATGTCAAAAAACACACACACATTGGATAGGCCGTTCAAAAATATTGAGGGTCTGTGTAGACCAATTTTGGAGTCAGGGACCGTTTGCGTAATATTAAGCTTTAAAGTGCACTACGAGTATCACAGCTGAGTAGACTTTACAAGTTAACGAGTAATAGTCGACCGACCGGGAAGCAGCGCGCGCTTGAGACGGAACGTCCGTATTTATTTATCAAATAAAAATAAGAACAAGCGATTCTGAACCAGTTAAGTTTTAAATATTGGAACTGAAGCTATAATGTATTGGTGAAAGTGTGATCCAGTGATAAATCACGCAAATAATAACATAAGACTTAAAAAAAAAAAAACATTAATAATCAGTGAATACTTCCACTTTAAATTCTATTAAACTAAACATTGAAACAAATAATACGTTTGCTAGTGAAGACATCATCATCGATAACATTAAAAAACCTGTGCAAAACAATAGTGTGTTGTGAATTTGTGACGGTTGAAAAAATTCGGCCAAAATCTTTTCGTACAAGTCGAACAAGACCCGTAAATTCGACAATCAGTAAGTAGTATAATTAGCTGCCGATTAAATTGATGCTACAAGCTGGTGCATAATCTAATTGACGTAGGTTCGAATCCGACCACTGTTTGAAGTTTTGACTTTTTTAAGAAAACGACAATTAGAAACTAACAGTAATTTCAAAAAACAAAGATGGATTTTCAAAATATAACTATGCGAAGAAATAAAACAGTAATTAACTCTCTTTTGACTCCGCCAATTCTGAATATCTTTCAAAAAGCTTACCACAAACTACCGGCTTAAGTTATGAAGAGTGTGAAAGACTAAATGGAGATACGGAACAGTTGAGAATGCAACTAAATACGGCTCATGATGAAATTGACAATTTAGTCATGGAAAACGCCACTCTGAAGAAACAAACAACTGAGCAACAAAATATCATAGCTCAACTAAAAAACATATGCAGTGGTCACACTCATAGTACAAAAAAACACTCCACTTTAAAGAAAAACAAAAGTAAGATACAAAAATTAAGTATTACCAAAAAAAACCTTGATAAGTGTCTCATAACTCAAACTCAAACTCAAACTCAAAGCATTTATTTCAAATAAACCAATTACAGGCACTTTTGAATTGTCAAGGGGGTCGGTCAGTCATCAAAATGAAGCTAGTTGCCCATTCCAAAGCTTAGTAGGTACCTATGGAGAAGAACGGGCAAGAAACTCCACGGACACTCTTTTAAATTAACATATGGTTACAAAATATTGGTTACATCATTCGTGTTGAAATTAAACATGTGAGAACGATGCAAAACGTCAAAGGCGTCCGTAACAAAAATATAAAAAAAAAACAATTCAAAACTTAAATTAAAATAAGCCAAGGCCGCTAAGAGATGACCAGTCCCTACTGATGGCGCCCGTTCACGAACATGACGCATGGATTAGCACCATTCAACTCAACCATTTTGAAGGGAGCTAAATGATCCAACACACCCGCCACCATCAGCGAGACATTACAGTGAGCATGACATACTCTCAGCCGCCATTGCACATTCAAGTCAATGAAAGAAGTACTCAGTAAATGGTAGCTTTATAGTAAGTACATAGTGCTCACACATGTTCTATGCAATTATATAATACTGAGAGATTGAATTTATACAAAGCAAAGATAGTTTTTGAAAACTTCAGCAGCTCCAACAGTATTTTCAAATGTTAATTAATTAGTTGAGGTTGTGGAGCTGGACCAGCATTGAGCCAAGCATTTTTATCAGCGATGTAATCCCCCAAATTATAGTATGCCTGCTTGCATAGTGTGCGTTTTATACAAGACTTGAATTTCGTCTCATTCAGTTGAAGTATGTGGGGAGGAATTATATTATAACATTTTAAACAGTACCCCATGAAAGACGAGTCTACTTTTGCCAGTCTGAAACCTGGTTGAGCTAATAAATCCCTACTTCTAGTACTATAATTATGTCTTTCGCCTCTTTTACTAAAAAGATGTAAATTTTTTCTTACGTACATGATGTTTTCATAGATATATTGACAAGGCACCGTCATGATGTTAATATCCTTAAACAATTCCCTAAGAGAATCGCGCCTGCGGAGATTATATATGGCTCTGATGGCTCTTTTCTGCAGAATAAAAATAGACTCGATGTCTGCAGCCCGTCCCCATAGTAAAATACCGTATGACATAATACTATGAAAGTAACTAAAATAGACCAGCCTCGCGGTATCTACATCAGTAAATTGACGGATTTTTCTCACAGCATAAGCCGCCGAACTTAGCCGTCCTGCAAGGGATATTATATGAGGACCCCATTGAAGCCTTGAGTCGAGCGTGATCCCCAGAAAAACAGATCTAGAAACAAAAAAAGGGTAAAGAAATCATAACAGATGGCGCTGCACGCCGTACGAGCGAAAATGGTTCACCACTCGATCTCAACCACCACTTGAAGCAGTACAACCTATGCACAACAGATGGCGCTGGATGCCGTACGAGCGAGAATTATTCAAAAATCGAACTCAACCTCAACACGATCAAGCAGTACGATCAATGCACACCAGATGGCGCTGTACAAAATCAGCAAGTACACAAGGTCCAACAAACGGCTGAGACCACAGGAAATGAAACAAAATCCCATCTGTTCATATTTGGAGGACAACAATTCACAGGACTGGCGTCACCACTCATTGAATCCAGGAGAAATACAAAGTACAAGGAATACTACATCTTCTCTAATACAAAACCATATGCGACCACAGAGGAAATCCTTAAACCTGTGTATACGCTAGAAGATTCTGAAGATAATTCTATAGTGTTATGCGTAGGAGAAAATGATTGTAATCCCAATAAAGTAATCATAGAATTAGTAACGTTGCTGAAATCCTTCCAAAAATCGAACATTATGGTTTTTTGTGTTTTACAGAACAGATATTTAAATCAACGTATGCTAAATAATAATATTAAAAATATATGTGACAACTTTAAAAACTGCTCATTTATTAATATAAAATATGAATACCCTTATAATAAATACTATTACTTATTAGATGCATGTAATAAAATTAACTTTAAGTTTGACTCAAATTATTATGACAAAACATTTTTGTGTTATAAAAATATTATGTTGTTAAGGCGCTCGGCTAAAACAGAATGCACAACAGTGACTATTCCTAAGAAGGGCACAATTCCATTCTACTTTAACCGTATTCAAAATCTAAAAGATAATTGTAAGGAAGGCATTTCTAAAAATGTCTCACTTAGACATGACATAATAACCACCGAAACTCACAAGGGGACCATACCTTATTATTTTAAAAAAACGACACCAGGTTTAAGTAGGCAATCTGACTCACCATTGCATTCACAAACGAATAAATGTTTTCGTTCCTAAACCAGAATGCAACTTTAAAATATTCCACCAGAACATTGCCGGGGTGATAAATAAAACTGAAGAATTGACATTTGCAATTCGCGACATGTCTCAAAATGGTTCAAAAATAGATGTTGTGTGTTTGACTGAAACTTTCATGCAAAATGGTATAGAGACGCTTCTGAAAATTCCAGGTTACAAATTAGTCGCATCCTATTCACGTGACACTAAACGAGGAGGGGTATGTATATTGATAAATAATAATCTAAAATATAAACATTTGACTAATATGAATGACTTGACATGTAAATTTAATTTTGAATGTTGTGGTGTGAAAATTAATAAAATTGTTATTATTTGTTTATACCGAACTCCAAGTAGCAATCCACAATTGTTTCTCGATAAACTTGAACAGTTATTAGCAAGACTGACTAAAAAACGCACAAAAATTATTCTTTGTGGGGACTGGAATTTGGACATTTTAAGGCCCAACAAGTACAGCGAAGAATTAAAGTGTTTATTAAAAAATTTCAATTTCTTCTTCAAGTTCTTTTTCAACACCAACGAGACAGTTATCATGTCTAGACCAGATAGCAAGCAACATCAAGCAAGTAAAAGCGGAGGTACATCATCTTGCTTTATCTGACCACGAAACAGGACAAACGCTATCACTGAAAACAAATAAAATATACGAAATATGTAGCTGGTATGAATATGTCAGAGACTATAGTAAAGAAAACATGGACAAGTTCTGTAGTTGCATTTCGTCTCTTAGTTTCTCAAATGTATAGGAAAAAAGTAATTTACAAGAATCGTTTACTGAATTTCATAATCTATATAAATTATTTTTTGATTTGTGCTTCCCTATAAACGCTGTTAAGAAGTCAAATAAAAAAGGGACCTGAAATGGTTAACGAGAGGTATTAGAATATCCTGTACAAGGAAGAGGTATCTTTACCTTAGCCAACAACACCATAAAACTAACAGAAAAAAACTGAATAGAAAATACAAATCCTATAGTTACATACTTAAAAAGTGCATACACAACTCTCGACAACTTCAGAGTAAGAAATATATTTAAAATAATAAAAACAAATGAAGTTATTAACGAGCACATTAATGACATTAACACAAAAACTAACATTGACAGAATAATTGAAATTAATCAGACATATGAAGACCCTAAAGAAATGAGTGACAAATTTAATGAATTTTATATATAACTGACAAACAATAACAATTTTAAGTATGTGTCGGGATAGGTTCAGACTTCAGAAGTAATACTCAGATATGGCAATACAGAAATATATTTCAATCGAACAATCAGTTATTTTAAATCGTCTCTCGATTTAAAATAACTGATTGTTCGCCTCACGGTCGAATGAGACTAATGGACTTAGTGTACAGGCGGTAAATGACAAACTTCCGATGATTTTAGAAATTAAGGCTTAAATGCCGTTACTAAACAAAAGCATCTGGTCTTGCATGATATTGGAAGCTGAGTCTCCAGAAGTGGGGTGGTTTTCGTATCCCACTTCTGATGTCAGGATAGGTTCAGACATCAGAAGTAATACTCAGATATGGCAATACAGAAATATATTTCAATCGAACAATCAGTTATTTTAAATCGAGAGAATATAGAAATGAAATAGAATTAATTAAATAACTAATAATGGTAGTGGCGGTCACATAGGGCAGTACTGACTGTCAGGGACAGTGGTCCATGCACCCACCGCAATAAGGATAGTACTAATTTGTCGGAGACAGCGTTCCATATCCAATAACCGGGCAGTACTGACTGTCGAGAGACAGTGGTCCGTACACCAAGACGCATCCGTTTAAAATGCGTACCGACTCAATAGCGCACCTCCTTATTAAGGCGATCCGCTAGAGGGGGGTAACGTTACAATATTTCACTCAATTGACTTCAATTCTTTTAAGTCAAACATCCGATAGAATGAATGATTTGTCTATGGTGCACGTTCCACTAGCGCCATCTAGTCGCCGCCTCTCGCAGCTGTTAAATAATATGGCTTCCGTCACGGCCATTCTGATAAATCACTCGTCCTCGAGTGCAAAAATTCATCCATAAAAAATTAAAAAAGGACTTTCATTAATTCACATCATCATCATTACATATCAAAATACCAAATATCACTGGTCTAGGTATTTCTTTACAACAGAAAACCCCTACAGTTCAAACATGCTGGTCTAAATCGTCACCCACTAAAGCAGGTGAGATTCCTGCAGCTCACAAAGCGCTGGGCTAGGTTATCAATATCAACCCACGAAAGCAGGTGAAACCCCTTCAGCTACATATTTGCTAGTCTAAATCGACAAAGCGCTGGACTAGGTCATCAACCCACACAAGCAGGTGAGACCCTTCCAGCTACAACTGGGCTTGGTCACCACACACAACTCTTGCAACCCCTACGGTATAAACCAGTACTAGTACATTTAGTCATCCAGCAAGAGACCTTGGTCCGGTACGGGTTATACAGAACAGAATTACAGGATTCAGAATTCAGATTCAGATATCAGATTCAGAATCGATAATGTTTTTTGGATTCTAAGACACGACTGGCATTTAAGTTTTGAGAACTATCTCTTTAAAATTTTAAATCCGTTTAATTCCCAAGCAATTTGAAACTAAAAGTTGGAACTATCTAGTTTTTAGATTACCGAGACCAAGCACAATGATTCCATATTAAAATAGGTATCTCATTCATGGTCAATAACACACACACTATTCCCCACGGGAATACCAAGTCAACCCTTGACTCTATGGTCTTTGCTTCTAGGCAAAACCCGATTATACAACCCAGAGCTACCGCCTACCGCGTACCCATGGACTACTCATTGAGCACTACGATACTCTGTTGTAGTCTCCGACCCAATGAACCGAAAACATGTTACATAAACTAAAGTGATGTCAACTCATCTATTTCGTCTACAATCTCAATTGGTACTTGACATCGGGCATCTTCCGAACACGGTCATGAGCGTTTGTAAGTACGCTTGTTAACTAGAGATTTTTAAAACATACCGATCGCCATCTAACACTTCAACAATTTGAAAGGGCCTCTATACTTCACGTCAAGCTTAGTTTGATTACGCTCCTCGTTTGTTCTGGCTACAGGAGTTCACCCACACACAAGCGGAGAACTGGTGGACCTCGACACCGGGCTGCAGGCAATCCAGGGAAGCCATGCCATCCCTAGATGGCAGGCTAACCAGGCGCTTGCTACGCCTGGACAGGAACGGCCTGCGCCCAGTGACGGGGACCATAACGGAACACTGATCACTTAAACAAACAATTCCACACAATATGTATAACGCACAGCCCTCTGTGTAGGGCTTACATGGAGGCTGTAGAAACCGTTTCGCATATGCTCTTTGACTGCACAGGCGTCACCCTGATCCGAGCAGAAACCCTCGGGTCACTCAGATCCTTCACAGATATCCTATGCAGTCCAGAAGACCTAGTCCGACCAGCTGAACCAAGTTCACCACTATCACTCAACTCAACGTCTTCTACTTCAAATGGCTATCATGCACGTACTTGTAAATACGCTTGAAATTGAATGCTCTCAATGTGTAGCGATCACCGTCAAGAACCTCTATGACCTCAAACGGTCCCTTAAATTTTGAATCTAACTTTGTAAAGAAATTTGGTCAGAAATCAACGGTAATGGATAACGATCCGTCACTGTATTATTATTAATGTCTCTATAATCTATGCACATACGGTCTGATCCATCATACTTTATAACCAAAAGGGCTCGCCTAGCAAACGGCGTACTACTGGGTACTGATGGGTTAATTCGCATTAATTTACATTACTACTACTGGGTCTAATTATTTAGGCTTGCAACAGTAAATTAACCCTATCGCGCATGATTCGACTTTCGTCCGGAGACGGTCTGTAATAACGTCTCTGCACTGTACGATTAGGGTCTATCAATCTTAATTTCAAATAGGCATTGCAATCAAATATTCGAATACCGAGTTGTACGAGTAAATAATTCGCACATCACTTGAACAGTTCAAGCATTCGAACAAGGCTGAAGAAGTATTCGAATACTAAAAATTATCGAACATTTACAATCCCTACCTCCAACTCACCAGTGTTAACACGTGTTGTCGGAAAACCGTTACTAAAAAAGTCCAGAGTATAATTCTAAGATGTTTACAAGGTCACGTCTTCTATCAACTGGTAAAATCCACTTTGGTCATCTCCAAAAAAAATGAAAATAAGTTACGAACGTTATTTTGAAAACAAAGTCTTTTATCGCTTGTCATTTACAAAAGTAGTCAAATCCACTTATATTAAGGCAAAAACCGGTTACCACCGGTATCTAACTCAGTCAAATCCTTCGAAGTTTATTAACCAATTTAGTCAAATCCTTTCAGTCAATCAGGAGCGAGACGTCAAATCCTTTCAGCCAATCAGGAGCGCGAGATTGTTTTAACTGACATAGGTTTAAAATGACCATCTTTCTCAGTGTTGGTAACGAGTTAACTCTGTACTTATTTCGTGCCGAATTTTAATTGGATTTACTACGTTAAAATGGATAATGTGAACATTTTAGTCAAAGAAACAACCCCTAAGTTATCACGAAAAAGAAAACGACAAGAATCCAATCGACACAATTAATTATTGCCGTAGTCTGAATAGCTTTACACACGTTTATAGTTCTAGGCAAAATTAATTCAGTTGCTCGAACAAAAACCGTTATTTAAAATTTCTCGACTCAATACGATGTTACGACGCAAGTACTTATCTAGCAAAACTTGGAATAGAATCTCCGTCGCGAAATCGTTAATTTCTGCCTGACACAGCAATTGCAAAGTATTATTGATATTTTTATTGCCTATAGCTACTAAAGGTACCACATCATTTACTCTTCTACCTCTAAATTTACAAGTAATTCTCTCCTTCATTAAAGACGATGTGTGCGGACGCGTCACGGTCGAATGAGACTAATGGACTTAGTGTACAGGCGGTAAATGACAAACTTCCGATGATTTTAGAAATTAAGGCTTAAATGCCGTTACTAAACAAAAGCATCTGGTCTTGCATGATATTGGAAGCTGAGTCTCCAGAAGTGGGGTGGTTTTCGTATCCCACTTCTGATGTCAGGATAGGTTCAGACATCAGAAGTAATACTCAGATATGGCAATACAGAAATATATTTCAATCGAACAATCAGTTATTTTAAATCGAGAGAATATAGAAATGAAATAGAATTAATTAAATAACTAATAATGGTAGTGGCGGTCACATAGGGCAGTACTGACTGTCAGGGACAGTGGTCCATGCACCCACCGCAATAAGAATAGTACTAATTTGTCGGAGACAGCGTTCCATATCCAATAACCGGGCAGTACGTCAGTACTGCCCGGTTATTGGATATGGAACGCTGAACGGATGCGTCTTGGTGCACGGACCACTGTCTCTCGACAGTCATGTCGAGAGACAGTGGTCCGTGCACCAAGACGCATCCGTTTAAAATGCGTACCGACTCAATAGCGCACCTCCGATCCGCTAGAGGGGGGTAACGTTGCAATATTTCACTCAATTGACTTCAATTCTTTTAAGTCAAACATCCGATAGAATGAATGATTTGTCTATGGTGCACGTTCCACTAGCGCCATCTAGTCGCCGCCTCTCGCAGCTGTTAAATAATATGGCTTCCGTCATATGATTGGAACGAGATAAACAAAACTATAGAGGCTAATAACGCGCAAACAATATTCCTTAAACCTACTGACGCTATGGAAATATTTCGAATTATTAAAACTCAAAATAACACGAACGCAGCGGGAATTGATGACATCACAATAAAAGTTATAAAAATTAGTGTACCATATATATGTCAACCACTGAGTTATTTAATAAACCTGTCCTTTGAAGAAGGTGCGTTTCCGGATATGTTGAAAAACTCAATAGTTAAGCCAGTTTTCAAAAAAGGTGATCTTTCACCTTTTTTGAAAACTGACATGAATAATTATAGGCCAGTAACGTTGATACCAATCATGTCGAAAATATTCGAGAAAGTAATGCTTAGGCGGCTTCAAGAATTTGTGGCAAGCCATCATTTGCTTAAAAATGAACAATTTGGATTTAGGCAGGATAGTACCACTTCGTTAGCGTGTTTCAACTTGATTAAAATTGTCACTCAGGCTATAAATGATGGCTTACCAGTTGCGGCGATATTTCTGGACATGAGCAAAGCGTTTGATTTAGTAGACCACAATTTGCTCTTACACAAATTAGAAAAGTATGGAATAAGAGGCAAAGCGAACGACTGGTTAAGAGACTATTTAAGTGACAGAAAGCAATGTGTGGAAATCTCGAAAATCCAACTATCAGCAGAACAATGTTGGAGTGCCACAGAGCACCGTGTTAGGACCGTTTTTGTTCATCATGTATATAAATGATCTCCCAAATAGCACTCGCCATGACACAATCTTGTTTGCTGATGACACAACTCTCATTGTGAAATTTGAAAATGAAAGTACGTATGAACCAGAAATTAACAAAGCCATAAACGATATTATACACTGGTTACATTCCAATAACTTGAAAATTAATATGGAAAAAACCAAACTGATCGAATTCCGAACGAATAAAAGGAAACCACTGCTGCTAAATGTCAAATATAACGACACTAATATAGAACGAGTAGCAAGCACTAAATTTCTGGGCATACAGTTGGATCAAAATGTGACAAGCTCGATCTGTCTATGCATTAAAAAGAGTGAGAGTCACAGTGTCAACAGAAGCTGCTCTTTGCGCATATCACGGGTACGTTTCGTCAGTACTCGCATGTGGACTTTTAATGTGGGGCAATTCGGTGGATATCATAAGGGCGTTTAGAGTACAAAAAAAATGTGTGCGTGCAATCTGTGGAGCCTGGTCTATTGATAGCTGTAAGCTATTGTACAAAAAGTTTAATATTTTGCCGTTACCGTGCATGTACATTAAAGAATTATGCCTATTTGTACAAAAAAATCCGGAATATTTCAAGAAGTATAAAGATGTAAGTAAGAGATATGTAGCTCCTAGGAACATAAATAAGCATAAACATATGCTCTGCGTACCACAATGTAGACTCGGATTGTACAAAATTAACTCTTATATAACGGCTATAAAGGTGTATAATAAACTACCAGACGCATTCAAAGATTTACCTTTGACTATGTTCAAAAAAAAGTTGACGCAATGCGTAAAGGAAAATTGTTTTTATGATTTAAACGAATTTATGTCATATCGTGCAGAAGGGCAAACTCAATTATGTTGATAAATTACACACCATATAATAATTAATTTAATGTTTAATATTATTGAATCGTGACTTACAAGGAATATGAACTTTGCATTATATTTGTAATTTGACATTTTAGTAGATATTTTTTTTTATTTTGAATTATCTTCTTTATATTTTTTTTTTCGTTTTCTATTTTGTCGTTAATTAATGTATGTTCTTGAATTTTAATATTTTTTAATCGCATTGTGTCAATCACCTTTTATTAATAAATTAAATGTTAATATGACATATTTGCACACCATATGTAATGGTAGAATGTAATTGGGCCACGATATTCTTCTTGATTTGTACCTACATTCTAGCAAATAAATGAATTTGAATTTGAATTTGACTGTCGACCAACTTTCATTTGCAGTTGCAGAATTGACCGTGACGTATATCGATGTATGGGAGAAAATGTTTTTCAACTAAAATTTTAAGTTTATTTTTGGGATAAATTCATCCCAACTACGGAACCCTTTATTGTGCGTGGTCGGACACGCACTTGGCCGGTTTTTTTTTGTTTGTAGTTACTTGTTATTACTTTTTTATTTTGTTATTGTGACTTCCGACTGGCCGTAGCGCATCATCGTCATCATCATTTCAGCCGAAAGACGTCCACTGCTGGACATAGGGCCTCTCCCAAAAAGGGGGGGATTTACCATAATCGCCACGCTTGGGAGGAGGGTTGGCGATCGCAGTATGGTTTAAAAATGCATAGAGAACGCTGCTGCCCATTCTCTAGTAAGTCCCTTAGTCGCCTTTTACGACACCCATGGGAAGAAATGGGATGGCGCTATTCTTTACGTCCAGCACCAAACGGAACCGTAACGTTACAACCTCCTAACCTAATAAAATTGTTTCATCGAGCCCTCAGAGAGCCGATAAATACAACAAGACAATTACATTACCTGCGTCTTTCTTTACCATTAATACGATCAATACGGACATGTAAACATTTTACTTTTCTTAATCAAACTGTCTCGTAATAATCGTGTCAGGGCCAGGTGTTAGTTGAATAGTTATTCATTTACTGCTGCTATAAAAAAAAAAAGTTATTCTTACCATTAGCTGTGTCAGGAATATTGTTATGATCAGTACATCTGCATAAATAAACAAACCAAATTAATTTCTTTGTGACTCTACAATATTGTTATAGCATCAGGCATTCGTCATCCAACAACAGACAGTGGAAGTGAACACTAAAAACAATGTCTATAATAAGAAAAGTCTTTCCAGACATCGCATTCCAAGTGATAATCAAAAATCGACTGGAAGAAGAAGTCCAAAGAGTGGCTCATTCTTTTAACTTTGTACTTAATCTACTTTTGGCTACAAAATATAAAGTATCCAATAATTATATTTATCCTAGAGGAAGAAGATATCAAATATTTGCTCTTTGTTTTGTTTTATTCATAAATTCACTGTGTATCTATCGAATGTTCAGCGTAGACATCACGGATATATACATGGAGCATTTGGAGAGTGACCTCTTGAAACTCTTTGCTGTATTCTACTTCGTCACCTATTCGATCGGGTTCTCGACGATGTTCATTCTGGACTTTGTGCATACAAATAACTACGTCTTACTTATGTTGATGATCCAAACTATACATAGAAGCATCGATGTTAGCGAGAGTATCCGGAGTTTTATTACTTGGAACTGGTTCACAACTATACCAATTGTATTTATAAATATTTTTATAAGTGCTATGTATTATTCTTCAGCCTATTACGATTATGTCATCGATATTATTTTTGACAATATTTGTGATATTATGTATACAACATTGGATGTCAATTTAATTATAGCCACCCGAATAATTATATTGTTACGGAAATATCTCGATGAGTGGATTCAAGAAATCCGGGTGATGAATGATGAATACGAAAATGACGAGTATTGTCGAACATTATTTGAGAAATACAAAAATATCTTAAAAACCTACGGTCTTTACAAGAAAATTTTCCATGTTTTGGTGAGTTCATAACCATTTAACTAGATCCCTCTTTTTATAAGCGACAATGAAGAAGTGGGAGTAAAATACGTTGCAATGGTCATCATCATCCACAGGCAAACTAAATTAATTGCTGGGCGTAGATTGATTCTTTGTCGTTTTCAATCTTGCCGCCTGACTACTGACACTCGTATATTATCCAAGATTGGCCTGATCATGATACCGGTACTCACCTCTGCCACGTAGAATGGTTGTTTGTTCTGTATTGTTGTTACATGTGCTGCTGATGGCTTATTAACATGATCATGATACGGTACTCACCTCTGCCACGTAGAATGGTTGTTAGTTCTGTATTGTTGTTACATGTGCTGCTGATGGCTTATTAACATGATCATGATACGGTACTCACCTCTGCCACGTAGAATGGTTGTTTGTTCTGTATTGTTGTTACATGTGCTGCTGATGGCTTATTAACATGATCATGATACGGTACTTACCTCTGCCACGTAGAATGGTTGTTTGTTCTGTATTGTTGTTACATGTGATGCTGATGGCTTATTAACATGATCATGATACGGTACTCACCTCTGCCACGTAGAATGGTTGTCTGTTCTGTATTGTTGTTACATGTGCTGCTGATGGCTTATTAACCTTGTCGTTATCAATCTTGCCGCCTGACTACTGACACTCGTACATTATCCAAGATTGGCCTGATCATGATACCGGTACTCACCTCTGCCACGTAGAATGGTTGTTTGTTCTGTATTGTTGTTACATGTGCTGCTGATGGCTTATTAACATGATCATGATACGGTACTCACCTCTGCCACGTAGAATGGTTGTCTGTTCTGTATTGTTGTTACATGTGCTGCTGATGGCTTATTAACCTTGTCGTTTTCAATCTTTCCGCCTGACTACTGACACTCGTACATTATTCAAGATTGGCCTGATCATGATACCGGTACTCACCTCTGCCACGTAGAATGGTTGTTTGTTCTGTATTGTTGTTACATGTGCTGCTGATGGCTTATTAACATGATCATGATACGGTACTCACCTCTGCCACGTAGAATGGTTGTTTGTTCTGTATTGTTGTTACATGTGCTGCTGATGGCTTATTAACATGATCATGATACGGTACTCACCTCTGCCACGTAGAATGGTTGTTTGTTCTGTATTGTTGTTACATGTGCTGCTGATGGCTTATTAACATGATCATGATACGGTACTCACCTCTGCCACGTAGAATGGTTGTTTGTTCTGTATTGTTGTTCAATGTGCTGCTGATGGCTTATTAACATGATCATGATACGGTACTCACCTCTGCCACGTAGAATGGTTGTTTGTTCTGTATTGTTGTTACATGTGCTGCTGATGGCTTATTAACATGATCATGATACGGTACTCACCTCTGCCACGTAGAATGGTTGCCTGTTCTGTATACAGCACGTTACATGTGCTGCTGATGGCTTATTAACCTTGTATTTATCTCAACTTCTTCCTGCCCTTGACTCATGTTGCCGGTGCAACATGTTTTTTCATCCAATTTGTCATTCCCTGTCAGCTGTCAGCTGTCACTTTATCATTTACTCCTTTTTAGGGTTCCGTACCAAAATGGTAAAAAGGAACCCTTAAGGTGAGACTAAGTCTGTCTATCTGGCTGTCACACCTGCATATCTCAAGAACTAGTAATGCTATCAACTTGAAATTTAGAATTGTTTTAGATGACGTTTGCCCAACTATTTTACAAACAAGAAAGAAATTAAAAAAAAATATATATTTTTTGCAAAAGGGACTGAAAGGGGGTCTCAAAAATTTGGAGTGGGGATACTAGGGCATGTAAGGTATCATATGAAAGAACGCTGTTTGCACATTCTCAATCATTTTTTTTAGGCAGCATATTTTCCGCCTTTTGATGAAAAATGTAAAAAAAAATACCGTTCCCACTCTTATCTCCGAAGTTTGCATAGATAAAAATCTAAAATTGTTCTATGTGATAGAAGTTTAAGTAAAGATTACAGGAAAAATAAAACGATGCCTCTAAATAGCACAGTTTTTCAGAAATCGTTAACATCATATATACGTACGGAACCCTCGGTGCGCGAGTCCGACTCGCTCTTGACCGGTTTTTTTCTTTCATAATTATCATCACTCACGCAATTCATTCACGCAATTCATTCATGTTTTCTTTGGTATTCCTATCCCTCTGTATCCATCGAAATTCACTACTCTTTTAGTTACATGGAACGACCAATTGGAACCGTGCACCTAGCTTCTGATGTTTCATAAGTGCCCATGTAGGCTGGAGTGAAATAAAATATTTTGACGCATTTCATACCTTTTCATCACATGTCAATACCAAGACCATGATTTTCTTCCAACTTCTATTATACCTTGCAAAAAACTAAGTATCTACAATATTTTACTTTTCACAGGTTTTATATCTTACGTTTGGTGCAATTTACCGGAATCTTGTTATATATCACTTAATGCTTTATACGCTTAAAGTACATGCTGGATCTAAAGTAAGTAGGTATTTTTTTTTTTCAATCTGTTTTTAACTATCATAATAAAAAATAATAAACCCTTTCCAGCCTTTGTTTCGTTGTGTTGCGACTATTACATGGCTATCAAAGAATATAACACTAATAATAATATACAGTATATACTGTGAGAAGTTCTATATAACTGTTGAAGAAGCTGAGTCAGCGTGTATACAGCTAATGAAGAAGAAGAACTACCCAAGTAAGATACAACATATTAAAGAGGCCAATGATCTACAATAAAGGTAAAAAACCGCCAGTTATAGTCTTATCACTGGACATGTCGGAGGCTTAGGACTGCTTATCTTGGAGAAGGGAAAACAGCCGAACAAGGCATAGAGGTACGAGGAACAGCGTTTAAAGTTCACTCATTCTCTATAGAAAACAGAAGATCCTCTGAGCAGACGGGTGTTGTGTCTGGTGGGCTATTGCACGACGATTGATGTGGAGAACTTGTTTATATGCTAGTCGCACAGTGTAAGAGCTAAACTTGTTTATATGCTAGTCGCGCGGTGTAAGAGCTAAACTTGTTTATATGCTAGTCGCGCGGTGTAAGAACTAAACTTGTTTATATGCTAGTCGCGCGGTGTAAGAGCTAAACTTGTTTATATGCTAGTCGCGCGGTGTAAGAGCTAAACTTGTTTATATGCTAGTCGCGCGGTGTAAGAGCTAAACTTGTTTATATCTAGTCGCACGGTGTAAGAGCTAAACTTGTTTATAATATGCTAGTCGCGCGGTGTAAGAGCTAAACTTGTTTATATGCTAGTCGCGCGGTGTAAGTGCTAAACTTGTTTATATGCTAGTCGCGCGGTGTAAGAGCTAAACTTGTTTATATGCTAGTCGTGCGGTGTAAGAGCTAAACTTGTTTATATGCTAGTCGCGCGGTGTAAGAGCTAAACTTGTTTATATGCTAGTCGCGCGGTGTAAGAGCTAAACTTGTTTATATGCTAGTCGCGCGGTGTAAGAGCTAAACTTGTTTACATGCTAGTCGCGCGGTGTAAGAGCTAAACTTGTTTATATGCTAGTCGCGCGGTGTAAGAGCTAAACTTGTTTATATGCTAGTCGCGCGGTGTGAGAGCTAAACTTGTTTACATGCTAGTCGCGCGGTGTAAGAGCTAAACTCTGCTTGCGCGTTGCAGGATTGTGCGTGACGTCGCGCGTCGCGTCGGTGTGATGCGTAGTTCGTATGCGGCGATGTAGATGCCGCTACAAGGCCAATAAATAGAAAACAATTCATGTTCTGTAACAAAAAACCTTTAATCAATAATAGCAAAAAACCGAATACAAAAAAAAACAACTTAAAAAAAAAACCATACAAAGTAAAAATAAATTTAATTTCGGAAGTCAGTGTCTTTGGATATCTATTTTAGTTTTTTGCCACCAAATTCCGAAATTACAGTTATTTTTTACTTTGTAGTGTTTTTTTGGAAGTCGGTTTGTTTTAGTAATTTTTTATTTTTCTCTTTTTAGTGGGTCAGTTTGTAATTTATCTAAGTTTTAAAATAGCCTAATGTCAACTGCTGATCACCTTTTACAAAATATTGCTTTTCCCGATGCAGGGGCGTTAATTGTTGTGGAACTGATGGTGACTTAACCGTATGCATTGTGACGAGCATAAATTGCTTAGCAACCATATTAAAGTGTCTAATCGAATCGCAACCGTGGAATACTTATTATTAAGTAGTTCCGGTGGCCATTTGTGGTCTTCATCATCAGTTCCAGTTTACCAAATGGTGCTTTAGGAGTGCAAATGCATGAGTTACTATAAAAAATACCGAAATCGCTATAAGTGTGCCTATAAAGTTTGTGAAGATTTCCCTCGATTTCCATGGGATCCCCTCATCAGATTCTGACTTAATGACAATGGGACCACCTCGAGAGCATTCCCTTTCAAACAGGAAAAATAAATTCAAAATCGTATGAACAATCATAAAAAAAAAACATACAGTCGGTTAAAAATCGGCCAAGTGCGTGTCTGACCAAGCAAAATGAAGGGTTCCGTAGTTGGGATGAGTTTATCCCAGGGACAAACTTAACATTGTAGTTGATATACATGTTCCCTCATACATTCCAACTGCAAATGTAAGTTTGTACGCACAATATTGAGTGATTTAAAAACATTAAATTGGCTGTGACAGACGCACAGACAGACAGGACAGGCACACGAGTAATCCTATGAGGGTTCCGTTTTTATCCTTTTGAGGTACGGAACCCTGAAAACCAGACAAGTGCGAGTTGAACTCGCGTGGTGAGGGTTCCGTACATCGAATATGTTATCTACAATGTTTTTATTCCAAGATAATTTATCTCAAGAACAAACTTAACATTGTCGTTGTTAGCGCGGGGAGCAATAAAAGAGTGGACTGTATTTTTAAAGGCAATGGTTTATTGCCGTGTTTATTAACAAATTATAAACATTCCCGGACAAACAATAAAAATGATTTGAATGGAGGATAATCGTCCGTCGCGGTGGAGTCCGTGGTAGCGAGTTGTAGCGACTGGTCGTCGGGCCGAGCCGTGTCGCCGCCGCACCGCACCTCAGCGTACCGATGACGCGTTGATCACACCGCCTCGCCTGCGCGTGCAGACCGAGCCGTGTCGCCGCCGCGCCGCACCACAGTGTACCGATGACGCGTGGATCACACCGCCTGCGCGTGCAGACCGAGCCGTGTCGCCGCCGCGCCGCACCTCAGCGTACCGATGACGCGTTGATCACACCGCCTGCGCGAGCAGACCGAGCCGTGTCGCCGCCGCGCCGCACCTCAGCGTACCGATGACGCGTGGATCACACCGCCTGCGCGTGCAGACCGAGCCGTGTCGCCGCCGCGCCGCATCTCAGCGTACCGATGACGCGTTGATCACACCGCCTGCGCGTGCAGACCGAGCCGTGTCGCCGCCGCGCCGCATCTCAGCGTACCGATGACGCGTTGATCACACCGCCTGCGCGTGCAGACCGAGCCGTGTCGCCGCCGCGCCGCACCTCAGCGTACCGATGACGCGTGGATCACACCGCCTGCGCGTGCAGACCGAGCCGTGTCGCCGCCGCGCCGCACCTCAGCGTACCGATGACGCGTGGATCACACCGCCTGCGTGTGCAGACCGCGCGCATGACGTTGTGTTGGGTTCGATTCCCAACAGTAGTTGAAAACATGTTGTCCTATACATTCCAACGGCAAATTGAAAAAAAATTGACGGCACGGTTGGCGCAGTTAGTTAAGCGATTGACTGCTGCGCTGCGTGTCGCGACCTGTGAGTGACCTTATAATGGTTCCATTTTTTCCTTTTGAGGTACGGAACCCTAAAAAGATGTAGGATATTATGTTAAAGTATATCGAAACAATGAAGTAAACATTTACGGCGTTTCTCAGGGAAGTGTGCCCCTTGCCCCCCATTTATTCCAGTGTTGCAATTATAAAACATTCCAAGAATATAAGCACAATATTATTATCAGCTAACATCAATCACCACTGAAATACTAGTGCTGTGATATTTGGGCTTCGTTCTCATTGGTGATTTGAGTCTGTACACGTTACTTTTCAGTGGCGTCGTGGACGAGGGCTAAGTCATTGGTTAGAAGATTACAACAAAAAGTTTCGCTGACCATTTCGTAAAAATCAATAAGATGAAGTCGTCTAACTAAAGTGTGCAAAACGCAGATGGTCCCTTTTCTTTACAAAAATAAAATTTCAAATCTAATTTTGGTAATTTCGTTACAGAGACTCAAGAACACCTCATAAAAAAAGTGATACAGGCAAATCGATCGTTCAGTAAGATGACCGCGTGTGGCCTGTTCTGTGTCGACGCTGCGCTGCCAGTGCGTTTGATGGGAGTTTTCACTAATTATAACATTGTTCTGCTACAATACAATTTTTTGTAAAATAACTTTTTATGGGATGTAAACTCGATTAAGATAATTATTTTTGTGCCATTGATGATTACAACCTACTTATTCTTGAAAATAATTTGATGAAACATGTCACAAAAATTGGACCATGTAAAGACCAAAACTTGTTTGTAATAGCTTATTGGATGAGAAGAGGAGTGTTAGCTTCTCTAAGGGAAGCTCGCGCATGTCCGGGCGGCACGTGTGATGCGGCAGCATTGGTCGAACAACAAAGAGGAGTGTTAGCTTCTCTAAGGGGAGCTCGCGCATGTCCGGGCGGCACATGTGATGCGGCAGCATTGGTCGAACAACAAAGAGGAGTGTTAGCTTCTCTAAGGGGAGCTCGCGCATGTCCGGGCGGCACATGTGATGCGGCAGCATTGGTCGAACAACAAAGAGGAGTGTTAGTTTCTCTAAGGGGAGCTCGCGCATGTCCGGGCGGCACGTGTGATGCGGCAGCATTGGTCGAACAACAAAGCTGATCCGAACCAATTTCCTCCACCTCAGATTGGCCGAATATGTATAATTACTAAACATATTCGGCTTTCAGTCGGCTCGTGTCGATCACCACGCCCCAGCTAAACCATGTTCAGGTCGACTCGGCACAAATCGACCTAAGTCGACCGATTTTTTCTCGAACATAATATCTACGTATATTCGATTTGACCGGCCGGCTGCGCCCTTAGGTATGTTTAATGAGACAACCTTCCCTAGCCTGGAATTCGACCGATGTTCTGACGGCTCGGTTTACGTTTAAATAAATGTGAACCTCTGAACAATGATGTGAACACCTATCCGAGTGACGGCTTCCATAGAAACAGTGATTCTGTTACAATGGGAACTGCTTTATGTGTGTTTTACGATTTCACAATGTATTTTTGATTTACATACGCTTTTGTACCTACAGAAACTTTGACAAACTGCCATATTTATTCTCTTATTTATTATTTGACAGAAATTTAAAAGAATCTACTTATACATAAATAACTCTGCGACTCTATCGAGCAACGTTCAAAAAGATGCATACAGTCTGTGAAATGATCTGCATACATGCTACCCAGGAAGCATAGCATCTATGCAGGGGGCCTAAAACGGCCACATTAAGCAATTCCTCTAAAAGCAATTCATTTCCTGAATTCCCAGCAGATCATTAGCCATTCCTCTAATTTTCGTAAAATGGTGACACATATTAGCAGAATCGCATTCAATTCAATTCATAACAGAATCATATTTGGTGTAAATATTGCCTTTTGTATGGAGATTCGTAAAATGGTCCACATACTATGAATTGCTTTCATGAAGTTTAATGTCAAATAGCAGAATCATAAGAAGTTAGTCAAGAGCAACATTTTACAAATCATATTGATGATTTCATGAAGAACTATTGTAATAATGGCAGATTTAGCCCTATAGGAATATTTCCTAGAGCACGCGCGATATACGGAGACCATTAAGTATCGCCGATGATGCGTAGCTCTTCAGAAAATGGCAATAGTCTTTGAGATGACGGACCTCGAGTTTGTTGGTGCTAATAGGCTAAATAAAAGTGTGGATGATAGCACTCACATTGCTGTTGTTAGGCGGTTAGGCCTGCAGAATATGATGAGAGGTTTTTCGATACAATGTGTGTCCGTTTGGTGCCGGACGTAAAGAATAGCACCATCCCATTTCATCCCGTGGGTTTCGTAAAAGGCGACTAAGGGACTCACTAGAGAATGGGCAGCAGTTCTCTATGCATTTTAACACCATACTGCGATCGCCAACCAGCCTGCCGAGCATGGCGATTATGGCAACCCCCCCTCCCAAATGGAGAGGCCTATGTCCAGCAGTGGACGTCTTTGGCTGAAATGATAATGATGTGTGTGTGTATGTGAGTAGGTAGCTACCCCATACAGTTACAAACTATTTTTGCAAACATTGATACATATTTAGTGTTATCTTACTTCCTACATGGCATAGGCCTTATTACATGGGAATTGACGATATCACTGGTGAAATGTGGATGTTCTTAAGGTACACCTCTGCCTCACCCTTCGGGGATATATAGGTGTGATAATTATTATTATGTCATGTTATCTTACTTTACATGTACTCCAATTTTATTATTTACGAGGACATACAATAGACCTATTACTAAAATAAAACAATATTGATAGGAAAAATATTTTATAATTAAAACAATTCTCATCTTATATTATTTAAAAAATCTAACAATAATCAAATAATGAAAATAACAGAAACATAATGATTATTCAATCTTATTTTTCATTTAGGTTTGCGACTCTGATTTGAATATTTTAAGTGTTGATGCTGCCACGGAGGGGCCAACCGTGACTTCTTTGTATGGAATCACCATCCACTTGGAACAACACAGGCTGAAAACGAAAACTTAAATCATCAGTCAATAATTAACATAACTTTTAAATAAAATGAAAACATCATTGTTTTCATACACAGAGCCCCATACCTTTTTTGCTTAAAATTATAAGTTGTTTTTCTCCTTGTATTTCTTTAAAGGTATTGAATTACATGAATGTTAATCTATTTAATTTTTTTATTGGATCTACAATAAATTCATACCTTATGGGACACCAATATGGGATAAATATCTTTCGACTGCATCAGCAACACTCCCAAGGTTCCGAGCTATTCATTGGTTGGCACGAGCAGAAGCCATAACAGCTGCTGCAGCACCACCTGAGATAAAACTCTCCCGAGCCTCATCTAGTGGAGTCAGACGGTGACCTAAAATACGTAATATAAATAAAATTACCATTTTCAAGTCATTATATGCCTTAACCGCAATGTGAATAGCTGTAGGGTTACAAAATACCACTCTCTGCGGTATTTGCTGCCGAGTTCGACGAGTCAGAGGCACTGTTGTAGCATCGGGTGTGGTAGGACTTGGTGCTGACGCACGGGTCTGGGCAGGACTTGGGGCTGCAGTGATCTCGATATGGGGCTCAACATCGACAGAGCTCCCACTTTCAGTGTAGAAAGTCGAGTAGAATGTATTGTGTCTCAGGCACTCTAGCTGCACGCCTTTTTATTCCTAAAAATATTACAGTACATTTGAATACTTTTGCACAGCGATAAAATTAAATATTGATCTAAGATATACAAGTATGCACTTACTTCGTATTAAAAACAATCCAATTGACATGAAATAATGAAATTTAATTATTTAAAATTACGGACGTCTAGTTGAAGTTGACATAACGGGATAGACTAAAAACTCATTTGTGCGTGTTGCCAGCCTACAAAGTTTTTTATTGATTCTAATTTCCGTTCTCAGGGCTTATCTGAGGTATTTTTAACTGTTATGAGTTTATTATAATGAAATAATATAAAAACTATAGATTTAAGACATACAAAACTAAATTAATTCATAAAAACTGTAAAGAAAAATTAACCGGTAATATTACGGTCTTTATTTTTTTCATGCGGCAATATTTACACTAAATATGATTCTGTTATGAATTGAATTGAATGCGATTCTGCTATTATGTGTCACCATTTTACGAAAATTAGAGGAATTGCTAATGATCTGCTGGGAATTCAGGAAATGAATTGCTTTTAGAGGAATTGCTTAATGTGGAAGTTTTAGGCCCCCTGCTGAGCTCTTGTAACGAAATCAATATGACAACGCGTACTCATTTTGGTAAAATAAGTAATTCACCTGATTACAAATAAAAAATACTACACAAAAGGCACTGGAACGAGGTAATCGAAATGAACTTAGCGAACGATCAATTGAGCTTAGTCATAACTCTTCGATATAAGTATTATATTTATAAACTACCTACTAATAATTTATAAATCCCTATTCAATCTACCCTCTCAAGTTTAAAACTAAAACTTAGAAAATCTGATACTAAAATGATATTAAATTTTAACATAGTAGGTTTTCTATAAAATAAACTATTTTAAATTATAAATTATTTGAATGTTTGAAGAGACAAAAAGAAACTACAAAAATATTTTATCATTTAAAGCAAAGCAACGCCATCTAGTAACAGCATAATTAACTTTTGCTAGTCGTTAACAATTTTTACGCCGGATGGCGTCATTTTTCGCTTCACACGATTTTATTTCTGTACTATCCATGGATTTTTGCAGCCCACTGTAGTTAACTCAACGTAACAACCGTTTACGCTGAGTACGCAGCCGCCAGCCTACGTATTAATGTGCAACCTAGCAATTAGATCAATTACATGGCATTCCATATTATTGTTTGTGAATTCAGTTATTAGATCAGCCTTCAGCTTAATACACTGTTTCTCTGTAATTAAAATAATTATAATAAATAAAGTTTTTTTTAACTTAATTCCCGATCGCCGTATTGGTATGGCAACCAGAGCAATTTTGTGCGGTGGTCGGGGTCACTATCGGTTGAGTACGGGTTGGAATGTGGTGTAAGGCAAGGCGGGCTAACCTCGCCGACTCTTTTCAACTTGTATATTGACCGTCTGATCCGTGAACTCAGTAGCGCCGGTGTGGGTTGTTCGATTGATGGTGTTCTTGTCAACAACATCAGTTACGCAGACGACATGGTGCTGCTGAGTCCATCGATCAGTGCCCTTCGAAAATTGATTTCGATCTGCGAGCGGTATGTGGGGGCCCACGGGCTCAGATATAACGCCATTAAAAGCGAGCTCATGGTATTTAAGGCGGGATCTAAAACTTATGACACTGTCCCACAGGTTATGCTGAATGGCAATGTCCTTAAAAGAGTCTCGCAGTTCAAGTATCTGGGCCACTGGGTCACCGAGACGCTTGCAGATGATATTGATATAGATAGGGAGCGCAGGGCTTTGTCTGTTAGAGCCAATATGCTGGCTCGTAGGTTCGCGCGCTGTACTGCGGAAGTGAAAACAACATTGTTTAGGGCATATTGCCAAGCGTTTTACACGTGCAGCCTATGGGTCAAGCATACGAAAAAATCGTACGACACCCTGCGTGTTCTCTACAATAATGCCTTCAGGGCGCTGATGAAGCTGCCTCGCTACTGTAGCGCGTCGGGTATGTTTGCGGACGCAAATATAGATGGTTTTGCGGCGATTATACGCAAGAGAGTTGTGTCCCTGATGCGTCGCATACGAGTCAGTTCCAACAGTTACCTTCAGCTGTTCGCATGGAGAATGGATCTGGATTTGGATTGCCCAATAATGCGGTACTGGACCAGGCTGCATATTGAGCATTCCGGATCCAAACCTAAATTTAGACTAAGATGAACTATATACTTAATTGTAATTTATATTGTTTATTATTAATGACTTTTTAGATATGATTTTATTTCTCTCAGATAATGAAAAAAAATGATGTGACATATGTGTGTATTTTAATTAGGTTTGATGATAAGTGTAGATAATGTGTTTTAATTTTATTTCATTTGAATGTTTTAGTATAATATTATTGTGTATGTGTGATTTTGTGATCTTATTTAATGTAATTTTATGGACTATGTCTGAAAAATAAATAAAATGATGATAACTGGCGCAGTCGGTAGGATCGCGACGCTCTAAGTTCGAATACAACTCTTTGGCATAAGAGTGACGGTTCTCAAATCGTTCCTTCGCGATCCGCAAAGAATCTTACTTGCGGTCGGGCACCTGTATACCAGTAGAAACGTGTTTCTTCGGAGAATTGGAGGAAGCTGTTGGCAGAGACAAGACTCGACAGGAGATGCAGTGGCTGCTTTGGTAGGTGCTCTCGTATTTCCAAGTTTCCATGCTCTATTTCCTGCCTTAATATAATTTGTGTATTTTATTTCTAATATAGTGTCTGTTTATAAGCTAAAATCGCGGTAGGCAACCACTTATTATAGCGTGAAGATATTGCGTGAAATTCCACGTGCAATACTACACCTCTATTGTTTGTTTGAGTGCCACTAGACAGGTAACTTACAGTACAACAATGTCGCTCAGAGATTATGATGCTAACTATAAACCGTACAAACTAATAGCAGATTTCATGCCAAGATATGATGGTAATCCTAAATTACTTAGATATTATATTAGAGAGGTAGATAGTTTATTAACTTTAACTAGTGAAGCAGATCGTTCGCATCCGGAATTTATCTGCCTGATTAAGAGTAGGTTAAGTGGTCCAGCTATCGATGCCATAGCATACGAAGAATACCTTAGTTCCTGGGAGTCAGTTAAAAGAGTTTTGATTAGACGCCTTGGAGAACCACGCAACGAGATACAGGTTATGCAGGAGCTCACACGAGTACGTAAGTCAAAGAACGAGGATGCGGAAACCTTTGGCAAACGGCTCCGTGAATTGTTAGACACATTATACTCTGTAGGGGAACATGGTAACAAATCTTATTATGAAAAGATGGTAATTGAACAGTACGTGAATCATTTAGACTCATGTGTCATTAGGTGTTAGAATTGCAAAACCAGAAACATTTGAAGAAGCTATTATTGCTGCTAGGCAAGAAGAGGCTAAGCTCGCATATAATAGATCTAATAATTTTAATAGCCCTTCAACATCCCAAGCGAAACCAAAGGAGTCGTTTAAGCAGCAGCCTAACAATAGTCCTTTTCATCCTAACCTAGTAAATCCAACAATGATGCCATTTAAGCCACAACAGAATAACATGAACCCAGAACAGCGTCAACAGTGGATACAGTCTATGTTGCCCTGGAAAAACCGACCAGCATCAGATAACATCAGACCAGGTGGTTCAAGTAATTTTAGAAGTGCAAACTTTAGGAACCAACCTAACGTTCCAAAACAGCAGATTAATCCTCCTGAGGTATCATCGGACGTCACTATGCGTACGGCAGGTAAGCCAGAAAACCCACAGTTTGCATCGGGGCACTTATTTTATATCCCGAGCCAAATGGAAGGTCAGGTGCAACCAATGCCCATTGGTAGTGAGTATATCGGCCAGTTCATAGACATTAATAGCGACGTCTCCGAGCCTAACGTAGACGAACAAGAGGTAAGCCAAGAACAGGATTTTACTCTGGACCCCGATCAAGACAACCGGACATAGTATCCTTTAACTTACAAGCTAAACAATTTTTACCATATTTTTTATTTTTTCAATAGATACAGGAGCTAGTCATTCAGTTATTGCATCTGATGTGATTATTGGTACTATTTTTGAATACTGTGTAGAAACAGAGCCATATCAAATAGTAACGGCTCATAGTTCATCAGTACACGACAAAGTAGTATACCTACCCTTGCCCCCTGTGTTTAATAGCGATATAACCCATACATTTTTAATATTTGATTTTGATACGAAGTATAAGGGTCTAATAGGATTCGACCTTTTAAAGAAACTGAAAAGCAATATTGATTTGAACAATAACGTGTTACGAACATCAACAGCACAAATACCTATTCACTTTAGCTCTCCACCGCAAAAGATAAAAATCGATCCGAAGTGTGAAAAGATAGTTACTGTTAAAACTAACTACGTGGACGGGCAATACTTACACGATGATTTTTATTGGTCAGATAACTTAAAATCACCAGCAGCTATAATTAACGTTTTTAATGGTTGTTTTAAAACTTCAGTTATTAATTTTAGTGATGATAAAAAATATATTCCAGATAAGAGTTCAATGGAACTAGAGTTGTATAATGAGGTCAATAACATTCAAAGTCATAAAATTAATACCGCACAAGTGCAATCAGACATTGATAGTATATTAAATGAAAACTTGAAGAAAATTCGTACAGGGCATATGAATGAGGAAGAAAAGCGTGAAGTTACTAGGCTATGTTATCAGTATAGAGACCTATTCTATTCAGAATATATTCCATTGACCTTTACGCACGCAGTTAAACATGAACTTAGAATAAGCGATAGTACACCAGTTTTTGTACGTAGTTACAGACAAGCCCCCCAACAACGCGATGAGATTCGTAAGCAAGTAGATAAACTTTTACAGCAAGGCATTGTTAGAGAGAGTATATCCCCTTGGTCATGTCCCGTGCATATTGTCCCAAAAAAACCTGATGCATCAGGAAAAGTTAAATGGAGACTTGTAATCGACTATAGACGACTGAATGATCGTATGATCGAAGACAAGTATCCTTTACCCAACATCCATGACATCTTAGATAGATTGGGGCGTGCCCAGTATTTTACGACCCTGGATCTCGCCAGTGGTTACCATCAAGTGGAAATGCATCCTAATGATATTGAAAAAACAGCGTTTACAACTGAACGAGGGCATTACGAGTTCTTAAGAATGCCCTTTGGCCTAAAAAATGCGCCAAGTACATTTCAACGCTTAATGGATCATATTCTAAGAGGAATAGATAACGTTTATACGTATTTAGATGACGTTTATATCAACATCTTTACAACAACACATGGAAAAATTAAAACAAGTCTTTGATCGGTTTAAAACTCACAATTTAAAAATTCAATTAGATAAATCAGAATTCTTACAGAAACAGGTTAACTTTTTAGGACACGAACTTACAAATGAGGGCTTGAAACCTAATAAGGACAAAATTAAGGCAGTATTAAATTTCTCGTTGCCTAAGACTCAGAAGGAGATAAAGGCTTTTCTGGGGCTAGTGGGGTATTACAGGAAATTTATTAAAGATTTCGCGAAGTTAACTAAACCTATGACTTTATGTCTTAAGAAAAATAGTAAAATTGTCCATTCACCAGACTTTTTGGAAGCTTTTAATAAGTGTAAGCAAATCTTAACAAATGCCCCAATACTACAATACCCTAATTTTGATGAACCTTTCGTGCTTACCACCGATGCATCGGATGTAGCATTAGGTGCGGTATTGTCGCAAGGCATTGTAGGTTCCGATAAACCGATAGCGTACGCGTCTCGGACACTATCAGACACCGAATCACGATATTCTACAATAGAAAAAGAGTTACTAGCAATAGTATGGGCAATTAAGTATTTTCGTCCTTATCTTTATGGTAGAAAGTTCGCTATTTACACAGACCACAGGCCCCTTACTTGGTTAATGTCCCTGAAAGATCCTAACTCTAAATTAACTAGATGGCGTTTAAAGCTTGCAGAATACGACTATAAAGTAGTATATAAAAAGGGTCAACAGAATACTAATGCGGATGCTTTATCTCGCGTTAAGATATTTCACGGTAGTATCGATTCATTAGCAGTCAATTTAGATGATAATGAGGATGATGAAATAATTAATCGAATATTTGAGAACGCACGTAGAGTAGCTGAAAATGAAACGGAGGCAGCCGTGCCCCAAGATAATGACAATATTCAATCACGTGTTCCTATGTGAGATTGGGGAACGCTAGGGGCGTTCCCCAATCTCACATAGGAACAGAATCAGATAGTATGAGCATAGTGTCAGCCGAACCTGAATTAGTTTCTACACGGCATACACAACCAGACAATGAAAATAAGGGCATACCTATAATATCAGACGCTATAGATCGACAGCTGAAACAATTACACATTAGATCAACATCCGGTTCTCTAACAGATCCACTAACTCTAAAGTTGTCATCAAATATGTTTTTATTCCAATTAATAATACAGAATCAGAGATAGTCAGGTTCTTAAAGGAACACACAATTGCCGACCGAGTGTTTCATTGTTATTTCCATAGTGAAGAACTCTATCATGCCTTCTCCAGAGTCTATACTACTATATTTAACGAGCGTGGCCCAAAGTTACTTAAATGTACTACGCGTGTGACCCTAGTAGAGAACAAGATTGAACAACAAGAGTTAATTAAGAAATATCACGAAGGAAAGACGACAGTTCATCGCGGTATTCAAGAGACGTATAAACAGTTGCATAGAAATTATCACTGGCCTAACATGTTACTTACCATTCAGAGATTTGATAATCAGTGCGAGATTTGTTTGCAGTCTAAATATGAGCGCAATCCTCTAAGACCACCACTAGCTATTACAAATACACCACGCAAGCCAATGGAACACGTATTTATGGACCTTTATTCAACAGGCGGAGTAACATTCCTCACAATCATTGATAATTTCTCTAAATATGGTCAGGCAGTTCCTTTAAACGCATGTAGTAGTGTGCATGTAGCGGAAGCATTGCTAGACGTATTCTCGGTATTAGGTTTACCAAACAAAATAACCACGGACTCAGATACTAAGTTTGATAATGACGTCATAAAAGATATCTGTGCCTTACATAATATTAATATACATTTTACGACACCGTATAACCCTAACTCTAATTCACCAATCGAACGTTTACATTCCACATTAGCTGAAATAATTAGAATACAACGAATGACCAATAAAGACGATCCCATGCAGCTTATCATGAAGTATTCTATTATTGCATATAATAACTCTATCCATTCAGCAACAGATTATACACCTCATGAGCTATTATTCGGACACACAGCATTTAGAAATCCGCTGGAACTATACTATCCAAAGGAATTCTATCAGGATTATGTTATTAAGCACCGCGCTAACGCCGAGGCAGTTCAAGAATGTATTGCAGCACTTATGTCTAAGAATAAAGAGCAGGTGATTTCTAAACGAAACCAAGATGCAGAAGAAATCCAGTTCAAGGTAGGTGAGACCGTTTATAAACAGGTAGCAAAGTCAGCACGCAGTGATAAGACTAAGCCAGTCTTCAAAGGACCCTACAAGATCATCCACCTTCATCCAAATAATGTGGCTGAAATTATAGGTACCCACGCAAACTCTTAGTCTATTAGGGTCCACTTTAAGCTACTACGAAGGCCTCATCTTGTTGCAGGACCCTCATCTCAGGAGCCATCGTGCTCTACGCAACAGGAATCGTAACCATTGACCCGGTAAATAATGAAAATGGTATCCTTCTCCTAAAACAAGGACAGCTCCTTAAACAGGATAACTACTTTAGTCTCGCTTGCGTTTACAATATTACAAATATTCATTTAACGTCCATCCAACTTATGTCATTATATGCAAGCACTAAAGCAGCTGAAAGTGTAATGTCAGGAGAGTTACATGAAACATATAGAAATCAAATAGAGTATAGCTTAGATCAAATAGGTAAAAAGATGAAGTTTTTAAGCCCGCAGGTTAGAAAAAGACGCGGCTTGATTAATGGGTTAGGTACTGTTGTTAAATCCATAACTGGAAATCTCGATCATGATGATGCAGCAAAATTTGAAGAAGAAATCTTAAACATACGAAATAGAATTAATAATGTTCAGAACATGCAAAGAAAGTCATTCTAGCACAAAATACAATAAATGAGTTTGGCAATCAATTAAATAAATTGAATAACAATCAGAAAAATTTGGCTAGCATATTGCAAAACATTACACGTAATAGTAACGACGTAACTAATCATATTCATTTTCTAGATTTAAACGTACAGATAGATTTTAGTTTACAGATTATCTTAGATAAGTTAATGTTGTTAGAAGATGCCATAACGTTCGCACAACTGGGCACCATGCATCCTAGTATTATAAGCCCTCAAAACCTTATAGAGGAATTAATCAACTTAGGTAACGTCTATTCGTTTAGACCAGTAGCTATAATTAATCTTAGTAACATTCATAGGATAGAAAAATCAATTAGAGTTAAGGCATATAGTACAGTACACTCTATAAACTTTATCCTAGAAATCCCATCAGTAGCCTCACAAACCTATGACCTAATTCATCTCTACTCCATTCCCAATAAAAATAACCTAACGATTATCCCTAAATCCAAATACCTTGCACTTGGGAACGATGAGTACGCCTACCTAGAAGAAGACTGTCAACCCATAACCGATGACATCCAGCTTTGCAAGACCCTGGACACCAGAAAAATTGAAGACACCGAAGACTGCATCCCATCCCTCATTCAGCATCGTCAAGCAAACTGTACACATGCCAAGATGAGCCTAAGAAGAGGAAAAATTCAAAAGATCGGAGATAACAATTGGCTACTTGTCCTGAAGGAAGATGAAATTGTCAAAACACAGTGCAAAACTAAGACAGACTACAAAAAGCTAACTGGGATTTATCTCGTCACATTAACAGAAGATTGTCAAATTAACGTCATGAACAGTACATTACGAGCACACACAGACACAATCGTCATCAATGAGGTCATACCTTTACCAGAGCAACATCAAGTCTTAGAAGAAACAGTCAAATATGAACTACAGTTAGAAGACATCTCACTAAACAGCATCCATGAACTTATCAACAAAGCGAGCGACCTCTCCTTACCGGATGACATCAATTGGCCAATGATGATGGCCACACCAAGTTGGACTACGGTACTCCTCTACGTCTTATTAGTAGCAGCAGCATCCTGGAAGCTGTACCAATGGAAGATCACTAAGATCTCAGAAGACATCAAAGGCAGCGAGGACACCAAAGGCAGCGTGGACGCTGCCAGAAGCAAAAGTTGCTTCTATCTTATGGAGGGAGGAGTTAACTCAACGTAACAACCGTTTACGCTGAGTACGCAGCCGCCAGCCTACGTATTAATGTGCAACCTAGCAATTAGATCAATTACATGTTATTCCATATTATTGTTTGTGAATTCAGTTATTAGATCAGCCTTCAGCTTAATACACTGTTTCTCTGTAATTAAAATAATTATAATAAATAAAGTTTTTTTTAACTTAATTCCCGATCGCCGAAACATAACTGTACATATATATATATATATTTTTATTTTTTTTTTTTTAAACTTTGCCCCACACTAGGAATTTCTCCTGTATCGTGGATGCGTTTACAAACATTTAAATTCACATACACAAACAGCCAGACCCGAAACAACTACTGTAGGTCATACAAATATTTGTTCCGTGCGGGAATCGAACCCGCGACACGCAGCGCAGCTGTCAATCGCTTAACTAACTGCGCCAACCGTGTCGTCACAAATAATAGTCGTATAATATAATAAAGATAACAATATTTTACAATTTCCCCGTAACTATACCCACCCAGTGCGCCTGAATGGGACAGTCCTGTCGGGATGCAATCATTTGCAAAATGCTGTTGGTACTACCGCGCAGTCTTTGAAATAATGACGCAACTTCCTTACGCACTATAGCGTGGAAACCATCCACGCGCGCGTTGGCGAACATTTGCGACGCACTACAATGCCGCGGCAACTCCAACAGCATTCTGAAAGCATTATTATACTAAATACGCAGGACGTTGTAGGCTCGTTGCGTATACCGAACCCATAAGGCGCTCGAGTAAAAAGATTGCAATATGCTCTAAAAAGCGTTAACTTTACTTCTTTGTTACATCGAGCGAACCTACGGGCCAGCATACCAATGAGTTTACGCCGTTCACTTGAACTTTAACCTTTCTATCTTTCAGGTATGATTTTAGTAAATCAAGAGCTGTATTCCTAATCCCATAGTGCTCTAGTTTCAGCAAAAGTGTCTCATGGTTTATGCAATCGAACGCCTTAGAGAAGTCGCAAAAGATTCCAATGGCATCTTGTGCTTCCTCCCAGGCGTTAAAAATGTTCTTTATTAGGGAGACAGCGTCAGTGGTACAACGCCCTTTGGTGAAACCGTACTGTTGTTCATGAAAGATGGAATTTTTATTAAAGTGACGTAACATTTGATTGAGCATCAACTTTTCAAACACCTTACTGAGAACTGGCAAAACTGACACAGGCCTATAATTGTTGGGTTGTTTACTAACTCCGGATTTGAACAAAGGAACTACTTTACTGTGTTTCATGAGATCCGGAAAGACTCCATGGTCCACACTGGTGTTAAATATGAAAGCTAAATAGGGCGCAATGGTTTCTATCTACAGACATCCCCTAGAGATTTTCTGTTGATTTAATTTTAAGATCTTTAAAATCTTTAAAAGCCAATCTTTAAAAGCTTTTATAACAGCCTCGGGGTTTGTATGCTGAAACCTAAACTCCATAGGGCAAGCTTTTACATTCTTTCTATGTAAGGCAGCAGAAAGCACGAGTGAGGAATTTAAAGTTTCAGTAGTTTTAAGGGGAATATTAGCAAAAAAGTTTTCGAATTCCTGAGCTATTTCTACATGCTATGCGATGGGCCCATGTGCAGTCTCTAAATTAAACTCCGTATTACGCTGTTTTTTCCTACCTGTTTCATTATTTATTATTTGCCAGGTAGTTTTTATTTTATCATCAGCAGATTTTATTTTATTGCTAATATAAAGAGCTTTAGCTAATTTGCACACATTTTTAATAGTTTTAGAATATTTTGCAACATGCTGATGAAAGCTACTACTATTCATATGTTGCTTTAGGCCATAAAGTTCAAAAAGATTTTCCCTGCTTTTACGAATACCTGGAGTCGCTCAATCACTAAATAAGAACTTTGTGTAAATACTTTTAGTCTTTAGTGGAAAAGTGTCATTAAAATGCGTCTTTAATAGTGAAAAGAACTCGGCGTAGAACTCATTTGTGTCACAAATATTATTAAAACTCTGAACACATAATTTACTGGCCAAAGAATTATTTAATTTCTCTAAATTTTTACTTGTGGTTGCCCTAAACCTTATTTGAAAAGAATAGAGGAGCAAAATGTTATTGTTTGTCCACTGTGATCAGATGGCAACTTATTTACAATTTGTTTGTGTAAGTAATCACAATTACAAAAAATATTATCTATACAAGTGGCAGAAGAAGCCGTCACTCGGGTTGGTTCAGCAAAAACGTTTGACAAATTAAATTACCTAAAAAGACTTAATAATCTGATAGTATTCGCGTTATTTTCTAATAAGTTAATATTGAAATCACCACATATGATTATTGACTTACTATTTGTACTAAGTTTTTGAATACATCTTCCATTACAGAATCAAACACGGATAGATTCTGGTAACTTGGAGGTCTGTATACACATACTATAACATGCTTATCGAGCTCAACACAGGACAATTCAATGGTGTGTTCAACAGATAGTCCAATGATGTATTTTCGTTCTTTCGGTTTAATAGAATTTTTTATTAATATTAATGATCCTATTAAATGTAAAAATGGTATTATTATTATAATGCTGTGGAAGTAGCTAAAATAGACCAAACGCGTGGTTTCTACATCTGTTAACTGTCTTATCTTCCTAACAGCATAAGCAGCCGAGCTTAATCACCCCGCAAGAGATGGCATAATCTGTGGTCCCCATTGTAGTTTCTCGTCTAGAGTGATTCCTAGGAAAACCGTTTGATTAATACGTTCCAGTTTTTCACCATTCAATATGATATTATATTCGCTACTTCTAACATTAGGTAGTTTAAATCTAATGCATTTGTTTATTTTTTTCATTTAGAACCAAATTATTTACCGTAAGGCGTAAACCAATCTTGGACCTGAAGAATAGAATTAGTCGCGTCGTCAAGGTTTTGTGATCGTCGGTCTATTTTAAAGATCAATGACGTGTACGTCGTTATATGGAAATAACACCATCTTCGGTTGATTTTGAAGTAATTGGGGTAAATCATTAATGTAAACTAAAATGAGGAATGGACCCAATATCGAACCTTGAGGAACGCCTGAAGCTATTTCAGACCCGGATGAGTTCATGCCGTCTACTTGAACTTTATTAACCTTTCTATCTTTCAGGTATGATCTAAGTAAATCAAGAGCTGTATTCCTAATACCATAGTGCTCCAGTTTCAGCAGAAGTGTCTCATGGTTAACGCAATCGAAAGCCAAGAGGTCACAAAAGATTCCAATGGCATCTTGTGCTTCCCCCCAGGCATGAATTGTTTTTTATTAGGGTGACACCGGCTTCAGTGGTACAACGACCTTTAGTGAAACTGTACTGTTGTTCACGAAAGATGGAATTTTTATTGAAATGACGTAAAATTTGATTGAGCATCAACTTTTCAAACACCTTATTGAGAACTGGCAGAATTGACACGGCTATATAATTGTTGGGTTCTTTACTATCTCCGGATTTAAACAAAGGAACTATACTATGTTTCATCAAATCCGGAAAGACTCCTTGGTCCACCCTGGTGTTAAATATGAAAGCTAAATAGGGCGCAATGGTTTCGATGAGAATGTTTGAGAGACTTCGTCAAGAGCTTCATGATTCTTGTAGCGTACAAAATGTTCATGTCGAGAGTTAACCAAATCTCAGTGAGAATAAATTTAAGCCAAAACCCAAAAAATCTAATACAAAGTAAGAAAATGACATCCAAGCACTATGATATAAGTTCAATGCTATAACAGAAATCCAGTTGGGGAATATGAAACGTTTCAAACTTTTGTTAATGTTGAGGTTCATATTGAATAAAATATTAATGAAAGTCCACAGGAGCGTGAAAATAGATTGTAGGGTGCTTAAGTGTCATATAAATTAAGGAATGGAAGTCAACAAGAGCGAGACCGTAAAACATTGGTCTCGCTCTTCTTGACTGTTCGGCTAGTAAAATAAAATAATTTACACGTGTTGGCGTTACATAAAATTCCATTGAACGAAGTTACGTAAATACATCTTCCAAATTAAAAATCTATCGATTGACAAACGCACACTCCAATTAAGATTCAACTGCGTTCCGAAGCAGTCATGTCTTCATATTCTTCTTGTGTGTCTCTAACCGACGGAGATGGGCGAGAATTAAAAGAAGACGACTTTATCCTGGAAACAGAACCGACCACGACCATTGAAAATAATGCTTCAACACCTGATAAGTTACTTGGAAAAGACTTGCAATCAGTATTAAGGCCAATAAATATGATGCAAGCTATGTTTTTCTGTGCTAAGTACAAGATTCGGAACAATGTGATCACAACCAATAGTGTTTTCTATAACATTGTTTCTGTTTCCGTCATGATTATAGTAACGTGTGGCTGCTATTATACAACATTTGGTTCCACATTCTCTGACGATGTGAACGGTTTCAAATATATCCAACTTTTAGCTAAAATCTATGTCTTTCTTGTAGTTGTCATGAGCACTCTTTTGAACTGCTGCAACAACATTATTCAGAAGTACAACAACGTGCTGTTTGTCATGAAAATCCAGGCTATCTTTAGGAATCTCAACATTGACAAAAGTTTGAAAAGTTTCATATTCCCCAACTGGATTTCTGTTATAGCATTGAACTTTTATCATATTGCTTGGATGTTATTTTCTTTCTTTGTAATAGATTTTTTGGGTTTTGGCTTAAATATTGTCACTGAGATCTGGTTAACCCTCGACATGAACATTTTGTACGCTACAAGAATCATGAAGCTCTTGACGAAGTCTCTCAAATGTTGGGTGAAACATGCTAAAATGTCAGAATGTGTTTATAATTCAGACAACAAGGCTTATTGGAATGCAAAGTTCGAAATTTATATGGAAATCTTCGAAGCATATAAAATATTTGAGAAGACGTTTAATCAAGTGGTACGTATCTAATCTACGCATAATCTACACTAATATTATAAAGAGGAAAGATTTTTTTGTTTGTTTTTATGTTTGTAACGAATAGGCTTCGAAACTACCGAACCGATTTAAAAAAATATTTCACCAATAGATAGCTACATTATTTTATTTAAAAAAAATAGGGATCCGTGGGAAATTTGTAATATTGTACCCCAAGGTAGAAAACCCAAAATTGTTTTTGGCGTACGCTGCGAAAACTACTAATGATATAACAAAATAATGTACTACAGGTATAAAGGTCATAATAATGTCTAAAAAATCTTTTATAGTTAAGTCACAATAACAGCTTTTGTGTTCTAAAATTGAATTACAGTGCAGGTCGGAATAAATCGGACTTTAAAATACTTTCGGAACTCAAGTGCTGTGATGGGACGAGTGATTTTTGTGTTTGCTGGAGATTTCAGGCAAACACTTCCTGTTATCGCTAAAGGAACGCGTGCTGATATCATGAAGGCTTGCCTTAAATCATCCCTTTTATGGAACTCAGTACATACGCTCAATTTACGCACCAATATGAGAGCACGTCAAACGAACAATTACGATACCCATTTCCCAGAAAAGTTACTTAAACTTGGAGAAGGAAAATTTCCATCTACAAATGCGAACTGCCACCAAGTAGTATTGGATAATGGATTAGGTCAAATTGTTCACAGTTTAGAACATCTTATTAATGATATTTACCCTGAAATCGAAAATCTACATACAAGGAACTACAGCTGGCTTTGTTCGAGAGCAACAGTGTCACCTCTTAATGATTCCGTTATTGAAATAAATGATATTATATTACAAAAAGTACCAGGCGACAATAAATGTTACAAATCCATCGACACAGTATGCAACATCGAGGACACTGTACACTACCCTCAAGATTTTTTTTTGAAATTCCATAAATCCACCTGGTTTGCCACCACACATCCTAAAGCTAAAAGTTGGTCTCCCCATGATGCTATTAAGGAATTTCAACCCTTTCAGTATACAGTGTAATGGCACAAGAGTTTTAATCAAAGAACTTCGAGACAATGTCGTTGTAGCCACCATCGTCCCGCACCCGCAGCCGGACAGCTCGCACACATATTCCAATGATACCGACGGATTTGCCTATTTCGTTTAAGAGGCTGCAGTTCCCGGTTAAAGTTTTATTTGCTTTAACAATAAATAAGTCCCAAGGACACAACCTTTTCACTGGTTGGCATTGACTTGAAAAAAGAGTGTTTTCTTATGGGCAATTGTATGTTAGCCTGTCCCGCGTGGGGTCTTCGGAAAATCAATTTATTTTGTTTCAAACGAATACCAATTCAAATATAGTTTATAGAGAAGCCTTGCAATGATTTTACACTTTATTCTCATTTTCTTTCTTTCAAGAAAAAAAATGTAACCTTTCTGTAGTCTAGTTTTGGGTTCAGACTTTGTTTTTTTTTACGATTGAGTGAGTCATGTCAAAACTATTTTCATTGTGTTTTCCATGACACTGTACATTGCTTCTGCGATTATATTAAAATGATGTGTGTTAGTATATAGAAGGTATGTTTGTCGCCTCTTCACGCAAAAACTATAGTACTAAAGTACGTCATAACTACTGGTATCTTACTCCACTTTTTCAAAAATGGCATCCATTTTATACGTAATAGGGCGACCAGAGTGACCTGCAATTTTGACATCAAAATTTCCGGATTGAAAACGCTTAAACCAAACAGACACTGCACCAGGTCCATAAACATCGCAAATTTTTTTCGCGGCTTGCGTTGCATTTTTACCTTTTTTGTAGTAAAATTTTAAAATGTATCGAATTTCTTCATTAGATTCACTCATCTTGACAGTACGAAAAACAAATGAAAATCACACATTTTCCTATGTTGATATTGGAATTATATTCTTTAAAATTTAAACTTTCAATGATACCAAAACCAGCCAGATACGAATAGTATAGCCAAAGAGATTTTATTACAAGTTTATACATACTATAATGCGAAAAGACTTTTTCCCCAACCTAATATTATTAAAAGAATAACATAGAATTTAGTAAGTATTATTAGTAAAAAAAAAGGTAATATTATTATTACTATTTAAAAAAAAAATCGTCCCCGGTTGAAATTTTTGTTGAGACCAAGGAAATAAAGCAGAAGTGAAAATATTAAAAATGAAAGGAATACATACCATTAAAAGAAAAACGCGAACAAACATCACAAAACACCGTCACTACGGTTAAAATATGCTTTTAAAAAGCTACGACATGAACAGACTAGGCTAATTTACAAAAAAAAGACCGATCACGCCAATGCTTCAACTCAAAAGAAATAATAGGTATTTTGACAACATTGTTTCGAAGCCTATTGAGAAAATTTTTGGATTGGAAAATCAATTAATTTAAAAAATGAATAGCCCAAAATACAAAAAGAGTTCGAATGCGGAACGCGCAAACAAGTTACTATACTGCAGTACCTAAGTATAATAAAATCGTAGTGAAGTCAAAATGATACGTTGAATATTATTGAAAACAAGTATTTGCTTGAGGTCTGGAACCGATTCATACGCCGTAAATATAGTTTTCAGAATGTTTGTATGAATGTATGTTCCAGCATCACGCAAATTCTACCGGCTGTCCGGAATATAGTATAATAATATGCATTTGAGCAGAATATATATTCTGTTCAAATTTTGAATAAATATTCTCTATAAGTCTGGTCAGCCAGTAGGGTTATATATTATCACGCTATTTATTGTGGGGGATGACCAATATTGCATTTATGTTTGTAATACGAGCCAAACGGTCAGAACATAGCAGATAGTTACAGGTTTCACCTATTAAGTGATTATCATCACGCTGTATCTTTTTGGAGCTAAGCAGTCAATCACCATGAAATATACAGGATGGATTTTTAAGATGGGCAAGCAAGGGTACCTTAATCGTTGTAGCTACTCGCAATCGGTCTTAGGAGACTGTCACTAACTTTTTGATCGCAGATTTTGAAAAAGATGTAGTTTGCAAGAAAATGGACAATTTTCACAAAAAATCGTTATGCCAATTGCCCCTGTTTCTTACGAGGGTACACTTGCGCGAACCCACTTGTGCGAAAATACCCTTTTTCTTAGGTGTGCGTAGAGGTATCAAGTTGAAATTAATATCAATATCAGCTATAAAAAAAACTTCTAAGTCGACGCAATAAAAAAAGATGGCCATTTATGCGACATATTTTGATGGGATAAATTTATCCCAACTACGGAACCCTTCATTGCGCGTGGTCCGACACGCACTTGACCGGTTTTTTGATAATGAATAGACTGGCCGCTACAAAAGTCAGAAATGAAGAAATGAAAACGATTCTATTCTACAGCCTATTTGATTTTTGACAAATGTTGTATGGAAATGATGAAATTAAAACTGGTAATTAAATATACAGGGTGTTTGGTGCATCGTGTACCAAATTAAAATGGTCGACTGAAGGGGTCATCCGCTAGCCTTTCAGACCCCTTAACACCCCTCATGCTCTGTGGATTTTTTTTTATCGACTTTTTATCGTTTTCCAAAAAAAAGACCCAAATTTTACATTCAAATACAGATTTAAAAAAAAATATAAGGCGTAGACTCTGAATTTTAATTTTATTTCGATGTGTATTGTTTAAGAATACTTTTAAATACAAAATTAGTGATATTAGTCACCTAGTTTTTTTTTTAATTCACTCGCAAAGGTAAAACTTAAATTAAAGCTGTACATGTTACAGCTATTTATAAGGCTACAAAAAAAAACCAAAAGCGACCGGGATCTTCCAACTCCCTCATTAATTCTCCAGTCTATCCTCTTTCTAATGATGTGCCACATGCCATAAAAGTATTTTAACAACTTTGTGAATTTGCTAGAATTGTGAATCAAGTCACATAAAACTACATTCCAAATTCTAATGAAAAAATATTTATTTGTTCAACACTGCGTTCACAAAAACAATGCGGGTTGCAGGAAAACAATCTTGTTATTCTCAATAATAGTGACTTCATTGCACGTATTAACTGTTTCGACGAAATAACATTTGTTCGAAATATTATGTTTCCGAACATTCATTATACCACTGTTTTAATTACCATATTTTCATTTTACCAAACGCCTAAACAATAGAGGGGATCTGGCGCTCGGCGGCCGCTGCCGCGGCACGCTCGCTGCGCTCGCTCCCCTTCACGCGTTAATGGTCACTGTTCTAACCTAACCTAACCCAAATTATTCAATAACAGTAGTTGGTATCTGACGCAGATATGAACATTCAATGAACCACAGTTTTAATTACCATATTTTCACTTCACCAAACGCCTAAAAAATAGAGGGGATCTGGCGCTCGCAGATATTTATAAAATTATGGATAGCATAATGTCTATTTTTACATATTCGTTGAAATAAAATACCATGTAAAAATACATCGAACAAACAATATTCGTTAAAAAATAATTCTACTATTTGATAAGTTTGTTCTAAAAAAAAAATGTTTCTATAAAATTAATTGAATTGTGTTTCTGTGAAATATGTTTCATTCATCTAAATAGTCGTTGAAACAATATTATTCGAAATAAAAATACAAGGACCAAATATTATATGAAACATTTTCTACGAAACAAAATTCTATGAAATTTCTGTCTGCGAAACAAGGGAACACCCGCCATTTATACCTACGTTTTGTTCCTACTGAATTTCGTCTCTTTTCCCTTGATCTTTTATTTAGTAGGTATGTATGAGAGTAGACAATGTAGTGTTTGAAACTGCACATAACTATAGTCCATCGGTTTAGGTAATTAAATAAAGCTAATAAAAAAACCACGTGACGTGGTTAACTGACGGAGTATAGATATTAAAACATTCGTGTGATACTATTAAAATACAACACAACACAGCTGTGAAAATCCCAAGTCAAAACATGAACTATTTGCATACTTTGCCAGCACATAGCTCCGATATCCCACGGATTTGCAACTTGGGTACGTTTATTTAGATAGTTCTAGGGAATTCTGGTGCACATACTTTGACCGTATCGATTACGTTTCGATTTTGGGTTTCTAGTCCATACATTCTGGACCATGTCCCAACTGCAAAACTAATGATAGAGATCGTAAACAAAGGTCACGACCGCGTAACAGAAAGATGCCAATGCAAAATATTTAATTTTCGAATCATTATAGCCTCTGAAAGTACTCCATGTTTAACAACTGCATTGAAAAAGTGTATAAACAGCCAGTGTGAATTATTAAAAAAAATACCTATTAAGCGGGACGGCCCGCGGCGGTGACGGATTGTTCCATGTTTAAAATTTAAACAACTTCCGTTTGCCTCGCCCGACCTGCAGTGCTATTCTGTAATTATCTCACCGTGAAAATTAGGTGAAGTGAGCGTGGAGTGAGCTGTCAGTGAAGGATTAACACTATTAACAACTCACTTCAAGCTCACTTCACCTACTTACGTTTACACGGTGAGATTTTTTCAGAATAGGTCGGCAGTTTCCTATCGCTCTCGTCACGCATTCACCAGCTTACTCCCCAAGTCAAGCGTGCGTAAAGAAGTTTTACTTCAAAAACTTTTCCCGTCAAAATCAGAATCGTTTATTTGCTTAAGAGTGTGGGTACAAAAGATGTTGCACATATAAAATTCAGTGCAAAGACATATTCTGCCATGCACTGATGGCTTGCAAAGACATATTCTGCCATGCACTGATGGCTTGCAAAGACATATTCTGCCACGCACTGATGGCTTGCAAAGACATATTCTGCCACGCACTGATGGCTTGCAAAGACATATTCTGCCACGCACTGATGGCTTGCAAAGACATATTCTGCCACGCACTGATGGCTTGCAAAGACATATTCTGCCATGCACTGATGGCTTGCAAAGACATATTCTGCCACGCACTGATGGCTTGCAAAGACATATTCTGCCACGCACTGATGGCTTGCAAAGACATATTCTGCCATGCACTGATGGCTTGCAAAGACATATTCTGCCATGCACTGATGGCTTGCAAAAATTGAATGCACATTAGTCAGTTAAACAATAACATAAATCATAGACAAATCAATGATATTACATTAAACAGATTAATTTTGTGAGCGCGCAATCGTGAAGACTTGAAAACGTCCTAATTGGGACGTATTTGTTAGTCTGTGATGCCAACATTTGGTGATTGGTGGCCAGAATAATGTTTGTTTACATTCACGCGCAATTGACAACACTAGCTGTCTCTTTTTTTCTTGTTGTTTTTATCAAGCCATCTCTTTTCTATCATTTTGACTTGTAGTGAAATGTAAAATTAATGAAAAGTGGGTATGTGTGCTGCTGCGCGGATCACTTTATTCGGTTGTTTTGTGAGTGTCTATCATAATTATCTGTTTAATGTAATATCATAATTATCTGTTTAATGTAATATCATTGAGACAAATTCTTTAAAAAAAATAGGTACTTATTCAATTTGAGTTTTGACGTTATGAATTCTATGAGCGAAAGGAACAAATTATTCAAGTCAATTCAAGTCATAACAATATACCCATACAAGTCTAAAGGTTCTAAATTATTTGAGGTCCTAATTTTCTTCTCAGAATGTCAGAAATCACAAGCAACATAAATTCTAAATTCTGTTCTCAAAGCAAATAAAATTATATATGGTGTACTATTTATTATAGGTTAGTGTTATTTTAGTGGTAGCCGTTCTTCAGCAAAAATCTGTAAGAATGCATCGATCAGTGTATGAGTGTCGTGACATTAAGTAGTATATGCAGGAACGCAGGCGTTCATTCATTCACTAACAACGAAAAACTTCGCAAGCGATGGGGGTTGCTGCTGCGGATGCGGAGTCGACCTCAGGACTAACTGCTTCCCACACGGACAACTGTACGTCACTTGCTCCCGCGTCACCAGTCTGTATAGATATTTTGTCTGCTGAGATCAGACTTACTAACGTAGTAAACAGGGATTTTTTTAATAATAACCTAACATCACGCCTGTATTCCCCGAAGGGTTAGGCAGAGCTGTACCTATAATACACCCACATTTCGCCAGTTGTGTTTAGGTCCCATATAATAGGGGGCGAGCCTATTGCCACTAACCGGGCACAAACCCAGACTTCGGACTGTTACTGAGAAATTTCAGATGGAAAAACCAATAACACTTTGCCTGACCCGGGAATCGAATCAAGGACCTCGTGCTCAATAGTAGCGCTTGCAACCACTCGACCAACGAGGCCGTTTTCTATAAAAATGTGGCTGTTTATTTGATATCTTACGACTTCCATGCGAACGAAGTCGCGGGCAGAAGCTAGTTTAATAATATTTTCCCGTAAATGTTACTATCGCTAATAGTAAAAAACCGGCCAAGTGCGAGTCGGACTCGCGAGCGAAAGGTTCCGTAACATTATCTATAAAAAAACTTTTTGTAAAAAAAAATAACCGACGAAAGTGAAAAATAACTTTAATTTCGGAAGTCGGTGGCAAAAAACTAAAATACAGATCCAATGACACCGACTTCCGAAATTAAAGTTATTTTTCACTTTGTAGTGTTTTTTTGGAAGTCGGTTATTTCTTTTTTACAAAAAGTTTTTTATTTTTCTCTTTTTAGTGAGTCAGTTTTTAATTTATCTAAGTTACAATAGCCTAAAGTCAACTGCTCATCACCTTTTACAAAGTATTGCTTTTCCCGATGCTGGGACGTTAATTGTTGAGGAGTTCTCCTGGTAAGAACCTGGAGATCTGTCACTCACCAAATAAATTGTGACGAGTATAAATTGCTTAGAAACCATATTAAAGTACCTAATCGAATCGCAACCCGCGAAATACTTATTATTATGTTGTTCCGGTGGCCATCTGTGGTCTCCATCATCAGTTCCACTTCACCAAATGGTGATTTTCGGGAACAAATGCACGAGTTACTATAAAAAATATCCAAATCGCTAGATATAGATTTGTCTATAAAATTCGGGAGTTCCCCTCGATTTCCATGAGATCCCTTCATCAGATTCTAATTTGGTGACAATGGGACTACCTCGGAAGCATACCCTTTCAAACAAAAAAAAATCAAAATCGGTCCATAATTGACGGAGCAATCGGTGAACAAACATAAAAAAAAAACATACAGCCCAACATATCCTCCTTTTTGGAAGTCGGTTAAAAATGGCAAAAATATCCTCATATAAAAAGAAGCCTTTTTTGCAGTTTACATTTTGATGAATGTAGTGTACTCCTTGTTCCAGATTCTGTTCTATATCATAGTTACAACCTCAAAATCTCTGATTTCCATAGCGATCCGAATAGAAATGAAAAAAGTAACTGCTGGGAGTGACATTAATGTAAGAGTAATTTGTTCTACCATTTTCCCTTAATTCTGATCCATATAACATTTTTTTTTTTTTCTCTTTATTTAATTTGGGGACTTTTGTATAAAATACATGGCAGTCCCATCGTACCTTATTACAGCTACAATACAGAAATTTCTATCATTAGCCTCTTAGACCAAACCTCAACTCATTAGTTAGACTTAAAACGAAGACTTACAAATCTAAACAGACTTCTGGCAGCAACTAGCTAACTGGTCGTATGAGAATAATTGCAGGGGAAAACACATTTATGAATCAGCTTTAGAAACTAGGTATATTTCACTTAATAATGGACAGCCTACTCGTTCAAAACTCGTCAATAATTATCTCCAGGAATCGTCTCCAGATGTTACATTCTCATCGGCTGATATAGCAATTAACTTTAAATGGTCAGTCATACGCGAGAACTTAGGGAGCGACCATTTATTTATCCATATAACATTTCAGAAGTAATATTTTAAAATCTATGTGGACTTTTACTTAACATTTTGCAAGACTTTCTAAGAGCCATTTAAATTAATTAATGAAATGTGCAATGAAAGTAGCAAATGCAAATGGAATGTATCTTTTATTTATCGTTTCTCTTTGAAAAGATTGTTAATTTTCTTATAAAATAATATTATAAAGCTGAAGAGTTTGTTTGGTTGAACGCGCTAATATCAGAAACTACTGTTTCGAATATAAAAAAAATATTTTTGTGCTAGATAGTCTATTTATCTAGGAAGGCTATATATACGTAGTATTACGCTACGACCAATAGGAGCGGAGCATCAATGAAAAATGTTGCAAAAACGGGAAAATATCCTTTTGAGACCTTCCGTTGCGTACGCTGCATAAACGATTAAAGTTTCCCAAATATCATGAATAACGGAATTATTTCCATTTAATAGTTCATAAAAAAGTCTGCGACAGCATAATAATATTATTGTGTCTATCTTTTAAGGTTGACTCACTATAATCTTTTTGTGGTAATCAAATACCTATGTTCTAAAATAATGCATTATTTGCGAAAGTGTTTTTATAAACATGATATTAATCCTTATCCAAATAAATACGTTATTCATCACAATTAAATACTTATGATCATATGATTTCAATGAATATCTTAGGAGATATCATAGTTTTAAAATAATCATCACACTAAATTATAAAGGCGAAAGTTTTTGAGTGTGTGTGTTTGTTACTTCTTCACGCTCATACGGCTGGACCAATTTTGATAAAATTTTGTATGGAGGTAGCTGACATCCTGGATTAACATATTGGTTACGATATTCCTACGGGATCGAGACTTACACGGGTGAAACCGCGGGGCGCAGCTAGTGTTATAATAAACTAGCTGCGCGCCGCGTGTTCGATCCCGTAGGAATAATGGGACACAAAGTACGCTATGTCCTAATCCAGGTCATGGTCTACTCATGTGCCAAGTTTAATAATGGGATACAAAGTACGCTATGTCCCAATCAGGTCATGGTCTACTCATGTGCCAAGTTTAATAATGGGATACAAAGTACGCTATGTCCTAATCAGGTCATGGTCTACTCATGTGCCAAGTTTAATAATGGGATACAAAGTACGCTATGTCCCAATCAGGTCATGGTCTACTCATGTGCCAAGTTTAATAATGGGATACAAAGTACGCTATGTCCTAATCTAGGTCATGGTCTACTCATGTGCCAAGTTTAATAATGGGATACAAAGTACGCTATGTCCTAATCAGGTCATGGTCTACTCATGTGCCAAGTTTAATAATGGGATACAAAGTACGCTATGTCCTAATCAGGTCATGGTCTACTCATGTGCCAAGTTTAGCGTGAAAGCGAACACGACAAACAAACAAACTCAATTTCACATTCTTTCTTTTTCGTGTGGTTAAGTGACCAACGTGTCAGAGTGTTTATACCGCCCATAGGCCTCTGACATTAATAAAATTATAAATAGTTAGCATGGCAACCGATCATTTTCATAATCTGTTCTAGTTTGCTGTATTGTCGTTTATATCTCTAACGTGGATTATTAAAAACATGTTCCTGATCATACTTTTGAGCGTAGAGAATGAAAGATTCTTCTCGGCTATGGGAGATGTCCAGAGTGCTTGTATACAACTAGCAAACTCAGGCAGATGCTCACGTAAGTAGTCCACAAAATTGGAGGACTAACCATTTTTTTCATTAAAAGCATTCGTTCCAACAAATTATTATTTGATTATAAACTGATTATCTTTGAGTCATTATGTTTTACAGATACGCGAAAAAGAGTCTGCAAGAATATCCAACGAGTTCAACAAGCTGCGCGCGTGTGGCCTGTTCGTCCTCGACGCGGAGCTGTCGCTCCACTTGTGTGCTCTAATCACTACTTACACTATCGTTATACTACAGTTCGAGTTTCTTTAATGCTCTAATACTCGTATCCAACGAGTTCAACAAAGCTCGTTCAAGAAGCTGCGCGCGTGTGGCCTGTTCGACCTCGACGCCGCGCTGTCGCTCCGCTTGTGTGCTCTAATCACTACTTACACTATTGTTATACTACAGTTCGAGTTTCTTTAATGCTCTAATACTTGTATCCAACAAGTTCAACAAAGCTCGTTCAAGAAGCTGCGCGCGTGTGGCCTGTGCGTCCTCGACGCCGCGCTGTCGCTCCGCTTGTGTGCTCTAATCACTACTTACACTATCGTTATACTACAGTTCGAGTTTCTTTAATGCTCTAATACTCGTATCCAACGAGTTCAACAAAGCTCGTTCAAGAAGCTGCGCGCGTGTGGCCTGTTCGTCCTCGACGCCGCGCTGTCGCTCCGCTTGTGTGCTCTAATCACTACTTACACTATCGTTATACTACAGTTCGAGTTTCTTTAATGCTCTAATACTCGTATCCAACGAGTTCAACAAAGCTCGTTCAAGAAGCTGCGCGCGTGTGGCCTGTTCGTCCTCGACGCCGCGCTGTCGCTGCGCTTGTGTGCTCTAATCACTACATACACTATCGTTATACTACAGTTCGAGTTTCTTTAATGCTCTAATGTCTTCTTTTTTTGGGTTCCGTACCAAAATGGTAAAAAGGAACCCTAAAGGCTTCTACAGACTGGCGCGACACGCGACGCGACACAAAGACCCCGCGTGTCACGCGACGAGCGGTGCCTTTATGTCGCGTCGCGAGTCTCGCTGGTCTGTAGAAGCCTTTATGGTGATACTAAGTCTGTCTCTCTGTCTGTCTGTCACATCTGGATATCTCAAGAACTCGTAATGCTATCTACTTGAAATTTAGAATAGTTTTAGATGACGTTTGCCCAACTATGTAACAAACAAGAAAAAAAAAAATATACCTTTTTTTGCCAAAGGGACTGAAATGGTGTCTTAAAAATTTGAAGTGGGGCTACTAGGGCATGTTCTCAAATATTTTTTTTTTTGGTAGCATAGTTTTCGACGTTTTGTTGGTTGGTTACAAATATACCCCTAGAAATCGAAATTTTTGTCTCTGAAGAACTACCCTCATACATATGAATGCTAAACAAAAATGATGCTGGGTATTATATGTCACGAATGTTGCTGCCAAAGACCAAAAGCAATAAATTCTGCCACCCCACCACTTTTATCGCAGTGCTCAGATGCAGATGTTGATGACTCTATGGCTATACGATGGCTAATGTAGCAGTAAGGCGTAATAAAACAACGTGACCTACAGTACTCAGTCAAGCACTCATTGCTCCACTGCACGCAGCTCCAGTGCACGCGGCTCACGGTCCGTGTGCTGTCGGACGTAAATAATAGCACTAACCCATTTCTTCCCGTGGGTGTCGTAAAAGGCACCTAAGGGACTAATTACTAGTGAATGGGCAGCAGCGTTCTCTATGAATTTTAACACCATACTGCGATCGCCAACCCGCCTGCCAAGCGTGGCGATTATGGCAACCCCCCCCACCTTTGGGGCAGGCCTATGTCCAGCAGTGGACGTCTTTCGGCTGAAATGATGATGATGATGATGACACGGCTCAACGCTCAATGAATGCTTGAAACTGTTCTGATGGAGCTGCGAGCGGAGAGAGCGTGACTAGGTGCCATACTCAAGAAACTGTTCTGATGGAGCTGCGAGCGGAGAGAGCGTGACTAGGTGCCATACTCAAGAAACTGTTCTGATGGAGCTGCGAGCGGAGAGAGCGTGACTAGGTGCCATACTCAAGAAACTGTTCTGATGGAGCTGCGAGCGGAGAGAGCGTGACTAGGTGCCATACTCAAGAAACTGTTCTGATGGAGCTGCGAGCGGAGAGAGCGTGACTAGGTGTCATACTCAAGAAACTGTTCTGATGGAGCTGCGAGCGGAGAGAGCGTGACTAGGTGCCATACTCAAGAAACTGTTCTGATGGAGCTGCGAGCGGAGAGAGCGTGACTAGGTGCCATACTCAAGAAACTGTTCTGATGGAGCTGCGAGCGGAGAGAGCGTGACTAGGTGCCATACTCAAGAAACTGTTCTGATGGAGCTGCGAGCGGAGAGAGCGTGACTAGGTGCTATACTCAAGAAACTGTTCTGATGGAGCTGCGAGCGGAGAGAGCGTGACTAGGTGCTACACTGCAACTGTGCGATGACAATAGGAAGATCATAGCTGAGCTCGCGATGAACATGGCTGTGCAATTATGATCCAAAGACAACGTATATTGATGGCATAGAAAAATAAATAAATTGGGACTGAAAAAAAAAATCCTCATACACCCAAGTAAAGCTACATAATAATTATCACCACATATCCTTGGATGTGCCACATCCCACAGCTTCGTATCGGCAGGTCGATTACGCGTTACTTGCTGTGTTGTATACTTAGCACCTTGTGTACCTGGTGCTAGACATTATTCTATTTTTAATTGTATAACGAAGGATTATGTATGACATTAACAAACTACCTCTGGTTATATTTGAAGATTTTAACCTTTATTCCACTAGTGTAACCGTACGTGCAGTGATGACTTTCATTTGTTTCTTTCTGAATCTAATTTAACACAGGAAAACATAATTTTAAATGAGCTGAGCATGAGTTAATCAAGATCAAATCCAACATTCTGCCAATGTTGGATTTTATTTTGGTTGAACTGAACTGAAGCTGACTTGAATGTCAGAATCAGAACCAGTACTTTATTTGCTATGAATGTAGGTACAGGTATAAGATGTTGTACATAAATTAATGAGATTGGCTACAGTCTACCTTATGGCGTGCAAATTATTACATAAATCAAAATATTATTACAAAAAAAATTATGTCAAAAAAACAAAACAGAAATTAAAATGAAGTCAATTAATAATAATATAGTCAGGTACATATGTCATGGTCAAATTTGCAACTAATTATAATAATCATAATCTGGAAAAACTCATATCTGTTATCTTATTATTATATCTCTAGGTCAAAAATAAATAATTATATTATTTATTTTTTTTGGTCTGTTTAAGCATGCACCTGTATTAAGCAAATAAAAAATTTGATTTGATTTGATTTTGTATAATTATGTAGAAGTTTGTTTAAGGTCACGCTGACTAATTTATTTGTTGTTGCCCTTTGACTCATTTATTGTACCTATGTAAATACTAAATGATTGATGTTTAAATACTAAATGAATGAGTTTGTAAGTTCCATTAAATTATTTTGTTAAGAATATATAAGAGATTATAATATCTTATCAATTATATTTTTGTAAAGGTATTGTTACAATATTTAGTTTAAAAGTATTTGTTTTGTAGTAGTAGTACAGTTTATTATCTGTTGCAATATTCATGTTAGCTAAGTAGTAAGGGTAGACAACTGTCATTTGAAATGTTATAAAAGATCGTGTAACTTTATTATTGCTCTCTTTCTGTACGTGTCGCTGGATGGTAACAATATACAACATTGTAAGTAATTGATTATTATTTATCATCAACCTTCTTCTCAACACCTGCAACATATCATTTAAAAAGTATTGTACACACGACTACACATCAAGCTATACATTTCCAGTATCAGCTGACCTCTCATTGTACAGAAATCTTATAAAATGCGAGATCAGCTTATACTGGAAATGTATAGCTTGATGTGTAGCCGTTGTACCAAGTAATAACATTTTCCAAAAAGTAGTGCAGTTACCTTAGATTTAAAAATATTAAAACAACAATCCATAAAACCGGTATTTTATTATAAATGACAGGTCCCATTGTCATAATACTTTTCCTTAACAGTGCTGTTTTATAACTACCCGAATGTAGCAAGTTCTTGTATTGGGATCTCAAGGGACCATTACGTCTTCTTACATTGTCCAGTGACGGAAATAAATTTAGATTGGTTTTTACAAAAATTGCCACCTCGAAAATGTATAAACATATATTATGTGGAAATGCGTTCCTAGCGAAGCATGTATGGCGTGACTATGAATGATAGGCTGAAAAATGAGGCGATAAGGCAACAGTGCAGTTTAAAAGAAGATGTAGTGACAAAGATTGAAAAGAGTATGCTTAGATGGTTTGGTCATGTGGAGAGGATGAGTGAAAGGCGATTAACAAAAGGTATTTATAAAGCAGATGTGAGTGGAAACGCTGGTAGGGGACGCCCTAGAAGGACATATAGTGACCAAATTGGTGATGTTCTTCAGAAAGGTCAGGTGCGTAGTACTCGCAACCGGCGTGCGTGTATGGCCAGATGTATGAACGTAGGTGAAGCAAAAGGAGTATGTCAGGAGCGTAGCAAGTGGCGTTCTATAGTTTCTGCCTACCCCCATGGGAAGAAGGCGTGAGTTTATGTATGTCTTTTGCTTTAATAAATCATTTGATTAAGGACCAAATGCCTTAATGACATTATCCTTGGTAATATTCTGCCAAGTAAAAATTTGACCAAATGAATCATCAAATCAAATCATCATTTATTGGTTTGCAAACATGGGTAATTAGTACATAGATGTTTTATTATAATAGTCCTCCATATTCTGCCGTCACATGGGCATGCAAATCATATTTATTATTAATTAATTTACACAAATTTAAAGGTATTATAATTAAAAGAATTATGAAAATAAAATAATAGAAAATACAAATTAAGGTCAAATCATTTGAATACCAGTAAAAATGTCATAATAATACAAAAATTTCAACTGTCAACCACATTACAGTAATAAATAAAAAAGAATAAAAATCAAATGTAATAATAGCATGTCAATCAGTCAGTACAATACAATATTATTAAATACAATAAGAACCTTCAGAAAAAAATGCAGATGTTTTATAATTAGATATCCTTAGACATTCTTCTTTAAATTAGGCATGCAAACATTTAGTACTAGATTAGTGCTTAATAGTCTAAAATACTGTCAATATAACAATTCTTAGTATAATTATGGTGATTAAATAAAATAAATAATTAAAAATGTCAGGATTAATTAGGTACCTAACTATAAAGTTTTATCATTTAGAAATTCATAAATGGTGTAATAATATTTATCAATTAATAAGACTGATAATCTCTTTTTAAACAATGGAATGGACTCGTTTTTTATTCCTTCGGGTATTCTGTTATAGATAATCGGGCACATACATATAACACTTTTCCTTAATAATGCAGTGTTATGACCACTAACACGTAGCATGTTTGTATACTGGCTTCTAACTGGTCGTGTTCTATTGTCAGATGTTTTATTGAAAAGATGCATATTTGATTTTACAAAAACAGCTATTTCGAAAATGTAAAGTGATGGGAATGTTAGCAAATTTAGGGACTTGAATACAGGTACGCAACTATCTGTTACTTTCATGTTACACATTGCCCTTATGCATCGTTTTTGAGCCTTGAATACCTGTTCTCTCAGACTACAATTTCCCCAAAATATTATCCCGAATCTCAGAATTGACGCTACCAAACCATGGTAAGTAACTAATCTGGTGGGCATATTCACTTTCCTGGATAGATTAAAAAGCACGTATGCTGCTGTACTTATTTTTTTGCATACTTCTTCTGCGTGAGGCTTCCAGGTTAGTTGGCTATCAATCATTACACCTAAAAATTTTGCAACTTGCCCTTGGTCTATTTGTTGTCCATTATAATTTAAGTTAAAAGTTTGTGGAGGTATTCGTTGATAAAAATGCATAACCTTAGTCTTAGGTAATAATCGTTAAATTATTTTGATCAAGCCAGTGTATAATGTCCGTTAAAGTATTATTTATGTCATATTCATACGTTTTTAGGTCTGTACATTTAATTAAGGCAGTGCTATCGTCAGCGAATAAGACCATAGGATGTTGAATGTGTCGTGGCAAGTCATTAATATAAATTAAAAATAATAAAGGGCCCAACACTGTGCCCTGTGGTACGCCGTATCTAATAAGCCTTGGTTCCGATAAGTATTTTTTCTCACGCTTAGTTTTTAAACATATTTTTGTAATTTCTGTGTGCTGTTTCCGGTTGCTGAGATATGATCTTAAGAGATTATGCATATTTCCTCTGATACCTATGGTGTTTAGCTTGTTTAACAGAGTTTCATGGTCAACACAGTCGAAAGCCCTCGACATATCAGTTAAAATTGCACAAACTGGTACTTTTTCATCGACGTTTCTTAATATCATATCCATTAAATCTTAATCTTAATCTTATTTATGCCTTTATTTTTTCTGAATCCCTTTTGTTCTATACTCAAAATATTATATTTAGATAAGAATTTATTTATCGCGTCATAAATTATTTTTTCCATAACTTTTGAAAAAATTGTGATTAGAGCTATTGGCCAATAATTTGCCAAATCTTCTTTAGAGTTTTTTTTTAAAAGTGGCTTAACTATAACAGTTTTTAATTTGTTTGGAAATACTCCGGAACTAATACACAGATTTAGTATGTGACTAATATGCAAAGCAATGTCACTCGATACAAATTTTACGACCTTAGTTGAAATGCCATCGTAGCCAGTACTGAGTTTATTTTTTAGAGAATGTATCGCTCTCATAACATCTTGAGGCAATACTGGATGCATAAACATCGAGTGAGGGTTACTTTTCAAATTACTTGTGTCGGGTTTTGAGGTCATAATATTTTCCGTCTGGTCAATAAAAAAATTATTAAAAGCGTTTGCAATCTGTGTTGGATCAGTGATTGTGGTATCATGAATTTTTATTTGGGAAATAGGTTCAGTAAATGGTTTATTTTTGTTTATGACTTGCCAATATGCTTTTGATTTATTGTTTGACGTGTTAATAAAATAGTTATTTTGCGCTTTTTGCGTTAATTTAATGATTTTCCGAAGCCTTTGTGAGTAGTTTTTAAATTTACTTTTATTATAGCTTGATGGTTCTCGCCTATATTTCCACAGTAAATGCCTTTGTTTCCTACTGCATTTTCGAATGCCCTGAGAAACCCATTTAATATTTTTGTTTGAGTTAACGGGTATCAATTTGTAAGGGAAACAAAGATCGTACAAGAGACGAAAGTGCTCTAAGAAATAATCAAATGCTTCATTAGCATTTTCGGTTTTGTATATATCAGAAAATGAAAAACATTGTAGATAATTTTTTAATTTAGTTAAATTTTCACTAGAAAGATCACGCTTTTTGATCCGCCAATAATTTATTATACACGATTTCAGTACTTTAACATGCAAAAACTGTGCTGTGTGGTCAGACAATGCTAAGTCTAAAACTTCTGATTTACAGTTTAGTTTAGAACTGCGGGCAAAATTGTCTATACAAGAATTGCTACATAGCCTGGTAGGTTGGCGTAATTCCAATTTAAGATTATAGCCCAAAAGAAAGGTTTCAAAGTCCAGGGTTATACTATTTCTTTTTAAAGTATCTATATTGAAGTCCCCACATATTACTATTTTCTTTTTGGGTTTCACATAATAATTAAATTGTGCTTCGTCAATTCTATGCCACAGCATTCGACGACGTTAGGTACGGAATGCCGAGATATGTCTGGAAGCTGTTTGTATTCATGGCAGTTCTTGACTAGAATGCATGCTCCTCCACGTTTCTGAGATCGTCTTGTATAAATTGCCGCTAACTTGTAGTTTGTTAAATTCAGTAGTTTCTCATGTCCAGTCATAACAAAGTGTTCTGTGATACAAATAACATCAATTTCTCTTTTTTTCTGCGATAATTCTTGAAGGTGAACAGTGAGTAAGTCAGACTTATTTAACAGGCCAGCAATGTTCTGATGTAGGATGTTTATATTATTATAAACGAAAAAGGTCACTGTTGCTCGGGGGAGGCTGGGTCGCCCCAACGCGGGTATATACGTACATCCGTGGTGGGGCGACCCAGACTGCCAGGCACTTCTTCTCCTGCAACCGAGCGGGTGGGCAGGTTGCGGATAGCCCAACTCCGGCTGCGGGACCGACTGGTAAAGGTCGACCCTGCACCCGGAGCATCTCAAAAGATCCCGGACAAGAGAAGTTTCCGAAGGCCAAACCCCAGGCTTAGGACAACCCATCTACCTCTTCCTATGTTCCTATCACCTAATTATCCATCCCTCTTTATCCATACATCCTGTCGACACCAAATCCCTAGGCCAAATCCCAAGCCTAGGGTGACCCCCAAGAACCCACACCCCCACCCACGATTACCTTCCCCCCATTCCTGTATCCTGTCGGTCCTAGAGGAGGGGTAACCTCGATTCCAAAAAAGCCCACCCCCCACAATACCAATAACTATGCAGAGTGAGAAAATTTCTACCCAGGTGGGTCCCGGCCAAGCCGGGGAATCCCACACCGCCTCGGCGGTCAGCCCCCAACGTAATCTGGGGGGGGCACCAATCTGCTCTTTGGTGCCGCGCTTTTCAGCGCGGCCGGCTGCTGTTTTAGCGCCCACAACACAGGCTGCTGTTTTAGCGCCCACAACACAGGCTGCGACTCACGCGCCCACAACCCAGGCTGCGACTCACGCGCCACTTAACCCACCATCGGCTGCGACCCACGCGCCAACGTACGCTACGGGATCCCTGCCCTCCACAAGCCTCTGGCAACAGAGTATTGTGCGTAGCAGCTTCACCTACCCGGATGAGGACCGAGACCAACACAGACGAGGACAGACGGGGAAGGATGACGACCCTGGCAGCTCTAGCACTTTCCCGGCTGACGGAGTACGCATGCTGAACAAGCGCGGAAAAATCGGTCGGGGGAAGAAAGTAGGCGACCGAAAGCGCAATACCCGCGACGGCTTTAGCCAGCGCGAAGCGCGATCGGACGCCGAAGAGTTAGTACGCGACCAGCCGCGAGTACGCGAAGGGGCAACCCAGCGCGAAAAGCGGCCGGACGCGGAACCATGTGGCCAGCTGCAAGTACGCGAAGGGGAAACCCAGCGCGAAAAGCAGCCGGTCGCAGAACCACGCGGGCGGCGGCAAGTACGCGAAGGGGAAACCCAGCGCGAAAAGCTGCCGGTCGCAGAACCACGCGGGCGGCGGCAAGTACGCGAAGGGGAAACCCAGCGCGAAAAGCCTCTGCACGCGTCAGAGCCTGCCGGTGCCGCCATTCAACCCAGGGACACGGACACGACACAAGACCCACCTCGACCACAGCAAAAGAGGGGCAGGCGGGCTGGATCTTCACACCTGGCGTTGCCGGCAAAAAATATTCAGCCAGGCACCTCTGACCCGCAGCCTGGACCGAGTGGAACAGGGCCGGCGAAGAGGGGGCGCCCTGATGACACGGCCTCGCCGAGCACGCTTCAGGGGGACGCCAAACGTGTGAGGATCCACTCTGCTCAAGGGGGGCAGAGGACCTACGCGCGAGCCACGAAGGACATTCCTGCGCGGCTGGCCGTAGCAGTCTGCTTTCCTCCCCCCTCTAGAGACCTGACAAAGGAAGAGGCCACACGGATTAAGACGGACTTAGAGAACCTAGTGATTAACACGGACTCGACATCACTGCTCCCGGCCTTCCGCGGTTACCCACGGGTAGCGGAAGGTACCGTGCAGCTGTGGTGTGAGGACGACAACGCCCTGACCTGGCTGACAGAGAACGTACCGAGGATTAGACTCCCAGACACCGACCTCACTCTAACGGTGATGAGACAGTCCGACGTACCCACCCGCGTCCGAGCTTCACTCTTCGTCCCACAGTACAATGGGGACATAGCCTGGCTCCAAAGTATTCTGATTCGTCAGAATACTTGGTATGACATAGCCAGGTGGTCGCTTTACAGGGCTACTTCCGTCGGTGGCGACAACTACGGGACTTATTTGACCCTAGGTGTGCCACCGGAGGAAGTCGAAAGGGTCCTGGCCCGGGAGCGTCGGATATCGTACCTGCTCGGGTCAATATACGTGCGCTTCTGGCCCACGGCCCAACCCTCCGACACCCCGACCCCACCTACTGACACCCCGACCGACAACACGGACCCGACTACGACGCAACCGACAACGACACGGACGAGCGACACGGACATGGACAAGCTGGAGGAGGTCATGGCCCGAGCAGCAATGGCCGACGTAGAGCACGACATACCTCCCGCATCACCTGGATGGAACGAGCTCCTGCTGGCTTCGTCTCCGGGTGACCGACACGACGAACAGCACAGGGTGGAGGTGGAGGAGGCAATTTCCGATGGATCCGTCTCCGACTAACTCCACCCCACCGTCGTCATCGCCCCTCCTAATAATACAGACCTCCAGCATAGCCAGACTGCCACGGCTAGCTTGCGCAGGGCGCTGGAGGTTAAGCCCCGGACCATTGCACTGATCCAAGAGCCGTGGATCAGGAACAACAGAGTATGCGGCCTCGGTAACATCGGAGGTAAGCTAATCCTTAACACACACAGCCCAGACAAACCAAGAACCTGCGCTTACATACCCAAAGATATCCTTATCGCACCACTTACTCAATTCTGTTCCAGAGATCTGACAGCCGTCAGACTCCAAACTGAAGGCGATGTCCCAGATGTTGTACTGGCCTCGGCATACATGCCAGGCGAGAACGCCGACTGTCCGCCGAAAGAGGTGGCCGACCTAGTACAGCACTGCGAGCGAGCCAACCTAGATCTGATCATCTGCACTGACTCGAACGCCCACCATCCGCTCTGGGGCAGCGACGCACCGAACTCCAGAGGAGAGGTACTATCCACCTATTTATTCTCTACTAACCTTAATATCGTAAACCGCGGCTCGGAACCCACTTGGGTCACAGTCCGAGGACAAACGATCATTGACTTAACGCTCGCTACGGAAAACGCGACAAACTTTATTACAAATTGGCACGTGTCGGACGAGCCTTCCTGCTCAGACCATAGAAGAATCCGATTCACACTAACAACAAACTTTAAAAAACCGATACCGAGACGAAACCCTCGGCGCACCGATGTGCCAGGATTTAAGAGACTCCTAGCCTCACTACTAGCTAGGCACTTAACACTAACAACTTTAACCGACCCTGCACAATTAGAATACACTGTCACAAAGTTATCAGAATACATAACCGAAGCCTACCATGCATGCTGCAAACTAAGAGCGCCACGAACCAAGGCAGAGAGAAACCCCTGGTGGAACGCTGAACTTAGTAAACTCAGAGATGCACTTCGTAAGCAATTCAACAGAGCCAAAAACACCAGACTCCCGGATGACTGGGAGCTATACAAAGAAACTCAATATTTGTACAGAAAACAGATCAGGACTGCCAGGAGAACAGCTTGGCGGAGATTCTGTGAATCCATAGAGACAAATAACGAAGCCGCAAGGGTGAGGAAGATCCTATCAACTGACCAGGACCGGACCCTAGGCGCGCTGAAAAAACCCGACAACTCATATACAACAACTGACCATGAAACCAGCAAGGTCCTTCTGGAGACTCACTTCCCGGACTGCAAACTCCTGGAAGACAGGACGTGGGAGGTTGTGCCAGAATGGACCCCAACGGATCAAGACTGGTCAAGAGCCCATAATATAGCATCAGAAGCTCGTATAAGGTGGGCTATCAACACTTTTCAGCCATTTAAGTCAGCAGGGCTGGATGGCATCTTCCCAGCCCTGCTACAGTGGGGGATAGATCATCTGACGCCGTGGCTAGTGGAGATCTATCGAGCATGTATAGCACTCAGACACATACCACTAGCATGGCGCGAAGTGAAAGTCATTTTCATACCCAAACCGGGCAAAACCGACTACACACAACCCAAAGCTTATAGGCCTATCAGTCTTACATCCTTCCTACTGAAAACCCTGGAGAGACTCTGTGATAGACACATTCGAGACGGACCCCTTCGTGTAAAACCACTCCATAAACAACAGCATGCGTACTCCACAGGCAAATCAACAGAATCCGCGCTACACAGCGTGGTCTCTAAGATTGAATGCGCAGTGGATCACAAATGCTCATCACTAGCCGCCTTCATTGACATCGAGGGCGCCTTTGACAAAACCATGTTCAACAGCATTAACATGGCTCTAAACAGACACAACATAGACCCGACCGTGAGCGGCTGGATCACCAACATGCTCAAAATGAGAGCTGTACAAGTCACCGTAAATGACACCACAAGGGCCATCGTGGCGAAGGGCTGCCCGCAAGGGGGTGTCCTCTCGCCGCTTCTATGGAACCTGGTGGTAGACAGCCTCATTAAAACACTCAACGACAAAGGTTATTTTACCGTAGGCTACGCCGACGATATAACCATAATAATAAATGGCACCCACGAAAACACCTTATGCAACCTAATGCGCCAAGCTTTGAAAATAGTAGAGGACTGGTGCAACAAACACCAACTGTCGGTGAACCCGACAAAAACCGAACTGATTCTCTTCACAAAAAAGAGGAAGTTGGTGACACTACAACTGCCACAACTCTTTGGAACTACCCTAAGCCTATCAACCGAAACCAAATACCTGGGCATCTATTTGGACAAACAGCTGAACTGGGCAAAACACACCAACTACATCACCACAAAAGCCAGCATATCCCTATGGCAGTGCAAACGACTGCTTGGAAGGAACTGGGGCATCAGCCCCAAGGTCACCCACTGGCTATACACAACAGTCATCCGACTAATTATTACATATGGCTCACTGGTCTGGTGGCCCAGGACGGACCTGAGCATAGCCCGAAAAGACCTCGAAAAACTGCAGCGGTTTGCTTGTGTAGCAATAACTGGCAGTATGAGGACTGCACCTACTACCGCACTACAAGTAATGCTAGGACTGCCACCTCTACACCTCGTCGTGCGAGAGGAGGCAGCCCTGGCCGCCTTCAGGCTCTACTTATCGGGAACCCTAAGCAAAGACTCTAGGGTCAAGCACACACGCATAAGGGAGGATGCAATCGAACGACAACCGATGATGGCATCACCCTGCGACAAAGCCCAGAAACTACACTTCTTTCAGAAGCACTACAACGTTATACTTACAGAAGAACGGTGTGACTACTCAGGCCCGAAAGAGATGAGAGTATACACCGACGGATCAAAGACCAACTCCGGAACCGGAGTCGGAGTCTTCTCACACGACTTTAACATAAATATATCCAGCCCGCTGGGAGTGTTCAACACCGTCTTCCAGGCGGAATGTGTGGGCATTATACAAGCGGTTTACGCCATAGAAGCCAGGAAAGTTACGGACACTCGTATACGTATACTGTCTGACAGTGTCTCAGTTCTGCAATCCCTAGATAATAAATATATTACCTCCAGACTAACACTAGAATGTCACAATGCACTGGAGCGGGTGACGGTGTGCAACCGTAACACAGTGACACTGCAATGGATAAAAGGACAATGCGGATCACTGGGTAACGACGCAGCTGACGAACTTGCTAGGAGAGCATCCAGCGCGTCAGTCTGGGGACCCGAACCCATCGTACCCATCCCCTTTAACCAACTACGCAGGTGGCTACAGGAGTTCACCCACACACAAGCGGAGAACTGGTGGACCTCGACACCGGGCTGCAGGCAGTCCAGGGAAGCCATGCCATCCTTAGATAGCAGGCTAACCAGGCGTTTGCTACGCCTGGACAGGAACGGCCTGCGCCTGGTGACGGGGACCATCACGGGACACTGCTCATTAAACAAACACTTCCACACAATAGGCATAACGGACAGCCCTCTGTGTAGGGCCTGCATGGAGGCTGAAGAAACCGTTGCGCATGTGCTCTTTGACTGCACAGGCGTCACTCAGATCAGAACGGAAACCCTCGGGTCACCCAGATCCTTCACAGATGTTCTATGCAGACCGGGAGACCTAATCAGCTTCTGGAGAGAGGTGGGCTGGTTGGAATAAAAAAAAAAAAAAATAACAGGCGGCCGCCATGGCCCACGTACAATGGTCCACATGAAGGACTAAGTGCGGAAACCAAACCCTATAACATAGAACATACGTCACTGTTGTCAGACGAATTACAGGTAAAAGTTTCTATGGGATAGTTTCTTATGTCAATAATCAGGCGGTCAAAGATACTCCCAAAAATGCGTTTTGTGCCCAATCTGTTTAGTTTTCCTGTTTGATAGGATAACATATCTAAGGTGAGATCACGATTTGTGTCATAAAAATAAGCATTGTTATTATTCTGTATGTCCAAGTGTAGTAAATTATTAAAAATTTCACTCTATAATTATGAATTAGAGCTCCTCGTACGTAAGTGGGACAGCATACGATTACATTCGTGTGGGTGATTAGCTTTAGTGATTCCTTGATTTGCTTGATTAATTCGATATTGTTTCCAGCGCTTTTAAAGTCCTTTTCTCCGATCATAAATAAGCAGTAGTCGTCAATGGAAAGATTGTTGACTTTTTCAGTAATATTGGACAACATTTCACTTAATCCACTACCTGCTGTCACGTAATGGCAAAACTCGAAATGCTCTTCAATGTTTTCTAGTGCACCAATATAATTACAGTTACTGATTATGCGTAGCTTTCGCTTTCTTGGATTTTTGAAAGTTGTAACACAGTTGGTATGTTTTCGGTTTTCAATTTTGCACTTGGCATTATCTTTGTCGCACCCAATGATAGTCGTTTTAGGCATTAGTAATGAAACCTCAGTTTGACTAGTTTTATCTTTCTTTTGATTTATTTTCTTTGGCGTGCAATCTTTAGTTTTCTTTGTGGATACCGGGCTGCAGGTGATTTTTTTGTACAAATCATTTTTTTTTAACAATTCCTCATTTTGTTTTTTAATATTATTATTTTCTAAGGAAAGAGACTCAATTTCTTGATGGGCACTATTTAATTCAAATTCTAGCTTATTTATCCGTTCCCTTAATTTTAACATTTCTTCATCACTATTGTCGACAGAAATATCGGGTAGACTATTGGTAGTTTCATCTAGTGTTTCGTTCAACACCTCAACATTGGAGTCAGATACAGTTCGAGCACGACGGAAAGTAATGTTTTCGAGGAAGTTCATGTTGACAGTTTTTAAATGTAGATGTTAATTCCAAAAAGACTAAACTATGTGCGGGATTCGAACTCGGGCCACACGGTGCGTGCAGTCAGGTAGGCGGTGTAACGCATACGCCACCGCGACAGTTGCAAAGGTGATCGAATTTGTTGATTAGTAGGTTCTTCTGGACAGCATTTTTGTTAAAAATACGGTTGCAGTTTAAAATGTTTCGAATTTTTTTCCACAAAGTATCAGTTTGTGATTCAATGTATTTGTCGTTTTTTTATATCTTTACGTATTACACACAATTCGTCACTTAGTCTGAAACACTGTATGTCGTCAATAAGTTTTATTATCACGCACAAAACTGTTTTGTCACAAAAAGTTGTCCACATATAAAAGTCACATTTACATAGTTCACGATATACAATTGTTTAAGATAACATTATCACACACGTATTGTACTGTTTTTAATACTTTTACCAGAAAATTGAGGAGATACAGTTCATTAATTTATTTTAAGGAATTTTTATACCGGAGCACAGTGTTTACAGACAGCCAGCGCCATCTACTACCTTCTTCTCTCTGAAAATGTATTTATTTATGATTTGTTTTTATTTAACGGCAGTCTCAGTACGCACACAAATTCGAAGCGCTACTCGGTCTCTTCTGGCGATAGAGCAGGGCACTAACATCGGGCCCCTTCTTTTTCTAATAGCAGTTAACGATCTTCCCACATATGAAAACACTCCAGTCTTAATGTATGCTGATGATGTCAAAGTTGCTCCTCCAAAAGCTAACTTTAGTGATACGGGCACACTTCAGTCACATCGAAAACATTCACACTTGAAGCACTGTAAACATCGTCAACCTAAACATTAGTAAATACGTGGTCATGAGCATGACCTACTCAAAAGCCACTCATCATCTACACTATGAACTACGAAACGCGTTTTAACCGTACGTGAACTGGGTGCTCACTTTGATCCATACTTTACATTTAACTAGCACATAATACAGACCTGCAACAAAACCCCCTTAGGTTTCGTCTTGCGTCAGGCCAAAATTTTTAATAATCGTCAAGCCATAACCATACTGTATAACTCCTTCAACCGCAGTTTGATAAAGACTAACAGTGCAGTCTGGAATCTCCATGAAAAAGGAGAAATCTTAGTCAGGTAAAGTATTTCCGCCTAATTCATGGTACCCATTAAAGGCAAGTCTGAAATCAAGCCGAACAAGAAATTTAATAAGTTATACAGATGATAAAATGGCAGTTATTGGCGAAGCAGAGCTATTATGCAAACTAAAAAATGAAGAAACAAACATTATATTCAAAATAGTGCAAGAAAAAGTTACACCGATCCTAGGACTTAATACCTGTGAGAAATTGGGACTTATCGCAAGAGTCAAAACATTGAAGGAAAGTCAATGTAAAGATGATATATTTGAAGGTTTAGGCTGCTACAATGATTATGAGTATGATATCGACCTGATCGAGAACACAAAACTCGAGATTAAACCGTCAAGAAGAATTCCACATGCCATAAGAAATGAGGTAAAGGAAGAACTTGACAGAATGGTGAAGTTAGATGTCATAAAACCAGAAACAGAGCCTACTCCTGCTGTGAGTCCGATGGTAGTCGTCAGGCAAAAAGATAAATTAAGAATCTGTATAGATCCATCTGATGTAAACAAAAACATTCTGAGACGTCATTTCCCACTCTTTTATGGTAAAGAACTCACAGTGGAATCAGACCACAAACCACTTGAAACAATTTTCAAGAAGAACATACAATCTGCTCCAGTGAGGCTGCAACGCATAATGTTTAATCTTGCACCATACTCACCAAAAGTCATATTTAAAAAGGGCACAGAAATACCCTTAGCAGACTTCCTTAGTCGAGACTGCGATGCATCTAACCTGAAATATGACCAAGAAGAAAATTCGAAAGTTGCAGTCATACTATCCATGTCATTAGACGTTAAAGAAGAATTAATTAGCGCTACAAAGGAAGATCCACAGTTACAATCACTTCTCAAGATAATAATGCAAGGGTTCTCAGAAAAAGTCAATGAACTTCCTACTGAACTACAACATTATTTTAACTTTAAAGAAGAACTAAGTTATCTCAAAAGAATTATCTTCAAAGGTGATAAAATTGTAGTGCCAAAATCACAAATTCCTAAAATGTTAAAGCACATTCACCAAGGACATCTTGGAATACAAAGCAGCCTAAGAAGAGCTCGACAATTCCTTTACTGGAAAGGACAATACGATGACGTTATAAAACTAGTCAAAGGTTGCTCTGTCTGTGAACAAGCACAAAGAAACAATATCAAAGATACAGTGCTAGTCAAAAAGATCCCTACACTTCCATGGCAAATAGTTGCATCAGATTTATTTGAATTGAATGGAAAAACCTACTTAGTAATCTGTGACAGTTACTCTGGATATTTAGATTTTCAACAGCTAAAAGGTCAGTCATCATACGAAGTAATTGAACAACTCAAAAAATGGTTTGCAGTACATGGAGTACCAGAAGAACTACAAAGCGATAATGGAACACAATATATGTCTAGAGACTTCAAGATTTTTCAAAAAGAGTGGAGATTTAACCATGTTACATCCAGTCCACATCACCATCAAGGCAATGGGCTTGCTGAAAGAGCAGTTCAAATAGCAAAGAACATATTAAGGAAATGCAGCATCGATAAGTCAGATGTTCAACTTGCTTTATTAAACTGGAGAAATACACCACGAAATGATCATTTAGGATCACCTAACCAACGTCTTTTCAGCAGAATTACTAGATCTCCTATACCTACAAGTGATAATAATTTAAAACCTAAAATAATACTAGGCGTCACAGCTGAACTGCAGCGATTAAGAGAGAAACAAGCTAACTACAGTAAGAAACATACAACAAGACCAGTCAATTTTGAAATCAATGATAAAGTCAGACACAAAGTTTCTCATCGACACTGGGAAGGGGCAAGAGTGGTAGAAAAGCCTGAAGGTCTACCGAGATCCGTAATCATTCAAACAGATCAAGGCCGAATCTTACGAAGAAATTTCAGTCATCTGCACAAGACACAAGCAGACATAACCAGTAACAGAGTGGCAGTACCTGAAACTAAATTCACAGATGCACCCGCAGTACAACAGGAACCAGCACAGACTCAATCACCAGCTGTTCCTGAGTCACTCCCAGCATCAACACATTCATCACCAAATACTTCCAATCACATGCAGAAGACAAACCCGGCTCAACCAGCAACAGCACCACGATCATCAAGGTTTGGGTTTCAAATACTGTTGGAGCTGATGAAGATTGGAAGACTATCTTTTCATTGTATAAACTCGAATATCCTTTGTATTATATAATTGCATATCACAGGTGTGAGTACTATGTGCAATAGAGCCACCATTTACCGGGTAATTATGTCTTTCATTGACTTAAATGTACCCTGGCGGCTGAGAGTATGTCATGCTCACTCAGATGTCTCGCTGATGGTGGCGTGTGTGTTGGATCATTTAGCTCCCTTCAAAATGGTTGAGCTGAATGGTGCTGATCCATGCGTCATGTTCGTGAACGGGCGCTGTCAGTTGGGACTGGTCATCTCTTAGCTGCCACGGCTTATTTTTAATTATTTTAGTTTTGAATTGTTATCTTTTTATCACGGATGCTTTTGACGTATTGCATCGTTCTCACATCTTTAACTTCAATATGAATGATGTAACCAATATTTTGTACCAATATTTTAATTTAAAAGAGTGTCCGTGGAGTTTCTTGCCCGTTCTTCTCCATAGGAACCTACTATTTGGAATGGGCAACTAGCTTCATATTTGTAACTGACCGACTTCTTGACAATTCAAAAGTGCCTGTCAATGGTTTAATTGAAATAAATGCTTTGAGTTTGAGTTTGGTAGAATAATAAATAGACTTGATCTTTAATAATAATTCTTTAACAATAATTATAATAATTCTAGCAGTGTAATGTACCTTAATCTATAATCACATACTTATTATAACAATTATATAACTTGATATGTAAAACTAAAGAAAATTAATACTATAAATTTTATGTCAATTCCTTTTAATGATAATAATGAGTTACCTGGATTGAATAACATGATCTCAGGCGTATAACAAACTTTGAAAACCTAGATCATAATTACTGTAATCTCTATTATAACTGTATTAAATTGACATGCTAATGTTGAGTCTTAACATATGTTTAAATTAGTAAACTAATGTTTTCAGTTTACATAAAGAAAGGGAGATGTAAAGTATAGACCTTGTGTCTCTTCCCAAAACCACTATGGTTATGCAGACTGTAAACGTCAACCTCTAATTGTCAAATCAACATGGCTACATTAAACACCGCTTACTTACAAATGATTGTATTATTTATCAACCTCAACGTTACACCCACCCGTGTTCCTTCCGTTGCCTGTGTGCCAGGGCCACGATATCCCTTTCGGACAAACTCGCAACCCTGGCAGGCATTGGTCCTAACGGACCCCGTCAGTTGGTGCTGACATCTCTTTGAGGCGCGCGTGGAATACAACGCGCCGTCGACCCGGGCCTGGTCCTTATCGGACGGCGAGCTACCCATCGCTCACCATCCGCAAGCCCACGCCTACGGTGGCCGGAAATCGGCTTGCGACTCCCGACGCCCGGGGCGTCTCCTGCAGTGACTAGGGGCGCGAGGGTGCGAAACTTGCCTCTCCCTCACGCGTTCCGCCTCCTCCTTCGCGAGCATTACTGCTTCACAGAAGGAGGTGACGGCCTCCCATGCACTCTCGCTCCGAACCATGGCCTCAACCAGGGCCGGACGCGAGAGATCGCCGCTGCCGATCGCCTCCGTGAGCACACGGCGGTGCTCCGCCGGAGCCGGGCAGACCTCCACCGTATGCTCCACCGTGTCCTCCAGGCGATCCACACAGTGGTACTCTATAATGTTACGATTGGCCGGAGGGAATCGTAGGTAGTAAAAGATAGTAAAATACTAAGATTACAAAAAGAATAATACAAAAAGGAATCCCAGACATCAGCTGCTCGGGCTCTGGAAACAGGAACGGGATCAGGTTCAGCAGCCGGTATCTGGACAGGAACGGGACGGTGCTGCAGTTTATTGAGATGAATGTCACGGGAGAAGGCAATTCTGTTCAGGTGAGGAAAATGAACTGATGTAAGTCTAAAGGTTTAGGAAGCTGGGTAGCGTCTCGAAGCAAAATATGAAGAGGGTTTTTGAGACACGCCTCCGTTGAAAGAGAGCGGAGGCACTGCTTCACGCTCAGCAGGAGGAGAATCCTGGCCTCCCTATGAACGAGGGAGGGCCCAGCAGTCAGTCAAGATCAGCTGCGAACACTGGATCAGCAGCCGGTGTGCCGCTGACATCAGAGGACACCCAGAGGCGCAGGCGAGAGGAGGCAGCGGTAAGGGAGGAGTAATGGGTCTTCAATCACACACACACTCAATCATTTAGAATTGTTATATTTGCAATCACAAAATGTTCATAAAGTTAGTGATCTTATATAAGTTTAATTAAGCAAAGATAGTTTTAAATAGAACACAGACTCCTCTAAAGTAATTAGCACTGATTTAAGATTCGAAAATTGAAGTTAAACTGAGATAAGACACAAAATCGAAGGCAAACGGTTTAGAGGGATGAGGAACACGGTGTAAAGTTCACTCATCTTCCATAGAAAAGGGAGGATCCTCCGACCAGACAGGTGTTGTGTCTGGTGGGCAACTGCCAGACGGTTGATATCGGGATGTTGTATATATTCTAGTTGCGCGTTAAACTCTGCTTGCGCGATGCAGGATTTTGCGTGACGTCAGTGTGACGCGTTGTTCGCATGTGGCGATGTTGATGCCGCCACAACGGCAGTAAAACTCAGGTAAACTAAACTGAAGGTGAACCTTTGTCAGGTCTGATGGCCGTTTTTATAGTAAATTTAAGCAAATTTGTATTTAGTATTATACCTTTTTATCTGAATTACCTTTTTATTATTTATTATAGATTCTCTGCCGACGAAAAAAAAAAAAAAAAATACAAACATACAGCCGAACATATAACCTCCTCCTTTTTGGAAGTCGGTTAAAAAAATAATTATTGTTTGACTGTCGCTGTCGGCCAGAATCAATAGAAACGGCTTATCACCCACAAGTTACTCCTATTTGTAAAGAGCATGATAAGATAATATACGTGAATGTCATATAATATGATTTCGTGTTTGTAAACAAAGAATACATTTATCAAGAATTGTTGGACAGCAGCCCTTTAAAGGGTAAATATAGGTTTATATGTATAATAAATATGTGGCTTCGAATAGCAAAATACCACAACCGTTAATAATTAAGGAGGACAAGTGCCCGAGGACAATATTTACTGTTTTAGTAATGTCCAAAATTATTGGCCCTGTACCCTTGATAATAAATTAATGGTTGGAGCAGATGTGAATGTTTTACTCAGTAGATTTTTTAATAAAATTACGTGGTTATTCATGCGGTGATATCTTAGTTATCGGCAAATCGTCGTTGCGACTTTAAGATCTCTTATGTGTAAAAATCACTTTTGCAAGATAATCGATAAAAACTGTCCACTGAAAAAAATATAAAGAATCTTACTGCAACAAAAAATACAGGTATCAGTCACGTGGTCTCCTGCTTTCTACTTTACTATGATTTGTTTAAAAAAAAAGGAGTAACATAGTAAAAAAAAATAAAAACAATTTCAGTTAACACATAAGAGATTTCGATTGCGCTTCCTGATCACATGAGAGGTTATGAACTAAAATGCCTACAATAATTTCAAATAAAAAACTATTAATGTTGTAGAAAAAAAGTTTACCAAATCAAATTAACAATATTTCTATATTTAACTTTATAAATCTTATAATGGTTCATTAAGTACCCGGATTAAATTGTAATGTCGTATAAAAGGGATGGTAGTCCTGATCTATTACCATTTTCAGTTCCTGTAAGTGCTTATACTTACTCTTAGTAATTTTTAATGGACTAAAATATAATCGGTTTGGAAATACTAGGCCATTTCTTTGATTATTTCTTCGCTGTGGAAGTACAGACCACTCATCGACATGTCTCAACCTATAGAATATGGATCCATCAGATAAATACTTAAGTCCCCTAATGTCCACCACGACTGGATCTCCCTTCTTTTTACCTGGTCGAATGGATTTCAGGTTCGATTCCAGTTCTTCGAAATTTAGGAAGAAATCATGGTGAATGGATTTAACATCATAGGGCTTTTTTGGACGAGCTTGTCTCATCCGAATGATATAATCACTGGGAGCGAATATTGGTGGCTTTATGTATTGCTCTATAGTGGAGTGAACACTGTCTACTTCCATCATTGTATGCCCTTTTTCCAAGTAAAGTTGTTCGATGCAAATTTTCTTTCGTTGTGCCAAATCGCTTAGGGCACTTGACAAAATTCGGTTCCGGTTTTGGTGTCCACATCCATCAGAAATAATAATAATCTGCTCTATTGAGGATGGCAGGTTTTGACAGAAGTCTATAAGACAAGATGTGAATTCATTAGCAGTAACATTACCATCGGCTTCGTGCCAAAAGTAAATTGTTACATCCTTAGATAGCACGTTATAAACCGTGAAGTTATGGCATTGTAACTTCAATTTGTAGTATAAAGCACTGGCCAATAGCTTTGGGGCAAGCAAAACACTTTGAACGTCGACTGTTATAACAACAACTTTATTCTTCTTTGGAAATGTTCCCGGCTTTATAACTACAACACGTGTCGCACTGATCTTTACGGGGGTGATGAATGCCAATATTTTCTTCTGCAAGAACCTTCAAAAATGTCTTTCTCGAGGCAGACTTGTAGTTGTTTGTGTTACACCACTCCTTAAAAACCTGATGCATGTGGAGTTCAGATCGAAAAGTTGATTCAACATAACTTTTTTTTGAGCTTGAACGACAATAATGGCTTGGCACTTTTGGTAAAATATCCAGCCATGATTTCACAATTCTTCTCAATTCAATGTTCTTTCTTGGCCTAGCTATAATATCAGAACGTGGTGCAATATTTTCATGAGTTTGCTCATCGATATTCTCCTCGACAACATCAACTTCTCTAGTCCAGCGACGAAAACTGTCTTCGCCAATGCAAAGTGTATTCAGAAAAAATAACTTACACACTCTCACTCTAGTACATTCTGCGTCCAATTTATTGATAAAGATATCGTGGCCACTTCCTTTTTTGTTTGTACGACTTGGTTGAGATACAGTACGTCGTCGTCTTATACATCTTCTGACTGCTGAAGCTTTTATAAACGCTATTTTCTCTGGCCAAGTTTTAAGCTTCCAAAATTTATTATGGATCTCTTCACGTTCTTCGTTTGATACAAGAGCACAAAGAAAAGAATTTTTAGACTTAGGAGCAACAGATGTGTGCAAGCAACGCGGTTTAATAATTCTTTCAGGCCTCTCCACACACGCTGTCCATTTGCCAGCTAACTTTTTATACCCAAGATACGATTTACCGGCAACACGGGCTTTTTGATTCAGTTTAACAGTGCACGGAAGGGGCCTTGCTACAGAGACAGAATTACTATCATCTACATTCTCGGCCAATGCTACTCCACTAATATTGTCATCATCGTCACTGTTATCACTCTCACTCTCCAGAGAAGGCAAAATCCTGCGATTTCTTGAAAATAAATTTCTGTTCCTCCGTAAATCTTGCACAGTCAAAGACCTGATATTTCCATCCATGTCCAAACGTTCTTCAACCTGGCTCGACAACGGATAAAGATTCCTCCTCCTTCGTGTAATCGATGGAACCCAATCTGGGTCATCATCACTATTATCGCTCAAATTTTCAAAAATAGGTATTTGTGATACCACTTGCCTTGATTCAGATGCAATTCCCGAGACTTCAGTAGAATGGAGTATGCTGATGCTATTATCAGACCAAGTTTCCGTATTTTCGGCCGCAACACGATGATCTGCCACGGGATGGAGTATACTGATGCTTTGATCAGATAAAACTTCCAAAACATCATCTTGACTATTTAAACCTGACGATATCAGGCCTAAATCTTCTGGCGAAATAAGGGAACCACTAGAACAGCGCTCCACCCTTGAGTTTTCCCCAAAATCATAAAAAACAGTGGGTTCGGAATCGCCTGTATTTTGCTGATTCACTAATAACTCAATCTCACTTGGACATAGGTTTTTACTCATTTTTATAGTTTTACACTCGCAAACTTAGTAAATTTTCGTTTTACACAACGGAAAACAGGTACCGACCTGCAATCTGCAATACACCCGCACTGACTGGCGAAATAAATTATTACGAATACCTAGCTCCATCTATCGTCTAAGATTGGAGAATAATCGTATGATTTATCTATTTCGCTCGTCTCCGTGCTATATTGGTCTATGGGTAGTAAATCGTGTTTACAAACATTCTGTCTAAGTCGTCCTGATGCACATAAGATATTTTGTTTTAATAATAGTCGCAAAAACAACGGGTATGATTCGTAACTAAAATCTCGTATGTATAAATTGACACATAAGACATTTTAAGTACCAACTTTTGTTTAGCAGACACATTGGCGATCTTGTTATTAGTAAAAATACAACGATAGAATCTCCGTATATACATAAGAGTTTTTGCATTCGATAGAGCTGAAAAAAGTATACACAGCTGGCTTAAAAAAGCGATTTTGCTAAAAGTGACACATAAGAGGTCTTAAAGTCGCAACGACGAAATGTAACTCAAAATTAAATCATAATAATATCACATAATTCTTTATTGCGGACGTGCCTTTTCCACCAATTGTTAGCAAGTATTCGTGTGAACAATTAAATCTCGTAAAGTTAGTATTAAAATAATGTGAGTTCCAGTTACGATAGGCAGATAAAAAACGTAATTATTTTATGAGATAATATTCCGATGTATTTGCAGGTATGGGTTGTGTCCAGCAGTGGACATAATTATGCTGAGTTGTTGATTGATTTAATAGCCTAGAGCTAGTGGATTAAAGAGCTCCACCCACCCTCACCCATGCTTGTAATTATGGTAAGTGATTGTCACTGTGGTACCTCGCCCATCCATTTTTTTACATTAAAAAAACCAATCAATCAAGTCCTTTGGTATAAATTTTCCATACAAGTTCACTCACATTCAGAAAGTGTTCCCAAAATGTTGTTTGCCATGAGAAGAAAAAATCGAAATATTACTCTAGACAAAATCGAGGATAACGTTCTTGACAAAGATGTGCAGGCTATGTTCCTACCTTTGTCACTCACACAGACCGTTCTGTTGAGCCCAAAGTTTCGCATCAAGAATGATGTCATAACTCCAAATGATATCGTATATAAATTATTGTTGTTATGTGGAACAGTGACACCGATATTCCTGTATTTTTATCGGATTTTTCATATGTCAGATTTTGATGTACAAGAATTTAGAATAACCAGTATGCAGAAATACGCCGTTTATTGGGACATTTTATTTGATTGTACCGGTTTTATTATCAACCTCATATGTAATCTGGTTCTATCGAAGTGCAATGTGTTATTCATATTGACCATTCAAAAAGTCCATAGAGTTCTCAACTATGATGTCAAATTCAAGAGTTTTTCAAGGAACAATTGGGTTTATATGATCGTGATCATTTGCGTTTTTATTTCATATTTCATTTACAATCGCGTGCTGTATCCAAGTCTACCGCTTCATATAATTATGAATGCAATAAGTACTATAGTTTTTGATGCTAATTTAGTTTATGCAATCAGATATATGAAATTGCTCGAAGATAAAATTCTACAGTGGAATCATCAGATTTTGAACTCATTCGTTGATCAACGAAACGAATCGTGTCTCAAAAGATTGTTCGAAGTCTACTTTCAAGTACTAAAAAGTTACAACATTTATAAAAAGGTTTTTCAAGTTATGGTTAGTACCGTTAGTACCAAAAAGTACATACTACATTATTTTTAGTTTAAGCGAAACCTGAATATAGTTTGTTCAGAATAAGGAACTGAATCGATTTCAATAATTTTTACACCATGTTTTTTTTCCCCAAAAATATTTAAGTGTGATGGAAAATGTTATCACCATTTAATTACAATAGAATCACCGTACGATTAGGTATCTACTGCCAAATTATTATCAATGTGCGCAAGACGACCCTGGAGGCGCGGGGGCGCCGTTAGCGTGTTTTTGTACGGACAACCCGGTAACATAACGACCTTGTAACTTTGTGATTTTTCATGATACAGTTTTGAAATTTTGTAAGTACATAGATTCTTTACATAAAAATACTAGACACGTGTTTCGGGTTTCGCATATACTAAAAATAATGTTGTATATTTAGATCAACTTGTACCTCAAATCACTGAATACTGTTAGCGCTAAACATTATTTAAACATAATATTCTGTGTCTGTCAACTTCAAACTAATGACAAAACAGAACGATGTTTTATGTAGCGCTATAACATCATCATTTAAGTAGCGCTATAACATCATCATTTATGTAGCGCTATAACATCATCATTTATGTAGCGCTATAACATCATCATTTATGTAGCGCTATAACATCATCATTTAAGTAGCGCTATAACATCATCATTTATGTAGCGCTATAACATCATCATTTATGTAGCGCTATAACATCATCATTTATGTAGCGCTATAACATCATCATTTATGTAGCGCTATAACATCATCATTTAAGTAGCGCTATAACATCATCATTTATGTAGCGCTATAACATCATCATTTATGTAGCGCTATAACATCATCATTTATGTAGCGCTATAACATCATCATTTAAGTAGCGCTATAACATCATCATTTATGTAGCGCTATAACATCATCATTTATGTAGCGCTATAACATCATCATTTATGTAGCGCTATAACATCATCATTTCAGCTGAAAACGTCACACGAACACGCACAGTTCGTTTGATAAATAACTTTTTCTTACAGCGTAAACAGATATTTTTTTGAAATTATATATTTTTAGGTTCTTCATTATACGCTGAATAATTTCTTTCATACGTTGGTTTATGTTGAAATTTTGATAGAACTTTATAAAACACCAAAAAGCGCAAAAGAACGGGTACGTATTGGAGATATTAATTCAGTTTCCTTCTGGATTTTTTGAGATATATTATAATTATCACAATTTATTACTATTATTACTAGTAGATAAGTCACTGTTTACAAAAATGTAATAATTATTATTTTTACAGTTTATAGCATTGTCATCAACAGCGGTAATATACGTTTGGTTGTTCAAGAACTTTATGTTACAAATCATTCTGTGTTTGAACTGCGAGGCATTCTACAAAGCCTTAGAGAACTCTCAGGACATATGCGGTCTCATTCTGAAATCAAACTGTACAGGTTCGTGGGTACAAAACAACTAAATGTCACACTCGGCGATGTTACTTAAGACGCTGACAACAGGTAAACCACTGTCACTCTCAGACTGCATACAAAAGAAAGAGAAGCGCGATGAGTGATGATTTATTTACTCTAAAATGAGAACAGTTGAGTAATCGAAAATAAAAAACAACCAAGTTCTGCATACAAATAAGACGTTCTTGTTATTAATTAAATACCAACCGTACTTTGATATTTAATACAGATATTTTGGATTGAAACTCAAAGTAAAGGGTTAGTTTACCGTTAATTTGTATCGAGATTTTTTTTCTAAACGTGTTTTGGTAACAACCACGTTCTGAGGAAATATGATCAAGAATAACATGTATTTTTTCTGCTACCAGTAACTAATAGATTTGGCAATTTTTTTGTTTAAGACAAGCCTACTTTTATCATTTGCCTCTTGTCAGCGCCTTAAAAATGAGTCGTTAAGGCTCGCTTGCATCACAATTCACTTAATGCGTTTAGCGCTAAACGATTTAAAACATTGTTTTATTTCAGTTAATCGTATGGTGTTGACAGAAACACAATGAGCAACAAGCGTTAAATTAATTTAATGTTCTGTGGTGCAAGCGGGCCTCAAACTTAAATTGATCAGTAAAGACAGCATCATTGCTCAACATCCTCAGCATCATTGAGAACTCCTCAACATTAACATCCCAGCATCGGGAAATGCAATATTTAGCAGTTGACATTAGGCTGACGCGCCACCGGTAGAGCAAAAATTCAAGAAAATTGTTCTGCCGGTGTCGCGTCGCGGGACAAGTCGCGCCAGTATGAGATATAAGAAGCCTTAACTCATGTAAAATCCAACAATTACGAGTATATATTTGGAAGGTGTTACAATTTTATTGTAAAAACTGGCTCTTTATCTGCAACTTCGTCCGCGTGGATTTCTTACTTTACCCTACGAATTTTAAGTGCCTGCACCCGTTAAATGAAATCAATAAATTAAAGAGCATTTATACCCATTTTTAGGGTTCCGTAATAAACGAGGAACCCTTATAGTTTCGCCATGTCCGTCTGTCTGTCCGTCTGTCCGTCCGTCTGTCCCAGGCTTAGCTCAGAGACGCTAAATTCTAGAAAGCTGTAATTTGGCATGGGTGCACATATTAGTCACGCCGAAAAAATCGTAAAATAAAACCATGAAAAACATTATTTTTTAGGGTACACGTATAACGCACGTATAACGGGGATGATATTTTTTATTCTCGTCTAATACATGCTGTGGGGTATCGTTGGATAGGCCGTTCAAAAATATTGTGGGTCTGTGAAAAACATTTGCGTAATATTAAGCTTTAAAGTGCTATTTTTTGTTAGAGTCAAGTGCCCCCCCCCCCCCCCTGCCAGCTAAATGGTTAGTTTTCGGGTAGCTGAAAAAATTCATGGCAGTAGTATATATAACGAAATTAAAAGGAAAACTATCGCAGCTAAGTAGGGTTTACAAGTTAACGAGTAATAATCGACCAACTTAAAATTGCAGTTGAAGAAATGAACGTAACGTATATCGATGTATGGGAGACCATGTTTTTCAACTACAATGTTAAGTTTGTTTTTGGGATGAATTCATCGTAACTAGGGAACCCTTCATTGTGCGTGGTCTGACACGTACTTGACCGATTTTTAGGGTTCCGTACCAAAATGGTAAAAAGGAACCCTTATGGTGAGACTAAGTCTGTCTGTCTATCTGTCTGTCACACCTGGATATCTCAAGAACTGCTAATGCTATCAACTTGAAATTTAGAATAGTTTTAGATGACGTTTGCCCAACTATTTAACAAACAAGAAAGAAATTTAAAAAAATGTCTTTTTTGCAAAAGGGACTGAAAGGGGGTCTTAAAAATTTGAAGTGGGGCTATTAGGGCATGTGGGGTATCATATGAAAGAACGCAGTTTGCACATTCTCAAATTTTTTTTTTTTAATTTTTTAGGCAGCACAGTTTCCGACTTTTGATGAAAAATGTAAAAAAAATACCGTCTCTCCGCCACCCTTATCTTCGAAGTTTACATAGATAAAAATTTTAAATTATTATATGTGATAGAAGTTTATGTATGTTTAAAAAAAATAAAAAATATATATATATATACGTACGGAACCCTCGGTGCGCGAGTCCGACTCGCTCTTGACCGGTTTTTTTAATTAAGCCACGTAGTAAAATCCCTGTAAAATTGACTAGGTACTTCTTTTCTCCCCGTTGGAGGTAGATTTTCAAAGACCAAAAATAAAAAAAAACATTTATCCCTCTGTGTTTCGAGTTAAGGCTGCTACAGACCGGCGCGACACGCGACGTGACACAAAGGCCCCGCGTGTCGCGCGACGAGCGGTGTCTTTGTGTCGCGTCGCGAGTCGCCCTGGTCTGTAGAAGCCTTTAATCGGACCGCGCGTTAAAGTTCTTTCATACAAACTTTGACTGGCCCCAATCCCCCTCTAAGTATACTCGTAGTAGTTTAGAAAAAAAATATGTCAACCTTCATAATTTACTTAGATAAGTATTCGTGTCAAGTTTCAAGTTTATTAACCCAAGGAATAAGATTTTTCATACAAAAAAAAATCCCTGCTTTCACCCCTATAAGGTAGAATTTCCAGAAAAACTCAAACTCAAAGCATTTATTTAAATTAAACCAGAAACCCCTTCTTAGTACTCCCCTACATTCCCTAAAATGTCACGTTCCTAGTCCCAATAGTTTCGGCTCTGCGTTGATGAATCAGTCGGTCAGGACAGGATAAGTAATTATAATGTATGATTAGGTCGGTCATAATTCAATATGGCGGTTATCAAAATATATAAAGTTTTCGTCATGGGTATTCTTTCCATGGTTTTCGAGGGTTTTCGTAACGATAAGGTGCAGCGCAGACAACAGACTTTTTGTGCGAAGAAGTGATTAATGAAGGCTTGTGAGCTAAGAAAATGTAATCACATTGGCTTGTGCCGCAGACTCCTTCGCACAAAAAGTCTGTCGTCTGCGCTGCGCCTAATGATGCCGAAATTAAAACACAAAATGACGGAAATATTCATTTGTGGCACATATTATACTCACTAATCACCACAAATTACAAATGGGATCATTTGATAAAGCGAAGGTTTTTATTGTAATAATCACAATAAAACCCTCTATTGGAACTTTTGTTAATCACTACACTTACCATAAGGACTGGCATGAACATAACTATGCAGCTGGAGTTGATGTCGCTATTATAACCATAAAACACTGAACGTTTTTAATCACCACCCTTTGAAAATAATCTGGCTGTCTTAGTTATTATGTTGCGAAGGTTTGATATTGCCACACAGTCATAACTCCCTAGATTTCGTTAATCACCACAACTGACAAAGTGACTGGTTAATTACTGAAGGCAATGACCATCTTCGTAATAGTGCTCCCCTCCGCCACAGTTTCTCTCACGGCCCGCCGCGCGCCGCGCCGACAGTTTCTCTCACGGCCCGCCGCGCGCCGCGCCGACAGTTTCTCTCACGGCCCGCCGCGCGCCGCGCCGACAGTTTCTCTCACGGCCCGCCGCGCGCCGCGCCGACAGTTTCTCTCACGGCCCGCCGCACACCGCGCCGACAGTTTCTCTCACGGCCCGCCGTGCGCCGCGCGCCGCCGACAGGAACTTCGTTCCAATATACAATGTAGTAGTTTTAAAACTAGGTATTTTAATTATACATATTTTTTTTGTTCCAAATAAAATGATGACTAAAATAAGTACATTATGAAACTGCCATGTTATTGTTGGAAATTTTTTTTGGATCATTATTTTGCCGTCGGCGTCGTCGTGGATTTAAAAAAATCGAGAGGACGACTAAATGACAGAAGAATTGGAGATTATCTCATGTTGAAATTCGAGATAACTTAGATGCCATGTTAGGGTTTGTCGAAAATAATTATTTATGATACTAGTGCGGTAAGTTGGTTTTTACAATCGAGTAGACGAATGTAAGCTCGAGACTAAATGACAGAAGAATTGGAGATTATCTCATGTTGAAATTCGAGATAACTTAGATGCCATGTTAGGGTTTGTCGAAAATAATTATTTATGATACTAGTGCGGTAAGTTGGTTTTTACAAACGAGTAGACGAATTTAAGCTCGAGACTAAGTCAAGGGCTTACCATAGTCACCAGTTTGTAAATACCAAATTCCGCACGTGTGTCATACAACGTTTTTCAAAACATTTGCGAGAAAACAGTATAATAGGTAATGAAACAAGCCACCAAAACATTTTCAGAGAAGATTGAATGAATGATTTATTTCTTCGAATTTTCCATTATCGTAAATCATTTAATAGCGCTCTCGCGCGAGGCGGCAGGAGACCATTTTCTGCAATTTGCGCCTCATTCAAGATATCAGGTGGAGTAGATTCCAAATTAATATCGGATTCCTCGCTTGAACTCATACTATTATTTTGTTTATAATAGTCGGAAACTCGCAACAATCCTTGACATATATTAAAAAAATATGAAAATGGCGCGAATTTGCAAATGACGCCACGTGCGTGTGGTGAAAATTTGTACTACATCTTTTGTCTCATTTTCTCTATAATAATAAAGTTAGATAAACGTATTGAGCAAAAGTGCTTCCAAGGAGGTTCGATCATTCAGCTTAAATATTCTCGTAATGTGAAACTCCTTGGCGGAATTCTTATATATTTTTTATAGAAATAAAAGAAAAACCGTAAAGGATACGCACGGCGCTATACTACGGAGGATGCGGTAAAACATGTACTTAGGTGAGAGTACCTATTTTACCGCACGTTCCGTTGTATGGTGCGTAATTTTAAACTTTCGAACAATGTATAAAGGCTTCATAAAAGCATTTATTGAGAAAATGTGTTGAAAAATATCAAGTTTGACAAAGCGAGTACGGAGAGTATTTTGTATAGCAGCGCCGCGCTGTCAAGAAACGAGAAAAGTGACAGAAATAGACAAACCTCTTCGAAGCGAGAGTAACTGTCGCCTATGCCGTGTTATAGCCCTGCTGGACGCCGGACGCAGAGAACCCGGAAGTATGGTAGGAACGTAAAGATATGTGACCCAGCAGTGATTCCAGGCTGAAATAATGAAGCGTGACGAGAGTCGCAATGTTTTCAGACTGTCTGTGTGCCAATTTATACTTTGTCAATGAAACGAAAATAATATATGATTATATTCATTTGAAGGAACGAACGAGTTCTGGGGGGTACTGTGCCTTTAGTTCAATTATAAAAATCTAGAAATAACATAATTTTGTGCAGAAGTCTAATAAAAATTAAGACAAATTAGGAACGGAAAAAACATCTCATTTTGTTTCTTACTTATATATTCTTATGCTAAGTGTTTTTATGTTTACAGATGAAGACAAGAAGTTATGCAAGAACGTCCGGCGCGTGCACCGCGCGGCGTTCAGTAAGATGCGCGCCTGTCGACTGTTCCACGTAGACGTGTGTCTACTGCTGCACATGGCGGAACTTCTGAGGAACTATTCTGTTGTGTTGCTGCAGTTTGCCTTTCTGTAATCAGCTGAATCGACCCAGTCTGCATATTTTTTGTTTAAAGGTCTCTATCTTCTTAAACAATGGCAGTACAAAGAAAAAAAGTGGTTTTGAAGCCAGTCACTCACTATCATATTATCCATAGTTTGTCAGTATTCCAGAAATTGGAAATCTTCAAAAGAACAGTTTAAATGCAATAAGTATTCTTTTTGCGGTTCTCAGTGGAAAATTAGAGTGGATTTTTTGATGAAAACAATGGTTTACATAGCAAAACGTTTATTTAGTAACTTGTGTTACCTCCAAGCGCCTTTACGACGGCCATCATGCGTTTTGGCATGGAATAAGGTAGTGCCACTATGTCGTGATGTGGAATGTTCTCCCAAGCTTCCAAGATGGCAGTTTTCAGCTCCTGCAAAGTTTCTGGAGTTGGTTGGTTAATTCCAACACGCCTCTTCAGCTCATCCTATAAGTGATGTATTGGATTCATATTAGGGTTTCTTGCTGGCTATTCCATTACTGCAAACTCTTGCAGTGTGCGCCCTTGCATCATCATGCATGAAAATGAAATCCTAACCCACAAACTCAGCATACCCTCTAGGCATTGACGAATGTATCAGTCGCTATTTAGTGGTGGCAGTCATAGTGCCGTCACAACCTCAAGGCCAGCTTTTCCTTCGGTGGTAATTCCGCCACAGATTGTCCATAACCCACCGTCTGAACTTACCTTCTCTACAATGCAATGTTGCTGAAAACATTCTGCCTGTGTTCGGTAGACCTCCCTACGTCCATCATTACATATTTTGTTTCAGCCATAAGAAGAAACCTGGCTCCGTTGCCGTTGAGTCCAATGCAACTGTTCGCGTACAAACTACACAACAAGCTAAAATAATGAACTGACTGGATTATTTTGTTATAATATTCTGATAAGTATATGGAAGGCAGCCCCTTTAATCGAAGTGCGATGATGCGACGCAGCCCTCCACCGACACCGATCCCGGTACCAACCCAGGGACCGACGTCGCCCTAACAACCAAGACAGGACCAAGATGAGAAAGTTGAAGTAGTGTCCACTCCGGAGATCCAGAACTGGATGGGATCTATTGAGCAGTGCCTGAATGAGGTTTGTGCTATAACTTCTGAGGGAAAGCTTAACACTGCGCAGAAGCTAAACATAAGCACTCTTTGCCGAAAAGTTGGACATGGAGTTTCGTAAATAGCTGTTCAATACCAGTCGTTTAAGCAAAAAGCCATACAAACTCATATGTCCCTTAAAACCATGACCGAAGCTCGAGACCTATTGGACTGTCTAACGGAGATGAACCGGACGATTCAGGAGTCCTGTACGAAGCAGGGTGCGGCTAATACATCTTTTGCAGATGGTGAAGAAGGGGTCCAACAGCTTTGTTCGTCCTAATACTATTAGCACCGTGGGTTTTTATCCCTATGATAACTTTAAAACCAGTGACGAAACCAAGAACATGGTCCAAAAAATCATATGCCCTGGAGAAATGAAGCTGAAAGTACGAGGCGTACGCAAAATCGGAAAAGGAGGGCTCATTATCAGCACTGAGACCAAAGATGATTTCGATAAGCTCAAGCAAACGGTCCAACTCGCTTCGTCTCGGCTTACCGTCGACGAACCACAAAAGCGCAAACCTCGCGTTATAGTTATAGGAGTTCCCACATCAATGGCTGAAAATGAGGTTTATAAATGTATTTATGAACAAAACTTGACCGACAAACTGTTGACTATGTCCCAAGATACATTTTTGACCTCAATAAAACCGAGTCACAAATCTGGCAGGAAAGATGCTGAGAATCGCAACTATATTATAAAAGTTCCAGCCGTCATTCATAAGGCCCTCATCACACAGGATAGATTATTTATAAATTGGACGTCCTGCCCGGTACGAGACTTTACACTGGTAGATGTTACAAGTGCCAGCAGTGCGGCCATGCAGCCAAGTCATGTAAAATTGCTGCCCCCACATGTGGACATTGCGGAGAAGAAGGGCACCCAATCCAAGACTACGCAAAGAAAGTCAATCCGCCAAAATGTGCTACATGTTCGCGCTTTAAAAAACAATCAAATCACAAGACGGGAAATACAGATTGCCCGGCTAAAAGCTGCCGAATACAGGTACATAAATTCGATAGATTATGAAGGCGCCTAAGAGCGCCACATACTTGTTTAGATTTTAGACTATAATACTTTCTTTTTTTAAAGTTTATTATTGTTAGTTTTAGTTTCAATATGGATGTTAACTTATTTAACAATATAGATAACACATTTTCAACTGTGTCAAAGACATGTGACGTTGAGGACTGCAGACAATATCTTTCCGATTATCAAAATTCATCATTAACCATGCTAACCCAAAATATTCGTAGTATTTATAAGAACATAGACAGCTTTAACATTTTACTTCATAGAATTAACTTTGATTGTGATATAATGATACTTACTGAGTGCTGGCTATCTAATCGTTACGAAAACCTCCCAGTAATACCGGGATACAACTTTTTGCATACCACAATAAACCACAATCAAAATGATGGTGTGGTAGTCTTTGTTGAGGAATCAATAAAGGTCATAGTCGAGGAACATATACTACAAGACTGTATGAGTAATTGTTTAGTCATCAAAATTGGTACAACCACTGCGATAATCGCTATGTATAGATCCTCTTCCACAAGAAACTTGGATTCTTTTAACAATTCCTTAAACCAGATTTTTCAAGCACTAAGTCCATTTAAGAATGTTGTATTAACACATCGTCATCGGAGCCAATATTTATATTTCAATCACCTGATTGAAATATAAATATTGGCTCCGAAAACTGCGGTTCAGGGACCCAAGATTACCTTAATATCTGCTCATACCATGGTTTTCTCCCCGCTCACACATTGCCTACTCATCAGAGCGGTTCCTCGATCATATGATGATCAAAACCAGCTTAACTAACTCAACAATTACTGAACCTGAAATCCTTTGCTATGCTGGACACTGATGAAGATGAAATAACCCGAATCATCTCTGGGCTAAAGGATGACTGTGCAGTTGGTTGGGATAATATAAGCAAAAAGATCTTTAAACTCTTTAAGCGTATTTTGGTACCTCCTTTAACGCATATATTTCGAATCTGCCTTTCCGAAGGATTTTTTTCTAGTTGTCTTAAGAAAGCAGCTGTGATCCCAATCTTTAAATCTGGAAATAAAGTCTTACTTAATAATTATAGGCCAATATCCATACTCCCCTCGATATCAAAAACACTAGATAAAATTATAAACAGTAGACTAGTTAACTACCTAGAAAAAAACAACTTGCTATCCCCTGCGCAATTTGGTTTCAGAGCCGACGCGGTACATGGCCTGACTGATTATATTTCAGAAGAGCTCGGCAAAGGAAACCAGACCCTGGGAGTCTTCCTTGATTTAGTCAAGGCCTTCGACACAGTGTCTGTTTCTGTTCTACTAAAAAAATTAGAGACCAGAGGGATAAGGGGAACGCCGCTGAAACTATTTGCTGACTATTTAGGGGGCCGGTACCAATGTTTTAGAATAGATAATACAACGAGCGATGAGCAGAAAAATACTGGTTTTGGTGTTCCTCAGGGGAGTATTCTGGGTCCCAGGCTATTCCTGTTTTATGTTAACGACTTGTGTAGTCTTAATATTCCAGACGGCAAAATTATATCTTATGCCGACGACACGGCGTTAATATTTACCGCTAAAACCAGTAGAGAACTGTTCAAAATCGCTCAACTAGGCTTTAATACTGTGACTAATTGGCTTCAAAGCAATTTACTAACATTAAATGCTGACAAAACAAAATATATTCAATTCTCCATGCGCAAGCCTCAACTTAACATTACTAACCCTCATCTATATGCCCATCAATGTGGAAACCGTACATTCAACATGTGTAATTGTCCTTTTATCCTCAAAACAAGGAACTTAAAATACCTTGGGGTAATAATAGACGACACACTCTCTTTTAGAAATCATATTGAAAGTCTAGTTAAAAGAGTGCGCAAACTGATATGTTTTTAAAAAATTACGCTCATTTGCAGGTTCAAAATTAATCACACAAGTTTTTTTGGCTCTATGTCAGTCTATAATTCAATACTGTGTCACTTCTTGGGGTGGCCAAAAACAAATTTACTTCGTCTTTTCTTTGACGGCACGGTTGGCGCAGTTAGTTAAGCGATTGGCTGCTGCGCTGCGTGTCGCGGATTCGATTCCCGCACGGAACAAATATTTGTATGAACTACAAGTAGTTGTTCCGGGTCTGGCTGTTTGTGTATGTGAATTTAAATGTTTATAAACGCACCCACAATACAGGAGAAATTCCTAGTGTGAGGCAACGTTTTAAAAAAAAAAAAAAAAATAATAATAATAAAGAGCTCAGCGAGCAATTTTAAAGGTAGCAAACTTCCATCCCTTCTTCTTTCCCACTGATCTACTATATAAATCCTGCAACGTATTAACGGTTCGCTCCCTCCGGTCGAAGACCCTGATTGTCCTCTGGCTCCCGTCACCCCAGACGAAGTGCACGACATTATCAAGGGTCTGAAAACCCGTAAATCTCCCGGATCAGACGGAATCACCAACAGGGTGCTCCAGCTGTTCCCCGCTCACCTGATCATGCTAATGACCACCATCTTCAATGGCGCTCTTAGCAACAACATTTTTCCTCAAGCTTGGAAAAGTGCCACGGTCATCGGTATCCCGAAGCCCGGCAAACCTAAGACCGAACCTTCCAGTTACCGACCCATCAGTCTGCTCAACGTCTTCGGCAAAGTCTATGAGAGGCTTATTTATAAGCGTCTCAGAGACTATGCCGAGACGAAGGGCCTCATCCCAAACGAACAGTTCGGGTTCAGATCCCAACATTCGTGCGTACAACAGGTCCACCGTATCGTCGAGCATGTAAGCGCTGGCTTCCAGCGCGGGCTCATGACGGGTGCTGTGTTCTTCGACATTGCGAAAGCGTTCGACAAAGTCTGGCACAACGGCTTAATATATAAGCTCTACAAACTCGGTGTGCCCGATCGTCTCGTGCTCATCTTACGAGACTTTTTGTCGGACCGCACCTTCCGCTATCGCATCGAGGGTGCGCTATCCTCCCCCCATCCGCTCCGCGCAGGCGTCCCTCAGGGCGCTGTGCTGGCACCGCTGATATTCACTATATTCACTAGTGATATCCCCAAATGTAGAAAGGTGCAGTTAGCTCTGTTCGCAGACGACACGGCCATCTACTACTCCGGCCTCAGGCAAGACAATATCGCCCGCATCCTTCAGGCCGAAGTCAACAGACTCGCGGCCTGGTTCAGGAAGTGGAGGATTGAAGTCAACCCTGATAAGAGCCAGGGGGTCCTATTCTGTAGGCCCCGGCGATCACCCGCCCTGCCCCAACCGATCACCATGTTCGGTAAGCCTATCCCTTGGGAGAAGCGAGCCAAATATCTCGGTGTGGTCTTAGACCATCACATGACGTTCGGCGAGCACATAAAACAGGTGCGCTCGCGCGCCAGTTTTGCTCTCGGCCGACTCAACCCGCTCAACCCGCGCAGCAAGTTGTCCCTTAAGTGCAAATTGCGTATTTACACCGCGTGCATTCGACCGATCATGACTTACGCCTGCGTAGTCTTCGCTCACGCAAAGTCATATCACATTCATAAGATGCAGACGCTTCAAAACCGATTTCTCCGTAGAATTACGAAAGCTCCTTGGTTCGTTCGGAACGAACAACTTCACGTAGACCTTAAGATGCCTACCATCAAACAGTTTATGAAGCGCCTTGCAAAGCGCTTTTTCGAATCCGCGGAACGTCATCGCAACCCCTTGGTTGTGCAGGCCGCTAGTTACAGGCCTTCTGCCATTAGTCAGACTCGCCGACCGAGGCACACTCTCTTAGACCCGGATGACCCCATCACTCTCCTTCAGGAAAGCAATAGGGCCACGAGTACAGTGCACAAAATACACAAACCGACCTTCCGTCCTCGCCGCCGAGGTACCACGCGAACTTCCCGAGTAAATGGTAATAAAAGTCCTCCCCCCCGTCCCTTGAATGTCGATGCGCCAGCCGCCCGGTTAGAGGCTGAGAGCGCCGTAGCAATAAATATAATATCCCCTGATAATAATCATGATCAAAATGTTGATCCAGCCCGTCCCCAAATTCTTAGTAATTTTGTGATCCCCCAACGACGCCCTGAGCCGAGGTCCGTACCCCACAGGGGGTGCCCTTAGTGCGCTGTCGTTTAGTTTTAATATATATAATTTGCGCCCTGGCTGGAGGCTTTAAGATTAAAAACCTTAGGGCAGCCACAGGAATATCCGGTTAAGTAGCAACGACCTCTCTAGGTCTGCTACGAGATGAAAAAAAAAAAAAAAAAAAAAAAAAAAAAAAAAAAAAAAAAACGGTTCGCCTGCTTTTCATTATGCACTTAGTATTAAAACAGCACACCATGCTTACCTACAATGCTGACAATACTAACAAGAGACGGGACGATATACTCGTAGTATGCATATCTAATGCAACCTCAAAACATGTCTTTGTAGAAAGATTTTTTACATTCTCAGGCCCATTTCTGTACAATAGATTAAATAAAAAACTTAGTATCTATAAACTAAATTACTTTAGCTTTAAAAAAATAAATAACATAAACATTGCAACTTGGGAGCAGTTAATAGACATTTACATATTTTTCCCGTTAATGAGGTACCAGGGAAGCCACATGTGCAGAAGGAATTAATAAAAAAATAATTAAAATATATTTGTAAACAAAGTGCGTGACACTTCATTTAGTTTGTATAGTTTGTATTTGCGCGTAATAACTTTGATGTATAATTTATCTGTGAAATTGTTTGATTCTATGTAGCGAGCTGTCATATTGAATGACTGATACAACGTGGAGAGTGTACAGGTTATGTTAGGTTAAAAGTGAGAATTGTAATTAGAGTATTAATAGTGATTAATAAGAACTGGTGAAACAATAGCTTTAAATGTTTCTCTTTTCAGGTAAGACTAGTGAATAATTAATGTTAAACAATGTTTTGTAAAAGTGTTAAAACTAGTCTATGTAATAAAATAAAACCTCCTCTTTTCAGAGCAACTCAATTTTGGTTATAGTTTTACTGTTCACCATACTATTCAAGGATAATTATATATTATCACATTTTATAACAACATTTCTACAGCTGGTTACCAGGAATAATGGAAAAATTAAGATTTGAGTTCATGGTCAAAGCTAGTGAAGATACAGTGAAAACAAATATAATTTGTGTAATAACAATCACGGATTTAGATGGCCGAACCTTTGTGATCCCAGATAAGTTACAACCTGTAAAATTACATACTGGAATAGTACAAACCCAAATCTTTCAGAAAGTAAAGGCAACATTACAAAAACGGCATGAGAAAAGACAGGTGTGGATATCCATGAATCCGGAGATGAAGGCGGTTTATTGTGATGAAGATGGAAATAAACAATTTATGGGATACCTATTGGAGGAACAAACAAAACCACAAACTTCTACAACAGGAATTTCAGAAGATTCTCTAGCAAAAATCATGGAAAGCTTCACAGAAATAAAGATAGATTCATCAAAACCTTTTAATATGGGGAAAATGGTAGAAAAAATTGTTATACAAACATTCAATAACAAGATTACTAATGTGACCCAGTGGAGGACTACTTTCGAAGCGGAATGTGTTCGTATAGGAATAGAAGAAGATGTCAAAAAAATTGAAATTTTTAGGTTATTCATAGAAGATTCTTGTTTGGACTGGTACAGTTCCATGCTTATAAAGCATACTATAAATTCAGAATGGGCAATGTGGAAAAAGAACTTTTGTGAAACATATGCGGATAAGGGTTGGTCACCGATCAGGTATGCAATGTTATTCAAATACAGACAGGGCTCATTACTGGAGTATGCGTTAAAGAAAGAGAGACTACTATTAGAAATAAATAAGTCCATAGACAAACTCACTCTAATTAATCTGATTGCCACCGGATTACCGAATTTTATTGCGGATAAGATTGATAGGAATAGTTTAAAAGAAACTGAAGACTTATTTCATAATTTAAGAAGTTTAGAGCATATAGTAAACAAAAAAACATTTGATAAAAAGATAGGAACTTCTGAAAGTAAAATTAAAGAAAAAAATGTGAAGCCCTTGGTTAATCCGTGTAAAATATGCGAAAAAGAGAATAAAGGTATACGTTACCACCTTGAATCCCAATGTTGGTTCAGAATAAAAAATTATGATAAGCCAAAAAAAGATCAAATAAGGAGTGTTAACAATTCAGAATTAGAAATAGAATTAAATGAAATTGATCCAAAAAACTAATAGTGCCGCCATTAATAAAAATTAAACTACTAATAAATGACACGTTGGAAACATCAGGAATCTATGATTCAGGATCTAATGTGTCCTTAATAAATTCAAGGTTATTATCTTTAAAAAAAATACCTACTAATGATAAAACAACAGGTTTAAAAACAATTAATGGCGTAAAAAAATCAATAGGAATGGTAACTTTAAGAATTAAAATTTTCGAAATTGAAAAACATGTTAATATTTTTGTTATAGATGAAGACAACTTCGACTATGATTTCCTAGTTGGGTTGGACTGTATACGAAAATTTCAATTAACTCAAAATGAGAATTTAAATATCACACAAAATATCCTCACCAAGAATAATACAGAAAATAAAGAAAATCAACCTATAAACACAAATGAAATTCCTGGCAACACAGGTAGTGAAATAGGGAATAAAGAAGATACATATTATGAAAAAAAAGGTGTGGATATTACACAACAATATAAAAAAGAAACTATCACTGATGAGTATAAAATAAACTTTAATGAAAATATAATAGTCGAACATTTTGATATTTCAGTAAATAATTTAAATCACAGGAAAAATCAGAAATTGATAAATTGATATGCAAATATAAAACAGTCTTCGCTAAAGACAAATATGATATAAGTACTGTAAAAGGTTACGAAGCCCATATTGATTTGTTAAAAGATATACCTATAGTCTTCACTGCAGTAAATGCGCCATTTTCAAATGGATTGAACGAAAGGTTAAACCAAACGTTGGTTAACAAAATTCGTTGCAAGATTAATGAAAGGAAGGTCAAAATTGCTTGGACCACAATTGCTCATGAATGCACTGAAAAATATAACGAAACTGAACATAGTGTAACAGGGTTCTCTCCAAAATATTTATTGGAGGGAAAAAATGTTGACATTCTACCAGATGAACTGAAACAAAATATAACACATAATCATCTACTGCGAGACCGAAAAATTGCTTTAGAAAATAGTATAAAATCCCACAATTATAACAAACAAAGATTTGATAAAAACAGAAAACATTATGAACTAAGAGTCGGAGATTCTGTTTATGTAGAAAACGGAAACCGGTTAAACCGAAAAAAACTAGATGAATTGAAAATAGGACCTTATCAAATTGTAGACAAAATATCCAATTCAATTTACAAAGTAAACACGGGTCACAAAAAGTCAGAGTCGAATCTCTTTCATATTACTAAACTTATTCCAGTAGTAGAGTATAACAACAATTTTGTAATTTAGAAAGGGGGGGAGATGTAAACAAAGTGCGTGACACTTCATTTAGTTTGTATAGTTTGTATTTGCCGCGTAATAACTTTGATGTATAATTTATCTGTCAAATTGTTTGATTCTATGTAGCGAGCTGTCATATTGAATGACTGATACAACGTGGAGAGTGTAGAGGTTATGTTAGGTTAAAAGTGAGAACTGTAATTAGAGTATTAATAGTGATTAATAAGAACTGGTGAAACAATAGCTTTAAATGTTGTTTCTCTTTTCAGGTAAGACTAGTGAATAATTAATGTTAAACAATGTTTTGTAAAAGTGTTAAAACTAGTCTACGTAATAAAATAAAACCTCCTCTTTTCAGAGCAACTCAATTTTGGTTATAGTTTTACTGTTCACCATACTATTCAAGGATAATTATATATTATCACATTATATATTTATTTCAGACATAGAAAATTGTCCATATAATGTTAGTAACAAAGGTCTTAAAAACAGTTTTTAAGACCTTAAGCATTCTCGAATAATATTAATACATTTAAAACAAAAACCAAAAAAAATAAAAACATTGCGTCATCTCACCACGTGAAGCTGAATAAGCCTCCCCAGCACCGCAGACTCCGGCCTTTCTGATATCATCTTTAGAATTCCGTTGGCGCTCCCTCGGATCCTACACCTCAGAGATGCTGCTTTTTTACGCATTAAAAATCGTCAACCCTTGCGTCAGCAAACATGCCTGAAGCGCTGCAGAAACGTGGGAGCCCCACCAGAATTCTGAAGGTGTTGTTATATTGTACGCGAAGAGCGTTGTAGGCCCGCTGCGTGTAGCTGGTCCATAGAGCGCTGGTGTAAAAGCTTTGGCAGTAGGCCCTGAACAGTGTCACTTTTACGTCAACTGTACACCTTGCAAATCTATGAACCAACATATTTGCACGCACCGACAACGCCCTTCGCTCCCGCTCGATACCTGTATCATCATTAAGGCGCTACCCCGAGCAAAATGTCGCATTAGCCGTTTTTGTGAAGTTTTTGGGAGCTATCTACTCGGTAGGTATAAGAAATATCAACGAATAAAAAATATATTAAATTTCTACATATTCTTGATTCCATAATGGTAGCAGCCATTTTTTATTTTAAGGTATGTATGTTTAGTTAATCGCCGTACAACGAAGCCATAGAAATGAGAAATAATGATTGATAACATGCATCTCCTCGTGAAGTACAATATTTATATTTGCTACTGATACTAATGGATAGACAATTTAATAATGAACATTTTGTAAGAAATATTTTTTCAAAAATCCAAAATTTGATTTTATTATAGATTTTATTCTAAAATCTGGGCGTATTCACTACTGAAACTCATCAAGATTCAGTCTGCCGCGAGCTCTTGAAGGTGAAACCCGTGTCGTTTGTTACTTCGTCGCCGTCGGCTAGCTTGCTCGCTCGAGTCACATTATTATCAGTTGATAAATAAAATTAGTTTATTGAATTTTTTTTGGTTACATTTTTTGTAGAACGAAGTAGGAGTAAGCTGGCAGAAATCTCATTCATACTTACACACTTACGTAAACTTTTTGTGAATTTGGTCAAAATGATAATCCAAGACGGCGGCGGCGAAAATATTCAAAATTTTCACTATGGGTATCGTTATCATGGTTTTCGAGGGTGCTAAAGCCGGTAGTCAGGTCAAAATGTAAATCCAAGATGGCGGCTGCGAAAATTATCAAATTTTTCATCATGGGTATCGTGTTCATGATTTTCGAGGGTGCTAAAGTCGATGGTGAAGTCAAAATGTAAATTTAAGATGACGGCTGCGACAATGGTCAACATCGTATCGTTTTCATGATTTTCCAGGGTGCTAAAGCTGGTAGTCAGGTCAAAATGTAAATCCATGATGGCGGCTGCGAAAATGATAAAAATTTTTATCATGGGTATCGTGTTCATGGTTTTCGAGGGTGCTAAAGTCGAAGGTGAAGTCAAAATTTAAATCCAAGATGGCGGCTGTGAAAATGATCAAAGTTTTCATCATGGGTATCGTGTTCATGGTTTTCAAGGGTGCTAAAGCCGATGGTGAAGTCAAAATTTAAATCCAAGATGGCGGCTGCGGAAATGTTAGAATGTTTTATGATGGGTATCTTTTTTATAGTTTTCGAGCAAACAATAACCAAAACGCCACGCTAGCTGATTTTTCTGCAGTTTTATTAGCTAAGTATCTACTTGTTATTTCTTAAGAAATATCAAGTAATAAAATAATCTAGATTCCATAATGGTACTGTCTTTTTAGGAGTATTTGTTTAATTAATCTCGTTACAACGAAACCATAGAAACGAGAAATAATGATTAATAACATGTATATCCTCGTGAAGTAAGCATTATTTTAATTTTGCTACAAAGCATTTAAGCATGTAAGCATTTTTTTGATTTTGACACAAATGCATAGACGAGTTAATAATGAATATTTTTAAAGAAATCTTTTTTCAAAAGACATACATTTTATATTTACTTATAAAGATTTTATTCTAAAATCTGAGTGTAATCAGTACTGTAACTCATGCACCCGTACCAGTGTGCCGCAAGGTCTCGAGTGAAACCAGTGTCGTTTGTCACCGCGTCCTCTAGCGCACTTGCTCGCTCACGTCACATTATCAGTAGACAATAATATTAGTTTATTGTGTTTGTTATTGTTCTTTGTTTTGGTTATAGTTTTTTTTTCTGTTAGTATTATAATTCTTATTATTACCTCAAAAGCAATGGAAATGACACACATGTAATAAAAAACCAATAGATAAAAAAAAAATAAGTGGTGCCATCTTGAATTTTAATTTTGACCCCATAATCATTATCAGTGCCCTCAAAAACCATGAAAACGATACCCATGATCCGTTTGGTGCCGGACGTAAAGAAAAGCACCATCCCATTTCTTCCCGTGGGTGTCGTAAAAGGCGACTAAGGGACTTACTAGAGAATGGGCAGCAGCGTTCTCTATGCATTTTAACACCATACTGCGATCGCCAACCCGCCTGCCAAGCGTGGCAATTATGGCAAACCCCTTTAGGGGAGGCCTATGTCCAGCAGTGGACGTCTTTCGGCTGAAATGATGATGATGATGATACCCATGACGAAAAATTTCCAAACTTTCGGTGGCGCCATCTTGAATTTTGATTTTAACTGAAAAAAATAACCATGAAAACGATACCCATGACCAAAATTTGCAAAGTCGGTGGTGCCATCTTGAATTTTAATTTAGACCTCAGTTAAATCCTAATTTTATTATCAGCTACTTTGAAAACCGAGAAAATGACACACATGTCGAAAAAAATAAAAAGATAAAAAAAATAAGTGGCGCCATCTTGAATTTTAATTTTAACTGCATAATCGTTATCAGCGCCCTCAAAAACCATGAAAACGATACCCATGACGTAAAATTTGCAAATTTTCGGTGGCGCCATCTTGAATTTTGATTTTGACTTCATTTTTGATATCAACTACCTCGAAAATCATGGAAATGATACCCATGTCAAAAAAAATATAAGTGGCGCCATCTTTAATTTTAATTTTGACCCCATAAACGTTATCAGCGCCCTCGAAAACCATGAAAACGACACCCATGACGTAAAATTTGTAAATTTTCGACGACGACATCTTGAATTTTGATTTTGACCCCAGTTTTGTTATCAGCTACCTCAAAAACCTTGGGACAAAAGACTTGGGTGTCAATTCCATATTGACACCCAAGTCGAAAAAAAACTAAAAGTTAAAAAATAAAGTTTACATCAAAATACAAACTTGATACAATAAATACTCGCACTCCATATTCTATTATATACGAGTATGTGTGTGCACACTCGTATCTGGGAATTTATTGAACGCTGTGCCTGTGAATTCTAAGGTAATGTCCATTTCACGAAAGAAGTCCCGCGGAAATAAGTGGAACTAATTATTATTATACGCTAAGTTAGCAACATTCCTAAAATAACCCATGCCTGCAGCGCCACGTCTGCGGGACTTCTTTCGTGAAATGGACTTTAACTTGTATTCGTAAGTTGTCCGTCAGTTGGCGCTAATATTTTTTTACGAAGTATTGTAGAGGTGAGGTGCGGCAAGGAGGGAACGAATCGTCAAGGTTACTTGGTCAGTATGTGTCCTAGTTACTTAAACTTAGAGACACGTTCTAGAGGTACTCCGCTTAAATAGACTGGAGGTACATGCTCCGGTAACTTATTCTTACCTCTAATAACCATAAACTCGCTTTTCTTCTCATTGTACTTCAGACCATGAGCTTCCGCATATGACTCACAGATACCGAGCAGTTTTAAACGAAAATGCGAAACTTCCTTGTCTTCAACTTAGTCTTTAATCTTATAATATTCTTTTTTGATAAGAACACGTTTGATGTGGGTTTTGAATTTTCCATCACTAAGTTCTGTAACAGATTTTGCAGAAATGGAAACAGTATTTCTATGCACATACGGACTGATCCATCATACTTTTTTACCAAAAGGGCTGGACTAGCAAATGGTGAACTACTGGGTAGTGATGGATTAATTAGCATTCGCCTTCATTGTTAGCATGCGAATGCTAATTTATCATTTAGGAAATAAGCATAGCATTAGCAATTAGAATTCACATGCTATGAGATTTATGCGAATTCGCATTCATGTACATTACTACTGGTTCTAATTATTTAGGCTTGCAACAGTAAATTAACCCTATTGCGCATGATTCGACGTTCGTCCGGAGACAGTCTGTAAGGACGCCTTTGCACTGTACGATTATGGTCTATCAATCTTACTTTCAACTAGGCATTTCAATCGAATAATTCGAATACTTATTTGATGCCAATTTTCTTTATGTGGGGCTGCTCTAGGTCATGAGGGTGTCTACCGTGAAGGAATTTTTTTTTTAAGTATTAAATTTTTGGTTTTGCGGGTGAGTGTCTTGAATATTCCGTTAAGCGGGGTGTAATTAAAATCGTTTAAGGTACCTGTAATAGCCTGGTACCTGCCAGGGTTGCGAGTTTGTCCGAAAGGGATATCGTGGCCCTGGCACACAGGCAACGGAAGGAACACGGGTGGGTTTATTCCAATATTGACCTACTCCGAATGAGTAGGTCAATATTGGTATGGCAAAGGCATTCAAGGCTTTTATAAGATGCTTTCCAGATAGCTGTGTATTGCAAACTGCGTTAATTCTTCTCCGATATTCTGTATTTCCCAATGAATAAGTATGAATGCAATATAAACACTCGACGTGGAGCGTGTCTAATGGAGCGTGTTGAAGGTGCCGGGTGATCTCACGCGGTCGACAAGTGGTATGATGAATCACCCAACTCAGCTGATCGCGCGGCCGACAATCGGTAGTCCGAGACACACGGATGACGCGCTCGATAAACCTACAACGATGAAAGTAAAGTATAGGCTTGAGTGTGGCGTGAGGCAGGGGGGTTGCCCTCGCCCGCGTTGTTTAATCTGTACATGAATAATCTGATCTATGAGCTTAGCAGAACCGGAATCAGCTGTCACATTGATGGTGTTTGCATTAATATCATAAGCTATACCGACGATATGGTTCTGCTGAGCCCATCGATCGGGGCATTAAGGAAACTAATTAAGGTGTAGCGGCATCAACATCGCCACATACGAACTACGCGTCACACTGACGTCACGCGAATCCTGCATCGCGCAAGCAAAGTTTACCACGCAACTAGCATATATATACAACGTCCCGACATCAACCGTTGGGCAGTTGCCCACCAGACACGACATCCGTCTGGTCGGAGGATCCTCCGTTTTCTATGGTGGATGAGTGAACTTTACACCCTGTTCCTCATACCACCAAACTGGTGACCCCGAGTATGAACGTCAGCGCAGCCTTCGTGCAACTACTTCAGCGTGACGTCATCATCATCATCATCATCACTTCCAGCATGCAGCGGACGTGCATTCCTGGTCATCACCCACAGCCTCATCAGCAACCTTGACACAGCACACTGCACTTTCGGCCGGTCCACAAGCAGAGAACATGATACCTCTCCTGGTCTACGCCAGCAGTCAGCCACAACCCGGCGCTGTACTACATCCGACGCACTGGAGCATAACGCAGCGCCACCCCGACTCACTGGGAAATCACCGCAGATAGTTCCGACTCACCGAGAACTATGCGGCACCCGGTTCCAACACACTGGAACCCCTCGACTGGCACTGGCAAGCATCGCAAGATACACGACTCAGCCCACTATCGACCTCCGGTCTCCAGAGGGGAGTGATGTAGCGGCATCAACATCGCCACATACGAACTACGCGTCACACTGACGTCACGCGAATTCTGCATCGCGCAAGCAGAGACTACCACGCAACAAGCATATAATTATACAACGTCCCGACATCAACCGTCGGGCAGTTGCCCACCAGACATGACACCCGTCTGGTCGGAGGATCCTCCCTTTTCTATGGTGGATGAGTGAACTTTACACCCTGTTCCTCATACCACCAAAAACGTGTGTGAATCGTATGCTGCGACCCATGGACTAAAATATAATGCAATAAAGTGCGAACTCATGATATTTAAAGCAGGCAGTAAATGCTATAGTACAATTCCACCAGTTATGCTGTGTGGCAGACCTCTAAAAAGAGTTCTGCCACACATATTTTAAGTACCTGGGGCACTGGGTCTCAGACGACCTAAAAGATAACGCTGACGTGGAGCGGGAGCGTAGGTCGCTGGCTGTTCGATGTGGGATGTTGGCCCACAGGTTTGCACGTTGTACGGCGCAGGTTAAGGTGACGCTTTTCAAAGCCTGCTGCCAATCCTTTTACACGTGCTGCCTGTGGGTGAACTTAACGCAAAGGGCATACAGTGGCCTGCGCATATAATACAACAACACGTTCCGGGTGTTGATGGGGCTGCCGCATTTTTGTAGCGCGTCTGGCATGTTTGCCAACGCGGATGTGAATAGTTTTTCGGCCGTCATGCGCAAGAGGTGCGCATCTCTGCTACGCCGTGTTCGCGACAGCCCCAACACCATTCTCAGAACGTTGGCTGATAGGTGGGACTCTCCCATCTTGGGGCGGTGGGTACGACTGCATGCAGTCAAGGAGGCATTCCCCAGGATCGGCGTGCCTCACGCAGCTTAGAAATATTGTACTAACACTAGTTTTATAAGTTAACACTGTTACTAACATGTATGGAGCATGGCTCTGAAATAAACTTTATATTATTATTATTTAGTGTCTGTTTAATTGCTGTGTTGTTGATTCCTATAAGTTGCTTGTATCCTAAATATTTGTATAGATCTGTTGGCTCCATGCTGCTATTGTGTCGGTGTCGCTGACTGCATAGTTGCCGGGTTTTACTTTTCCTTTTATAATATGCAATGTCCTACACTTATCTATCCCAAATTGCATATTAATATCCTGACTAAATGTTGTCGTCACTTATAAAAGAGTTTTCATTTCTTTTTCGGTTTTAGCATATAATTTAATGTCGTCCATGTGTAAGAGATGCGAGATAATAGTTTCTTTGGTATTGTTTTTAGGGTTCCGTACCCAAAGGGTAAAACTGGAACCCTATTACTAAGGCTCCGCCGTCTGTCTGTCCGTCTGTCACCAGGCTGTATCTCATGAACCGTGACAGTTAGACAGTTGAAATTTTTACAGATGATGTATTTCTGTTGCCGCTATAACAACAAATACAAAAAAACAGAATAAAATAAATATTTAAGGGGGCTCCCATACAACAAACGTGATTTTTTTGTTCGTTTTTGACTGACTAACTGAGACAAGGGATTTAGAGCGAAACAGATCCAAAGAGGGGTGTTCCCTTGTTTCGCAGACAGAAACATTGAATTTTGTTTTGTAGAAAATGTTTCATATAATATTTGGTCCTTGTATTTTTATTTCGAATAATATTGTTTCAACGACTATACGACGAGTAGAATGAAACATATTTCACAGAAACACAATTCAATGAATTTCATAGTAACACTTTTTATTAGAACAAACTTATCAAACAGTAGAATAATTTTGAATCGACTTCCAAAAAGGATGAGGTTATAATTATGTCCGGCTGTATGTTTAATTTTTTTTATGTTTGTTCACCGATTTCTCCGGTAATTATGGACCGATTTTGAAAATCCTTTTTTTGTTTGAAAGGGTATATTACCGAGGTGGTCCCATTGCCACCAAATCAGAATCTGATGAGAGGGTCCCATGGAAATCGAGGGGAACCCTCAAATTTTATAGGCCCACCTATAGCGATTTGGATATTTTTTATAAAGTATAGTATCTAGTATATATCGGGTTGCTATAAGATTAGGTACTTTAATGAGGTTGCTAAGCAATTTATGCCTATCACTATGCATATGGTGAGTGGCAGCTCCTGGTTCTTACCAGGAGAACTCCTCAACAATCAACGTCCCAGCATCGGGAAAAGCAATATTTTGTAAAAAGTGATGAGTAGTTAACATTAGGCTATTGTAACTTAGATAAATTAAAAACTGACCCACTAAAAAGTCAAAAATAAAAAACTTTTTACAAAAAACAATAACCGACTCCCAAAAATAACACTACAAAGTGAAAAATAACTTTAATTTCGGAAGTCAGTGGCAATAAACTAAAATAAAGATCCAAAGACACCGACTTCCGAAATTAAAGTTATTTTTCACTTTGTAGTGCTATTTTTGGGAGTCGGTTATTTTTTTTTGTAAAAAGTTTTTTTTAACGAATATTGTTTGTTTGGTGTATTTTTTTCATGGTATTTTATTTCAACGAAAATGTAAAAATAGACATTATGCTATCCATAAATTTATAAATAAATATCATAAATATATTTAAAATAATAAAAGAATCAAAGTGTTTTAATTAACATATCTGCGTCAGATACCATCTACTGTTATTGAATAATTTGGGTTAGGTTAGAACAGTGACCATTAACGCATTAATTAGCTAGATGAGGGGATCTGGCTAATTAATGCGATATTGTTTAGGCGTTTGGTGAAATGAAAATATGGTAATTAAAACTGTGGTTTATTGAATGTTCATATCTTTTTTTTATTTAGGATGGGTTTGCTCTTGACCTTAGTCTAGGGCAGAGGTGATAGAGACAAAGTCGACGATGGAGTGAGATTACCCAGAAGAAGCCTGTTCACTCTGACTTATATCTGCGTCAGATACCATCTATTGTTATTGAATAATTTGGGTTAGGTTAGGCTAGAACCGGCGAGCGTGCCGCGGCAGCAATGTTTTTTAACCGACTTCCAAAAAGGAGGAGGTTATATGTTCGGCTGTATGTTTGTTTTTTTTTATGTTTGTTCACCGATTGCTCCGGCAATCGCGGACCGATTTTGAAAATTCTTTTTTTGTTTGAAAGGGTATGCTCCCGAGGTGGTCCCATTGCCACCAAATCTGAATCTGATGAAGCGATCCCATAGAAATCGAGGGAAATCCTCAAATTTTATAGGCACACATATAGCGATTTGGATATTTTATAGTAACTCGTGCATTTTCTCTCGGAAAGCACCATTTGGTGAACTGGAACTAATGATGGAGACCACCATCGGAACAATATAGATAATAATAAGTATTTAACGGGTTGCGATTCGATTAGGTACTTTAATGTGGTTGCTAAGCAATTTATACTCGTCACTATGCATATGGTGAGTGGCAGTTCTCCTGGTTCTTACCAGGAGAACTCCTACATATTAACTAAGCAATATGAGGATAGAGAATATTTGATTTGTTATTATTCTATGAGATGAATATTAAAACATAAAATTTTATTTGTAACAAAAATCATTGATTTAAATTTCTTCAAAGTAAGTATTCTGCGTATTGATTATTCTATGAAATGATAATAATATGAGATTTTTTTTATGTGAAACGAAATTCTATGAAACTATTTTCTATAAAACAACGTACAACCCCAAAGAGGGCTCAAGGGGATTATTATTATATTATTATTAAAACAGCTCCGGCGCTCTCCAGTCTGGTAGCCAAACGTCGGAAGTGCTCCACGAAGTTCCACCGGCTGCCGAAGACGAGTCCCAGGTACTTCATCGTTGACTCGACACCGATGTGAACCCCTCCCGCCCTTATCTGGGAACCCGACAGTGGCGCGTTCCGAGGACCATAAAAACACACGGCCTCTGACTTGTGCAGAGCCACCTCGAGTCCCAATTGCCGGATCCTATCGACGATTGTCGCAACCCCACGTGTCGCCAGTTCGGCCGCCGCCTCATGGGACCTCCCCTGCGCCAGGACCAGCGTCTCGTCAGCGTAGCAAACCACGCTGACGCCACTAGGGAGGTCGGCGTGCAGTACCCGGTCGTACCCGATGTCCCATAAATGTGGCCCCAGGACCGATCCTTGTGGGACACCACAGGACATCTCTCGCCGGTTCAGTGGTACCGGCGAGAAGAACTCCTTGGTGACCGGGGTAAATGACGGCCCTGTCCGTCAGACAGGCCTCGACCACGCGACAGATGCAGCGATTAATGCAACTCCAGGGCAGGGTATTAAAGGCATTGGCGAAGTCAAGAGACACCGCCAAGATGACCCCACCCCGGGCCACAGCATCTCCCGTCGTGAGGGCTCGAATGCGCATGATGGCATCCACCATAGAGCGCCCCTTGCGGAAACCAAACTGGCTCTCCGCCAAATCCGGCCCCACCCGCAGTTTGCAATCACCCTATTTTAGCAATTTAGTTATTGCTTTTAACTTAGTGGTACCCCACCATGACATTATAGCGCAATTTTAATGAGCACACCGTATCGCGCCATCCATCAATTTATATAAGTAATTAAAATATATATAGGTATTACTCAAACGAATTTGATGGCTCAAGGATAGATATTATTTTTGACTTATAAATATTCGATTTTCTTTAGTGTCGCCGGTTTTTTAAATTTTAAATATAATTTTTATTGACAAAAAAAATTAACTTTGTTACAAAAGAAGTTCTGATAAGTACAAATTTTCTCCTAAATCATCTTTAATTTTATAAGAAATAAGAAACATTTATTTGCAGAAGATGTTACCAGACTAGGTGTTACCAGTTGTAATAGTTGGTGGTTTATGTACACTCCATATTTTGCCTAATTAGGACATGCAAATTAGTTTTACATTAATAGTAGCAATAGTTACTTACCTACCTTACCTGTATTCTGGTGCGCTTTCAGCGAGCTCGAGTCCTGTTTGCTAGTCGTAATTCCTGGTTTTTACCTACTAACATACAGATTTTTCGGTCGAAAAATACGTTTCCTGACCAAAAAACAACATTTTTGTTTAGCGTAAAATCCACTAACTACATAAGTCACTAGCTCGCGTGGAGTTGTGTGTGTCTTTTGACACCTCCCACGTGCGCCTAGTGCTTATGGAACTTTAACGCAATACAACATTAAAGAAATGAGTTGTTATTACTACAGAATGTTAAGTGTCTCTCTCTCTCTCTCTGTCTCTCTCTCTCTCACACATAACATTAACTAATCCTGAATCCACTATCGTACTGTAAAACTAGAATTAAAAATACTGATAAAAAAAACTATACCCATTATGCGTCTAAGATCCCTACCGCAGCTAACACAAGAGTGGATGTCCTTGAAACAGCTGAATCGATTTTGATAAAACATGTCTAAGAACCACCGCTAGAAAATCTGCTTTAAAATAAAAATAAAACACATACAAATCGGTTCATCGGGACTACGTTGAAGACAAGCAAGTTTGGTAATAATTCCTTCTGCACATGTGGCTTCCCTGGTACCTCATTAACGGCATACTGAAATATCTATTTACTGCTCCCAAAAATCGACGTTTTTTTTTACATACCTTGACATAATGTCTTCCTTATTTGACACTAAATACCTACATTTTTAGGGTTCCGTACCTCGAGAGGAAAAAACGGAACCCTTATAGGATCACTTTGTTGTCCGTCTGTCTGTCTGTCAGTCTGTCAAGACCCTTTTTCTCAGGAACGCGTGTAGGTATCAAGTTGAAATTAATATCAAATACGTAGGTCTAGGGTCCCTTGGAGCTCATAAAAAATCAAGCTTCTAAGTCAACGCAATAAAAAAATACGGCGATTTAAGCGCCTCAAATGGCGCGTCACAGATGGCTGTTTTATATCAAGCCTTAAAGCAAAAAACCATTCAAGCCCATAATACCATTCAGCACTTACAGCAACAACAGAACATCGCGAACTCTCTCCTACAGTTGAAAGAGGTAGTTGAAGGCATTTCAAAACCACCAGAACCCTTTTCGTACGCTAATATGGTCAAAAAAGGAACGGACAACTTTGTGCGCCCAGCAAATTTAAGCTCAGTGGCCATATATCCCAGTGACAAGACCAAATCTAGTGATGATACCAAGTCTCTCGTTCAAAAAATTATTTCGCCCGAGGCACTTAAACTACATGTTCGTGGCCTAAAGAAAGTCAAAAATGGAGGTGTTCTTATTAGTACCGACTCCAAAGAGGACATTCAAAAGCTCAGAAGCTTAGAAAAACTAGTTTCTTCGGGCCTTAAGGTTGAAGAACCATCCAAACGGCGCCCAAGAATCACTGTTATTGGTGTCCCAGTAGCTCTGACTGATAAGGAGGTTTTTGACTGCATTTACGAGCAAAACCTCTCAGATAAGTTGACTAATACTACTCGTGAGTCGTTTGAAGAACAAATTAAGTTGAGCCATAAATCTGGTAAAAAAGACCTTCCTACTTGCAATTACATACTAGAAGTGCCGGCTAGCATCAGGAAGATTCTAGTGAATCAAGGACGAATATTTATAAATTGGACGTCATGCCCAGTACGAGATTTCACGATCGTTACACGGTGTTTCAACTGCCAGCAGTTCGGTCACGCGGCCAAGTTCTGCCGTGAAACTAGTCCGACGTGCAATCACTGCGGAGAGACTGGCCACACTTTCAAGGAATGCAGCACAAAATCAACTCCACCCAACTGTGCGACATGCAAACGTTTTAAGAGGAAAACTGACCATAAAACTGGTGATGTAAATTGTCCAGCACGAAAATATGCCGAGGACAACTATATTCATTCCATAGATTATGAAGGCGCCTAAGAGCGCTACCTATTAACCTATCTTTTAAGCACACTAGTAGTAGTTTTTGTTTATTTATATTTGTTAGTTGTTTATTTAGCATGACTGATCAATTACTTAGTGACCTAGATCAATTTTCTGTGTCTGATGCTATAATTTGTAATGTTGATGAGTGTAAACATTTCTTTCCCTTGGAAGAGAAACCGCTGACCCTACTGACACAAAATATTCGTAGCATAAATCGAAATATAAATGGTTTTGAAATATTGCTACAGAACCTGGGTATAAATTGCGACATTATTGTCCTAACAGAATGTTGGTTGTCAAACCAAACAGCTGTTATACCATCATTAGACGGATATATTTCGCATAGAACCTACAGAAACATCAACCAGAATGATGGTCTAGTTGTTTTTGTTAACAATAATTTAAGTGCAGCTGTAGAAGAACCATTGCTACAAAATAGTAATTGCTTACTCATTAAAATTAATTCAGATACGGTAGTTATGGCTATATACAGACCTCCCTCTCAAAATGTCGCTAGTTTCTTAGATTCACTAAACGTACAGTTACAAAGCCTTACAAATTTTAAAAACATAATATTAATGGGTGATATCAATATCAACATTGCTTCCGGGAAAATGGATATACTTGCACATAACTATCTTAATATATGCACATTCCACGGACTCTTGCCAGCTCATTACCACCCCACACATCAAAGCGGTTCGTGCTTAGACCATTTCATTATAAAAACAAATAACCCAACCAAAACATTTGTTACTAACTCTTCGCTTACTGATCACCAAGCAGTTTTACTAGCATTACAAGTTTCTTTACCCAGAAAAAAATGTTTACGAAGCTATACTAAAGTCAACATGACACACCTCGAAAAAGACATACGTAATATTAATTTTGACCCTGTGTATAATTCTACCGATGCAAATACTTCTATTAATTATTTTATAAATTCACTTCACTGTGCAATAATAAAACATACAGTTGCTAAAATAACGCCAAGGAAGTATAAGTGCATTAAACCTTGGATTACACCCGGACTTGTTCGATGTATTAGGCATAGAGACAAACTTCACATAAAATCCAAACTTGAGCCTGGAAATGAAATACTTTCCATTACGTATAAAAGATATAGAAACTTCTGCAACACCCTTCTGAAAAAAATAAAAAATGAATACGATAGAAATGAACTGCAGAAAGCAGGCAAAAGTAGTAAACTTATTTGGAAATTTATAAAATCAAATACATTTAGAACAAAAAACCCTGAACCTCCACTTGACTTATTGACAATAGAGAACAACCCAATCGAATCAGCAAATAAAATTAATTTCTATTTTTCTAACGTAGGCAAAACCTTGGCAGAAAAGACCTTAAAATCTAGAAATTTTTTCCCTCAAATCCAACCTAAAACATTCCCTAATCTCAAATCGTTTGTCTTACTAGATACGGATGTCGATGAGGTACTAACAATTATTTCTGGATTAAAGGACGTTTGTGCTGTTGGGTGGGATGATATTTCAAACAAAATACTTAAACATTTCAAATACCTACTTGCTCCGCCGCTAACTCATATTTTACAGTTATGTTTAACTAATGGTATATTCCCCAAGGCTCTTAAAAAGGCAGTGGTTACTCCTGTATATAAATCTGGTGACAAAAAATGTGTTAACAACTACAGACCCATTTCAGTTTTAACAGGGCTCTCCAAGATCCTAGAGAAAATCATTAATATTAGATTAATTAAATACCTAGAAGATAACAATTTACTTTCAGATAGCCAATTTGGCTTTAGGCCTAAAAAATCAACTAACCAAGCAGTACATCAAATGACAGATTATATAACGACTAATTTGGATAAGGGCATGCACACCATTGGGATTTTCCTAGACCTCGCCAAGGCCTTTGACACAATTTCTTGTCCTTTACTATTGCGCAAGCTTGAAACACTCGGAATAAGAGGAACAACGCTCTCACTACTTTCGGATTATCTTACTGACCGCAAACAATGTGTCAAAATTGGTCAGTACGTCAGTTCTGAGCTTCGAAATAGTAATTACGGAATACCACAAGGTAGTATTTTGGGTCCTACCTTATTCCTAGTATATATAAATGATCTGTGCAGCTTGTCACTCCAAAATGGTGTCATATTGTCATATGCAGATGACACAGCTCTATTGTTTTCAGACAAATCTCGAGATGAGGTGTATAAACAAGCCCAGAATGGTTTTAATATAGTGTCTAATTGGCTACATGTAAATCTCTTAACTTTAAATGCAGATAAAACCAAACACATTTTATTTACTATTAGAAATACTAACCTGCCAACTACTAACATAAACATGTATGCGCATAAGTGCAGCACTTATGCTGACAATGCATGTAGTTGTCCTACTTTAGCAAAAACCGATCATATGAAATATTTAGGTGTAACGATTGACACAAATCTGAATTTCCGTAAACACATCGATTTATTATGCACACGAATGCGTAAATTAATATACATTTTTAAGAATTTACGATACATATCAGACTACAAATTAGTTAAACAGGTTTATTTAGCTTTATGCCAATCCATCCTCACTTATTGTATAACATCATGGGGTGGGGCTGCTAAATCAATCCTACTGCCATTAGAACGTGCGCAGAGAGCTATCCTTAAGGTAGCCACCTTTCGCCCATTCAGATTTCCCACACATAAGCTTTACACGGCATGTAAGGTTTTAACCGTGCGTCAACTATTTATATTGAATATAGTACTACACCAGCACAGCAAACTTCCTTATATCCCAATATCTATAGATAAGAGAAGAAAAGACTTGGTTTGCATAAAGCCTCAAACTAGACTTACTTTTATAAATAAATTTTATGTATTTTTAGGACCGTTCTTATATAATAAAATCAATAAGTCTCTAAGTATATATAGTGTAAGTCGTAAAAAATGTAGTGAATTGTTGTGTGAATATTTAGCGACACTTAATTACTCAGACACTGAAAACTTGCTAGATGTAATGCAATAAGCTTATTAGTGTTAAATCAATATTTATTTAAAACTATAATTACTATGTATCAATGCTAGCTCTATGTACAGTAACTACCACTAAAGCACACAGCGTTGTTAAGTGATGGCCTGAAACACAGGTTTGAATAAACCTACATCAGGCAGTTCGCTATTGTGTTCAATTAGACCCTTAACTTAATTAATCTTTATAAGTTATACACTTGATTTATTTTAGACATAATTTAACATGTTCTTACTAATTAATATGTAACTTGGTAAAGATGTAACTTCTTGGTAATTTTTATGTGAACTTATGAATAAAATTATTATTATTATTATTACTGGGAGTGTTTTTTTTTCTCAGCTCGTAGGCTGGTTTTTAGCTACATTTACGGGCCAGAGCCAAGTAAATGCAGCGTGTGGTGAATTTTATGGTGAGAGTGTACTTTCGTCTAACTGCATAAATTTCCTAACGATTCTGCATGTGTTTAGTATGGCTGCTTTCTGCATATTTATGTAAAGGGATTCTTCTAGATCTATTATTTTTAGGCTACGGAGGAGATGGTTGGGAATAACACCTGTGGTGGAGAGAACTACAGGAACAACATAAACTTTATCTTGTCTCCAAATTCTTGTAACTTCTTCTTTAAGCTCAGCGTATTTGCTTATTTTTTCAGCGATTGTTTTTTGTAGATTATGGGTGTTGGGAACTGCAATGTCTATGAGGTAAGTGATTTGTCTGATTTTATCCTGTAAGGTTATGTCTGGTCTATTATAGTGGATGGTCCTATCTGTAAGTATGGCGCGATCGTAATACAGTTTATGTGTGTCATTTTCTAGAATAGTTTGTGGTGCGTACTTATAGTAGGGAGTGTTAGTTTTTTGTATGAGACTGTGTTTGAGTGCTAGTTTTTGATGGATGATGTTTGCTACCTGGTTGTGCCTGTGAGTGTAGTCTGTCTGTGTGAGGGTTATGCATGCTCCGGTAATATGTTGTATAGTTTCTGATTGAATATGGCATCTGCGGCATTTATCGTTTGTGATGGTAGGGTCTTTAATGATAAATTTTCTGTAGTTTTTGGTGTTGATGATTTGATCTTGTATAGCTATGATAAAGCCTTCTGTTTCAGGGAACAAGCTTCCTATTTTAAGCCACTTATTTGATGCTAATTTGTTTATGTGGGACTGCTCTAGGTCATGAGGGTGTCTACCGTGAAGGACTTTCTTTTTCCAGTTTTCAATTTTTTGGTTTTGCGGGTCAATTATGTTTATGTCTTGAATATTTTGGTCATTTAAATTAAGCGGGGTGTAATTAAAATCATTTAAGGTAATAGCTTTGTGTATGTTACTAGTGCGAGATTTGGTATAGAAAAATGTTTTTAGCCTAGTGATTTGTTTCTGCCAAAGGTGATGTATGTCGATAAGGCCTCTCCCTCCATTTTGTCTTTTGATTGTGAGTCGTTCGATCGCAGATTTAGGATGTAGGTTGTTGTGTTTTGTGAGTGTTGTGCGTGTGATTCTTTCTAATTGTTCGATGTCAGTTTTTGACCATTTTATTACTCCGAATGAGTAGGTCAATATTGGTATGGCGAAGGTATTCAAGGCTTTTATAAGATGCTTTCCAGATAGCTGTGTTTTGCAAACTGCGTTAATTCTTCTCCTATATTCTGTATTTAGTGTCTGTTTAATTGCTGTGTGGTCGATTCCTTTAAGTTACTTGTATCCTAAATATTTGTATAGATCTGTTGGCTCCATAGCTGCTATTGTGTCGGTGTCGCTGACTGCATAGTTACCGGGTTTTACTTTTCCTTTTAGAATATGCAATGTCCTACACTTATCTAATCCAAATTGCATATTAATATCCTGACTAAATGTGGTCGTCACTTCTATAAGAGTTTTCATTTCTTTTTCAGTTTTAGCATATAATTTAATGTCATCCATGTATATGAGATGCGAGATAATAGTTTCTTCGGTATTGTTTTTAAAATTATATCCAGCGCGACACCGATTGAGTAAGTGAGACAAGGGGTTCAGAGCGAGACAGAACCAAAGAGGGCGCAAGGAATCGCCCTGGTAAATACCCTTCCTAATATGTATCTGTCGAGTTATGAGAGTGCTGAGACGATTATTTATCTGAAGTGTGGTTTTCCAACGTGTCATTACAGTGCGTAGAAACTCTATTATTTTGGAATTGATTTTATATATTTCTAGGATTTGTATTAGCCAAGAGTGTGGAATACTATCGAAAGCTTTTTGGTAATCTATATAAGTACAGTGTAGGTTTCTATTTTTTGTGGTGGCATGTTTATGGATAGTAGAGTCTATAACCAACTGTTCTTTGCATCCCATGTGGCCTCTCCTGCATCCCTTCTGCTCCTCTGCTATCATATTGTGGTGTTCAATGTGTGAGTTGATTTTATTAGTGATTGCTGATGTTAGTATTTTATAAATTGTCGGTAGGCATGTGATTGGTCTGTATTGGGAAGGCTCTGATGTGTATTCAGTTTTAGGTAGCATATAAGTTATTCCGGTGGCAATGAATTTGGGTATATTCTGTTCTCCTAATACTATATCTGTTAAATTTTTTGCTATGGATTTGTGTAGTATCGTTAACTTTTTATACCAGAAATTTTGTATTTTGTCTATACCCGGTGACTTCCAATTATGTAATCTAGTCGTTAAGTATGTAATTTCAGACTCTGTTATCTCTTTAAATTCCATTTCATCTATTGCTGTCCATTTTCTTGCTTCTTCTGTAATCCAAGTTGCTTTATCATTGTGATGTACCTGTTCTTCCCATATATTAGACCAAAATGTTTCCAAGTGTTCTTTTGAGGGTGTGTCTGTGTCTTTCTGTGTTGTTGAATCGGTGTGTGGTTTCTGTATATTCCTATAAAATATTTTCTCATTCATAGCAAATATGGCATTATCTTTTTTGCGCTGTTGTGCCTTTAAATATCGCCTAAGCCTATGGACTTTAAGTGCCAATTTCTGTTTCAATGTATCCAAAAACTCTTCAGGCTTCCTATTGTTATTTTCGTGTCTAGTGTGTGTAAAATTGTTTTTAAATATTGCTTCAACTCTTTTAACTACTTTATGTGATCTGCAACCGTTGATGTAATGTGTAAGTCTGCCACAGTCTGCTCTTAATTTTTCAATGTCTTTTTCGAGCCTCTGTTGCCATGGCGGTTTGACAGTGTCTCTTTGTATTGTGTTTCTTGCGTGTTCAGTAATTTTAAAGTTGAGATCTTCCGAAATAACAACTGCTGTGCAATAAATAAGGGTGTGTATGTCAATCAGTTGTGTGTCATCAGATAAAAACTGTTTCAGTATATCTTCATTAAATAAGTTAACTAAGCGGAAAAGTTTAGGGCTATATTTGAGTTTAGGTAGTTTTGGTCGAGCTGCCGGATCCATTCCAGAGTATTGTGTTAGTTTCATTCTAAATTTGTCATGTACTTCTTGTATATACATATCTGTTATCGGGTTTTGAGCCTCGGCGGCAACTGTCTCAATATCATTTTCTAACGTTAGGGTTAAGGTTATAGATTCGGTTTGTGTAGATGTGTGTGATGTATGAGATTGATTGTATGGTTAAGATTCAAAATTAGGTTGTAATAGAATAAGCGATTGTGGTTGATCTTGCAGGCTATTTTCGTTTGTGTTTTGTGGGATAGTATTAGTGTTTGCAGAGTTTTTTGATTCTTCCTGTAGCAATTGTTTTCGTACTTCATCTTTTAATTGATCTATTACTTCTTGAGATAGAAGTTTATTCCTTACTATGGCTCTTCTTTGGTCTGAGATTCTTTGTTCTGTAACCATAATTTCTGGATATTGTCGTGTAAAAACTGCATGCAGTTGGTGTCGGTAGGTGGTCATGTCGGTTTCTAATTTAGTAATGTATAAATAGGTTCGCATGATAAATAGGTTTACATCTTTACTCCATCTCATACGAACTCTTGCTTTTCCAGCCTTGGTGGACGCGGGTAAAAAGGTAGATACCTCCCGCGCAACATTCAAGGCCGGAGTTGGTGGAACTAAACTTAAACTAATAATGGGGGGTGACGATGGTATGGGTGACGATGGTATGGGTGACGATGGTATGGATGGTGATGATGTTCTTGAAGGTGTGTACGATAGTGTGCTTGGACTGTACGGTTCTACAGGGGTGTCTGTCCTGTTTGTAAGTCTGTCACCATCGTCAATAATTTCGGCTGTAACATCTTTGTCGGTGGGAGCCCGCCTGTTCAACTCCTCACCGCTGACGGTTCGCATGCTGAGACACTCAGCGTCAGCTCCAAGTGTGCCCCGGCGATCGCCCCCGGGCAGCGGTCCTATACGTTTTCTTTTTGAACGAGTCTCCATTTTGAGTGGGTTTCCAGAGCCACGTTAGCCACGCCAGTAATTTCTCATTCGTGTGTCCGCCCCCCACGTGATTAGATGGTCAATCAGGACGTGTGGTTGTTTAGGGGGCTTATTATTATTATTATTATTATTGCGACATATTTCGATACTCGCAAATAAATCAAAACCTACAGGGTACTTCACATTCACCTAGAATCATGAAATTTGGTAAGAAGCAAGGTCATACAGCACAAATATAGGAAAAAGTCCTAAAATTGTAAATTTGTGTGTCTGTCTGTCTGTCAGTCTGTCAAGAACCTTTTTCTCAGGAACACGTGTAGGTATCAAGTTGAAATTAATATCAAATACGTAAGTCTATGGTCTCTTGGAGCTCTAAAAAATCAAGCTTCTAAGTCAACGCAATAAAAAAATACGGGGATTTATGCGACATTATTGCGACATAATTATAATATTTCGATACTCGCAAATAAATCAAAACCTACAGGGTACTCTCCGTTGACCTAGAATCATTAAATTTGGCAAAAAGCTAGGTCTCACAGCACAAGTATCGGAAAAAGTCCTAAAATTGTAAATTTGTAGTTTTATCACATAAAAAAAAAATGTTTTTTGCGATTACAAACTTATATTTGCTGTTGGAGAATTAACTGTGACGTATATCGATGTATGGGAGAACATGTTTTTCGACTACAATGTTAAGTTTGTTTTTTGGATAAATTCATCCTAACTACGGAACCCTTAATTGTGCGTGGTCCGACACGCAGTTGGCCGGTTTTTTAATTTAAAATATTTATTATTGACTTGTGGACAGAATAATAATTCAGATTTGTTACAGTTGTAATGGCAATCTTGTCATTTGGTTTAAATAGGCTTTTATTTTTATTATTTTAATAATATTTTATATAGATTATTTTTTAATTTGTGAATGTGAAAACGTTGTAGGCTTGATAGACTAGCTTTGTAAACCATTTTATATTTACTTAAGTACTCGGTACTTGTTGTCGGGCCTACACTGTCGTCCCATACCTGTAACACTGTAACTTGAAAACATTGTAAAAGCCCATTATTTTTAAAAGAGTAACCGTGGAGTTTCTTGCCGGCTCTTCTCCATAGGAAACGACCAATTGGACCTAGCTTCTGACGTTTCATTAGTGCCCATGTAGGTTTATGTGAAATAAAATATTTTGATTCTGATTTTGAGCGGTCAAACTCCCTGTTTTTGCGTCGGGCGTTAAAAAGTCCAAAATGCATTGGATTGACATAAACTACCGAAAAAGTTATTTCCATTCTGTTGTATGTCGTTGTAGCAACACAAAACACATTATAAGTGATTGCCGCTGGTCCAGGCCCCCTGCAATGGTCCAGGCCCCCTGCGCTGGTCCAGGCCCCCTGCGCTGGTCCAGGCCCCCTGCGCTGCCCGCATCTAACGGATTCTTGTGAACTTCTCCAGATCTTCGGTTCACATTGTGTTGAAAGAATGAGGAAATACTAAAAATGCCATTCACAAAATAAATTAATTTAATAAAGCATTCATAAATAATTACACGAATGCAAACTGTAACAACATAATCGTGTAGCTGGTAAAATTACCCATTAGACTTAATTGTAACTCAGCATCTACGTAGAACAGGCCACACGCACGTACCTTGCTGAACGATGTTTGATTCAAGCGTTGTATGTTCTTGCATAGTTGTTTCTCATCATCTGTTAATAGTAACAATATTTATAATAAAACCGCGGGTCTCACGTTATGGACAGTGCCACATAGAATAGAATATTATTTGTTGTTGTTGTTGAACGCGTTATCAAATAAAGAATATAAGTTGGTTACAATAAAAAATAAATAAAAAAAAGATTATTTGTACACTTTGAAAACATACATAAGTACACAAGGATTAAATAAATGTTGTACAATATAGTCACATTAAAGGGTGAACTGATGCCTCCTAAACTAGGCTAAAAGCCTGTGTTTAATTAAAAGAGTATCTTTACATCAGACCTCTAGTGTACAATAATATGAAAATAAATAAATTCATAATTTATAATTTTCTAACATGGATAAAAAGAAAACTAAACTATGTACAAGAACTATTCTAAGAAATAAAGGAAAAGATAGGAATATACGGAATAGGTTCACATCATCGCTCTCCTGCCCTTCTCCCAATTTATTTGAGATCGGCGCAACAAGTATTTTTCTTCCCTAATTCTCTATTTGACGTCATTTCGGTAGTCACCTCTTTCTAGCCATATCATCTTTCACTCAGTCCATCCATCGTTTCTTTGGTCTTTTCCTATTCGTATTATAGCCTTCTACATTCATACTTAAAACTTTCCTGACGACAATTCCCTCGTTACTCCGCTTCACATGCCATGAAAACCTATTTCCACACAAGTTTCAGTCACCGGCGTCACATTCAGACTTCCTTCCTTCTTATTCTATGTATTCGCGTAACACCACACATCCCTCTTAGCATTCTCATCTCAGCTGCATGCGAATGCCTTTCATTCATCCCTTTTCTGGCTCAATATTCTGATCCATACAAGATAGCAGGTCTAACCATTGTCTTATAAATCTTTCCCTAAAAAACTTAAACCCCCTAAACAAGCTCTACCCTTAAACAAGGGGAATGTGGGAGGTGCAAATTGTTCCCGTGACCTGCCGCTATTTTATCCATCAAGTTTTAATTCTGTTAATTCTTAGTCCATTTAACTTCGCCATTGCTTTGCACAAGTGAACCGAGATACCGAAAGTCGGAGCAAACCGGGAGAAGCGCGCCATCAAGCGCTATGGCCCCAGAACTGGAGAGACCGCCAAATTGCAGAACACTCGTATTTGATATGATATTCGGTTTAGATTCTGCAGGTTTTCAAGCCAACATTCTTCAGCTTCTGTTGCCATTTCTACAATCTGCTCTGGATCTCAGGTTCCTCTTCACCGACTAGAGCAATGCCATTGGTAAACAACATGCACCAGGGTGCCTCTTCCTGTATGTCCGACATCAGAGCGTCTATAATCACCAGGAAGACTTTAAACCGACCCTTGGCGCAAGCCAACAGCTACACTGAACACATCGGTGTTGCCAGGAGCCGACCGGACGTAGATACAAGACTGAGTGTACATAACACTAATGATAATAAATAATTAAAAAAAAAACTACTAGATATTCTTCAACCAAATGAGAAGAAAAACATGTATTAAACTTACACTATGTAGACAAGCATATTATAAGTTGGATGATTATATCGTAGATAAAAATGCTTGTCTTAATGTTGGCCCTACTCCACAATCTCTTGGGCTCATTTGTATTTTTTTTTACATTTGGAAGAGATGCTTCCCCTTCTTTTTTTATGTTCTGACATTACAATATTATGGTTTATTTTTATGTACTTATTCAAGTTTTACTTCAATAGGTAATAATGATTTTCGATTTGCTAGTAAAATTATATTAATCTTTGAAATGCATTGCATGCAGCTATAGTTTTGTATAATTTAAAAGCATTTTTTCAATTTTGTAAATGTGAGTACCATGGAGCCGTTTATTATGATGTTGACTTAAAAGTTTGGCAGTTAAGAGTATGTCATGCTCACTTAAATGTCTCGCTGATGGTGGCGCGTGTGTTGGATCATTCGGTTCCCTACAAAATGGTTGAGCGATCAGCACCATCCATGCTGATCCTGCTGCGCCGTCAGTTGAGACTGGTCATCTCTTAAATGCCAGAGCTTATTTGTAATCTTTTAATCTTATTTTTGAATAGTTCTTAATATTTTTTTTTTTTAAATTTTCTCACATAAAGAAGCGACAAGAATAATGTACCCAGAATTTTGTAATATCTTGAAAAGAGTGTCCTTGGAGTTTCTACATACTATGATCTTTATCCCTCGATAGTTGTTGCAGTCTTGTACATCACATTTATTCTTGAAGATGGGCACGTACGTACACGTATTATATGTAGTAAAAAAAAAGTAGGCTTGGGACTCTTCAAAACATCACAATTAACGTTTTAAATATTGACAATTTCTGCGTAATGTGTTATTTAATGAGTTCATTGACCGCAACACCCCAGGTGTAGCAGGAGGATAATGAAATAAAGAATTTGTATTTTATTAAGTACCTGAACAATTTGACTTCAAAATGAGTGCGCAAGTATCTTGAACATTCTGAGTAGCCAAGTAGAATCTCTCGCACTGAAGGCTCAACATTGCTTGCCAAGATAAATCCTTTATCATCCAACAGTATATGGAAAGCGATGCCACAGATGCTGAATTCTGTAAGAAAATTAATGTTTGATCCTACGATTCTAATACACTGTTCAATACATTCTTCTTCTTCCTCGTATCGATGATTTTATTACCATAATCTAAAATAAGCTTCGACCAGAAATCGTACAGCGGTAGCATTGGCCTCGCAAAGGTTTTCTATAGAGCAGGTGTATCACAAAGAGAACTACTTGAGATGAGGCATCGTTTGTGATGTGGCTCCATAATGGCATTGTGGTTCATCGGAGTAGCCCTAAGTCGTAACCGCGGCTGCTGCACGGCCCAGCTGGCTTTCGTGGATCCATTGAAAATATTACGAGAAACTTACTAAGTCATGAATCAAAGCGCCTCTTTTTAATATTTCAATTGTCACTTGAATGTAAATCAGAGTGTGAATCAATGCTTCTGCGATGTAATATAATATCTGAAAATAGAAAACTTTGAGTACTTTATTAAAAAGATACAATTTTGTTATAATAATGAAAATAAAAAATTAAGTTTTAATTTCAGTTTTCATCGTTGCCCGATGTTTTGCTTCGGAAAAAGCTCTGTTGGAATATAACTTGTTTTTTTTTTTGTGAAGTACCTTCTATTTAGGGTTCCGTAGTCAACATGGAACCCTTATAGTTTCACCATGTCCGTCTGTCTATCTGTCTAGAAAGTCTATGTACTAGAAAGCTGTGATTTGGCATGGGTATACTCGTACATGTTATTCACGCCGACAAAGTGGTAAAATACTTAGGGTACCTCCCTTGCACGTAAAGTGGGGATGACATTTATTTTTCTCGGCTATCTTATGGTGTGTATCGTTAGATAGGTCGTTCAAAAATATTGCGGGTCTGAGAAAACCATTTTTCGATTCAGGGATTCCTTTGCGTAATATTAAGCTTTAAAGTGTTAATTTTCGTTATAGTCAAGTGCCCTCTGCTAGCCAAATGGTTGTTTTTGAATGTGTGAAAAAAATCATGGCAGTATTATCTACATAAATAACGAAATTAAAACTAAAACCATCAGAGGTAAGTAGGCTTTATAAGTTAACGAGTAATAGTCAACCAACTTACATTTGCAGTTGGAGAATTGACCGTGATGTATGGGAGGAGAAAATGTTTTTCAACTACAATGTTAACTTTGTTTTTAGGATAAATTCATCCCAAATACCGAACCCTTAATTGTGCGTGGGTCGACATGCGCCTGGCCAGTTTTTCATAAATAAAGGACAAACTACTTACGAATGGCTGAGCACAAACTTGCTGGATGTCGTAACACTCTAATATGTCAACGTAAGTCTGAAACATTTGTTTCACATCATGGTCTCGGTTGATATCTTCTGTTTGTAGAGTATTTGTAGCTTGAATATTCCATAGAACAACTTTGTGTTCCAATAATTTAAAGATTCGAATGGCATAAATTACATTAAAATCGAAAAATATAAAAAAATATGTAACTAATATATGATAGAATGGTGTACTTATCGCTACGCAAAAAGAAGTGAAAACTCCTACATAACCACAAATGGACGAGATGACAATAATCCAATTCCAAATGATAAAGCTTTTAGTATTGGATTCATTATTGAGAAATCTATGCACTTTTTGAAAAGTTAAAACAAACTTAATACATTTTTTGGTTTGAATTAACCCGACCACGAAATTCATAGCAAATCCAGCACTGTAGAAAACGCAGTCAAAATAGGAGATGAAATACGTAAAATCCGTCGATCCCAGGAAATCTTTAAAGAAGAACAGCATATAGTTGCGATACAAGAATAAAACAATTAAAAATAGCGTAGTGAGGATCGAAACAAAATAGGATATGAGACTGTTTGGAGTTATAAGATCGTTTTTTATGCGATATTTAGGGCAAAACATAATACACTGCATCAGATTTAAAGGCAATAGCATTGACTGCATATCATCATCCACTATATTGTTGTTTAAAACAACATTCACGGGATTATTTCGATCAATATTTAGTAATGTCTTCATTGTGAAACCGATCATTAACAGTAGCTACGTTACCAACAAATGGTACAACAATCGATAGTAATTGTATTAACACACACATTTAACTTTTATGAACATATGGATGGTATCAACAGTGAACTACTTTAATGAAAGTGTTAATAAATAAGTTAGTCTGACAGGACATAAATAGATAGAGTTTAAAAGTAAGCAGTTAAAAGTAAGCAGTCCAAAAAAACCAACACCGCAACAAGAAAAAGTGTTTTCATCAATAAAAAGTCATTCGAAATATGAAAACCGTACCAACATTGTGTTTCATACGAGTATAAGCAGAATTAAAACTCAAATTCATCGCTTCAGCAGAAGGTCGTCCACTGCTGGGACATAGGCCTCCCCCAAATAAAAAATTACGGACTTTCAAAAAAACACTACAAAGTGAAAAATAACTGTAATTTCGGAAGTCGGTGTCTTTGGATCTGTATTTTAGTTTTTTGCCACCGACTAAAAAATATTGTACTTACAACATTTTAAAAGAGTAGGTAACGGTGGAGTTTCTTGCCCATTCTTCTCCATACGAAACTACCTTTTGGAAGGGGCGAATAGAATCAATTCTATTTTTGTTTTAATATTGACGTTCAAGTGCCAAAAAATAAATAATTTGACTTTGACTATGTGGAGTTTCATACACTAAATTATTTCAACTCATTCAATTTCATAAAAAAATATATATAAATAATTTCGTAAATATGACACAAAATCCAACATTCGAAGGCTGCGATCTATCTGCCCTAACGCGGGGGGCGCCACAGTTACCGATCAGATCAGCGGTTGTGATGACATGGCGGCATTACCGCCACAGATAATGTAGAAATAGTCAAAGTCAAAGTGAAATTATTTATTGCAAATACGCACATTATTTTTTTTTTTTTTACGTAGTGGCTCTTTTGTACGTCAAAATTTACAAAAAAGTAAAATTGATTCTAGTTGCCCCTTCCAAAAGGTAGTTTTGTATGGAGAAGAATGGGCAAGAAACTCCACCGTTACTCTTTTTAGAATGTTTTACAATAGGTATTTTGTTTAAGATAATTGTTGAATAAAATGTTAAAAATAAATAAAATGTTTAACATACTTATCTTAAACAAAATATGGGATTTTCTCCGTTGAGGTTCCAAATTCAAATCACGTTTTAACGCGGGTCATAATGAAATCCAGTACAATATTATTGCCCGGATAGACCCCAGGGATTTAATGACTGACTTTAGGTTAGGTTTTACATTGTCAACCAGGTGGTGTGAAAAATATATTATTGCTTTATTAACTTTCCAAATAAATCAAATGACTCAAACTTCCGAAATTAAAGTTATTTTTCACTTTGTAGTGTTTTTTTGGAAGTTGGTTATTTTTTTTTACAAAAAGTTTTTTATTTTTCACTTTTTAGTGGGTCAGTTTTTAATTTATCTAAGTTACAATAGCCTATTAAAGTCAACTGCTCATCACCTTTTACAAAATATTGCTTTTCCCGATGCTGGGACGTTAATTGTTGAGGAGTTCTCCTGGTAAGAACCAAGATAACTGCCACTCACCATATGCATTGTGACGAGCATAAATTGCTTAGCAACCATATTAAAGTACCTAATCGAATCGCAACCCGTTAAATACTTATTATTATATCGTTCCGGTGACCATCTGTGGTCTCCATCATCAGATCCACTTCACCAAATGGTGATTTTCGGGAGCAAATGCACGAGTTACTATAAAAAATACCGAAAACGCTATAGGTTTGCCTATAAAATTCGAGGGTTTCCCTCGATTTCCATGAGATCCCCTCATCAGATTCTGATTTGGTGGCAATGGAACCACTTCGGGAGCTTACACTTTCAAACAAAAAATAATTTTCAAAATCGGTCCATAATTGACGGAGATATCTGTGAACAAACACAGCCGAACATATAACCTCCTCCTTTTTGGAAGTCGGTTAAAAAACAAAATCAAAATTAAAACAAAAGTCATTTATTAGAACTAGGTTGTCAAAATTACATAAGGTAGTCCCCCAAAAACGCCTACCCTTCACCACTTCCTAGTGCTTAAGCTGGGGTGAAGAAGTGGCGCAACAAACTCCCCGGCAGCACTACTGTCTGTTCAGTTAGAAAAACTTGATTCTATACAATAGTATGTAAAATAATTTACATTACGCACGACAAAACCTAAAATTAAATAATTTGCCATATGTTAGCTAGCAAACGCCACAACATCAAAAAAAAATATCATCGAAAACTATACTCAAACATAAATAAATAAAGAATTAAAACTAAAAACAAAAACAGAACGTACCTCTAGTTATGAATACACCTCACCCGTCTGCATTCGATTAGCTAAGTAGATATGGCTCCATTCTAGCAATGAGATATCGTTTGCAAGCCACCGGATGAGCCATGTTACGCATTTTGTAAGACAGAATAAAAGTCGCCTCCAAATCGGCACTACGTATTTTTATTTTTATCCTCAGTAAAATTCCTGAGTAGTTAAGTTAGTATTGGAAAGGTTTCTCACGCCCCGAAACCAAAAGTATCTAAATAAAAGCCTCCTAAATAAAGGCCTTAATTAGGTACTTTCTATCTATGTTTTTAGTTTTAATTATTTTTTTGCCCGCTTACATAAAGCTATAGCTGTACCTTGAAGTCACAAATGATAAACTAGCACCATCGAATTAAAATAAATAATCAGTTCATTATTATTAATAACAATAATAAAACCATGGTCAGCAAGACGACCAAAGAACATAAATACAAAAAATAAAACATAAATACAAAATCAGATTATATCCGAGTTGCTGTACCGGGCGTGATCGCTGGACGCGAAGTTCAAGGAGGGTGTATGCCTACCCAGGTTTACCCCGGTATGAGGGTAGATCTGTTCCGGTCCAGGCGGCGCTGACGTACTACACCTATGGGTTTCAGGTATTTTCGTGAACTCAGCTGGCGGTTATGACCTTGCCGGGATGGGGTTTCTTGACGTAGAAATAATAATACCGAACTGATAAGCCTTCATAAGTTTTTAAGGAAGCGGTTTGCGGGATTCTTCAGGAGTACTAGTTGAAGTACTAGAAGCTATAAAGTTTCTTGCCGATGACTACGCATGCGCGCTTAGCTACAGACCACCTTTACCTTACAGAGAACCGCAGATCGCTTCGTTTTAAAGTTTTATTTGATATACGTATTTATCCACTATTTTTACATTACATCTTAGATTTAAACACCGTTAAATATGATATAAAGTTTTACAACACATAAACTTAATTAAATTGGCTTTTTTAAAGGACCAGATATCTGAAAGTTAGGTCCAGGGCTAGGTCTCGGTCTGGGTATCTGGACGCACTAAAAACTGTAAATTATGGGTGTTAAAGAAACTGCGTGCCATAGCTTAGGGGTAGGTTCAGTATCGCTAAAGGAAAGAGGAAAAAAAAGCATAAAATACGATCTAAAGCAAAGAGAGCACATTCCTCTAGATCGTATCTTGTTGCCTCGTGTCTCAATATGAAACTTTATAAAAGGTATTAAAAATTCTAGACACACTTACCGAGGGTCCCTACTAGCCATTATTCATAATTCCTTCTCAGTCACGAGATAATATTTTTTAAAGCAGTGGCGCTAGTGGACCGTTGTACGCCCTGTTAACTGTTTATATGTATATTTTACTTCGATGGTACTAGTTTATCATTTGTGACTTCGAGTTACAGCTATAGCTTTATGTAAGCGGACACGCCCATTATTCCTGGAGGCTTTTATGTAGGTACGTCCTGTTTACGTTATTTCTGCTTGAGTCTAATTTTCAACGATTTTTATTTAAAAAATAAACTGGTATAGTGGCGTGTGCTAGCTAACGTAAGGCAAATAATTTAATTTAATGTTCTGTGTTGCGTAATGACAATCATTATTAGTAAAACAAAATTACTGAAACTATAGACTAAATTTAGACTTTCCGCATGCCTAGGTGAAGTACTGAAGAAAATCCAGGTAACAGGAAACACAACTTTATTCTTACTCACAACCTACTCGACCTACAGACAGCTCGAGTCCGAATGTTCAACCGACCTTTTCCCGCCTCCCAGGTTAACGATAATTTAGACGGTAAAATCGAGTTCTGTGATTGGTTAACGGTTTAATGTCGTCAACCAATCGCAGATGACAATCTGATTGATTAGCTAAAAGTGTTGCCAGTACAAAATATTCGAATCAAATAGTCAATGGCCTGAAAACTAGTATTTTTGCGTTTCAATTTAATTTTTTTTTTTCCAATATTAAAAAGAACCAGGTTCTTAATAATTAATTACAATCTAGCCTATAAGACTAATAAGTAATTTGAATCTAACTTAATTTGCTACGTGATAATTATTTTAAAACTTAGAATAGTGCTGATTGTACTTTACACAAGTCCATTCCACTTTCTTAGAGTCTAATATATATATTTACGTTATATCTAAAATCTTTGAGAGGGCAATGCTTAATAGGTTAAATAATTTTCTCTGTACACATGACATATTAAGCAAAGAGCAGTTTGGTTTCCGTAAAGGTAGTTCAACTGCTCTTGCAATCTTTAACTTTATTAAATTTGTAACAGAAAGTATTAACAATGGCAATCCTGCTGTGTCCCTTTTTTTAGATATGAGTAAGGCATTTGATTTTGTTAACCATGATAAGCTACTAAACAAATTGGACTTCTACGGTATTAGAGGGAAAGCTTATGAATGGATATCTAGTTATCTAGGAAACAGGCAGCAGTGTACCGAGATTTCCAAAGTTGTAAAGAAAAGTGACAGAGTATATTCCAAAGAGAAATTCAATTCAATAGCGGTAATAAATAAGTGTGGCGTGCCTCAGGGAAGCATTCTCGGTCCTTTACTTTTCTTACTTTATATAAATGATCTTCCAGAGGCCACCGTGCAGAAATGTATTCTTTTTGCAGATGATACTACAGTTGTCATAAAATGTACGGATAAAAGCGACTACAAATCAGCCACGGAAAAGACCCTAAAAGATATAATAAGTTGGATGCAAAATAATAACTTAAATATAAATGTTAACAAGACAAAATTAATTGAATTTAACTCTTGTAATATCAAACCTCTAGCTTTAGATGTTCTGTATAATGGTGAAAAGGTACAACAAGTGGATCAATTAAAATTTTTAGGAATTCATGTTGATAAAAACCTGAATTGGAAAAGCCATGTGGAGCATATAGGTCAGAAACTAGATGGGTTCGTGTTTGCTTTAAAAAAGCTGAGACAAAATGTGTCTGTAGAAGCTGCTCTTGCAGCTTACCATGGTTACGTGTCATCTGTTTTAAGCTATGGACTAATCATGTGGGGTAACTCGACCGATGCCGACAGAGTTTTTAAGCTCCAAAAACGTTGCATCCGGGTATTAAACAGGGCATGGTTCTTGGATAGCTGTAGACCCCTCTTTCAAAAATTTAAAATTATTCCACTGCCCTGTATGTATATTAGAGATGTCTGTATTTTTACGAAGTCACACATGCATTATTTTAAGCTACATACCGAGGTTATACCAAGACAACAAAGGGCTAAGTTTCGTAACCTCTTATATCATCCAGCTGTTCATAAAGATATTTATAAGAAAAATGTGTTCAATATGTGTATATTAATTTACAATACCCTACCAGACGAATTTAAATCGCTGTAGGGTAGTGTTTTTAAAACAAAATTATCAGAGTGGCTACATAGAAAGTGTTTCTACAGCTTAAAAGAATTTTTAGAACATAAAAATATCTGTTAGAATAATTAGTTGAATTTATTTTGGTTAATAGGACATTTGTATGTAATAATAATGCATGATAACAATGTGATAATAATGTAATAATAATGATAATGTAATAATAATGTACTAGGTATTAATAGAATCTGCATGATAATAAATTGTGAATTAAAATCATGAATAATTTGCACGCTTGCTCGCAGGCAGAATACAATGACCTTAAGGCTGTAAGATCTTCCCTTGTAAACCTTGTATTTTCTTGCAAATAAACAATTTGAATTTATAATAATATTTATAAACACTTTGTTCACGTGTTATATGTGTGTCATTGTCACTATTATGTCTACACTTTTTACACTACACTAACTCAAAAGGTTTTGTTCGTTTTAGTCTTCGCACTATATTTGTTTGGTCTAACAGCTGAATTGCCTCGATGTTCACATGTTGGTGGAGTCGGTGGTCATGGGCCTCAGCAAGTTTTTGGATTGTTTTGGTGACTGGTTCCATTTTTAAGTCACGATGGAGGTGGTCATTTCTTATATACCAGGGCGCATTAACAATACTCCTGAGTACCTTATTCTGGAATGTTTGTATTATTTTTATATTGGTCGGTTTAGTACAGCCCCAGAGTTGGATGCCATATGTCCATATTGGCATAAGAATATGCTTGTATAATAGAATTTTGTTATGTATTGATAGGCAGGAATCCCGTCCAATCAACCAATACATGTTTTTAAAACGCATGTCTAGTTCCTGTCTTTTCTTTATAACGTGCGCTTTCCAGCGCAGTTTCGCGTCAAGCGTTATGCCAAGGTATTTGGCTGTATTTGCGTATGGCACTTGTTGTCAATTTATGAAGATTGGGTGGTAATCACATTTCCTGTTGGTAAAATCAATATGAAGTGACTTCGATTCATTTAATTTGATTCTCCATTTTTCTGCCCAGTCATGAATTTTATTTACAGCAATTTGTACCTTACTGGTTGCTTCCATATGGCATGAACCTGTAGCCATAATAGCGGTGACGTCTGCAAAGGTTGCAATAGTATTATTTTCCAGCTCTGGTATATCATACGTATACAACAGGTAGAGGACTGGACCCAGCACACTACCTTGAGGTACGCCAGCTTTAATCATTTTTAACTCGGAAAAGGCATCCTCGTGTCTTACTCGAAACATTCTATCTGTAATGTATGATTGCAAGATATCGGCAAAATCATTGGGCAACATAAGTCTTAGCTTGAATATCAAATCCTTATGCCAAACTCTATCAAAAGCTTGTGCCATATCTAAAATTACTGTGGAGCAGACTTTTTTATCTTCGAGTGTTCTCTCAATGATGTTGGTAATTCTATGTACTTGATCTATTGTTGAGTGTTTCTCTCTGAAACCAAACTGGTGGTCAGGGATCAGGTTTGTCTCGTTTATGATAGGTTTTAACCGTTTTAAAAACAATTTTTCAAACAGCTTTGATAGTATAAGCAACAGGGAAATGGGCCTGTATGATGATGCTTCGTGTGGTGGTTTACCGGGCTTTGCAATCATAACCACTTCAGCAACTTTCCATGGCTCAGGAACATGCTTCAACACGAATGCTGCATTGATGAGCCTAGTAAGCTTAACGATGGCTTTACGCGGTAGATGTTTTAGGATCTTTCCCGTAATTAGGTCAAACCCTGGGGACTTTTTAAGGCTAGTGATTTGAAGCTTAATTCTTTTATCTTGCAGAATATTAGCGAATTGTAGGTTGTCTACAGACGCGTCATTTGGCTGAAAGGTTTCTTCTAAGTGATGTGCAAATCTTAGAGCTTTCTGCTCATTGCTTATGGCCCACTTTCCGTTAACATCTCTGATAGGGGGAATTGATGTAATTGGCCCTTTGAGTGACTTTGTCGCTTTCCAAAGAGAGTATTGCGTTGTATGGTCGCTGGTTAACTGACGTAGGTTAGTATTGAAAGCCTCATCTTGAAAGGTCTGTATTTTTCTCGTCAATCTTTTCGTAAGGTTATTCAATAAAGTTTTATCTTGCGAGAACCTAGTTTGCTGCCATCTTTTTCGTTGAGTCCTTTTTTCATATAATAGGTCTATTATTTCCTTTGGGTAGGTATTTCCTTTATATTTTCTTGTAATCTGTGGTGTATTGTTCCATGCACATTGTTGGATATTATTACTAAACTTATTTACTTCAGAATCGAGCTGATCTTTGCTTTTTAATGAAGATTTTAGGTCAATAATATTTTGTAGGTCTATGGTAAAACTTTCCCAATCTGTAAACTTGTTGACTAATGTCAGGTGGTTTTCTCTTAGTAATATTTTGTGACTTAGTTGTAATAATATAGAAGAGTGATCGGAGTTCATGTGATACCCCTCTTCCACACTCAGATAATTAGTTGATATATTTTTGACTATGAAAAAGTCGATAAGGTCTGGTAGTTTCTGGTGGTCAGTCGGCCAGTATGTAGGTTTTCCAGTACTTATGACCTCACAGCGCATGTCTTTCACTGCACGTAGTAGCTGTCTTCCCTTAGTTGAAGTTAATCTCGATCCCCAATGAGTGTTCTTAGCGTTAAAGTCACCGCCTAATATAAATCTCTGTCCAAGGAGCCTGAAGAAGTGTATATATTGTTCTTTGTTTATCGTGTGTCTTGGGGGACAATATACGGCCGCTACTGTAACATTAAATTTTGTTGTTTTAACTGATATCGCCACAGCTTGCGTATCTGGCTCCTCATATTTACACTGTTCGTGATGACAGATATTTTCTTTAATAATAACCGCACTACCTCCACGGGCCGTGTTGTTAGGGTGCAGCGAGTGATAAACCTTATAGCCTCTAAACTTAACAAAAGACTGTTTAGTGAAATGCGTTTCTGAAATCAAGCACACATCAATATTTTCTGTGTCTAGGACTACTTGCAACTCATGTTGGTGTTGCAGCAGTCCGTTAGAATTCCACGCCATTATTTTTAGTGTGTTATTCATGATTGATTTTTGTATTCCTTGATTCTAATTTCTTTAATCTCTTGTCAAAAGAGGTTATGCACTTCAAGATCTGGTTGAGCTTCCCTCAAGACTTGATGGTTGTGTACTTGGTTTTACCGCTTGTGCATACGAGGCACTTTTAGATGTTTGTCCAGTTATCCCGGTTGTCTGCGTAAACTGTGCACTTTGTTTCGTTATATGTTTGTTGGTGTTTCCAACAACTTGCTTAACGGTAGGGTTGTTTGGTAGATTATGTTTAGAGTTTTTATTCTTAATCATTTGCATCTCCTTGGCAACTAAACACCCTCTGTAGTTGGCTGGGTGAGGTAAGCCACAGTGGACACACTTAGGTTTATCTTGTGCAGGTTTGTTGCAATCAGCTGTGAGGTGTTTACCTGTACATTTAACACACCTTGGCTCTTTAGCGCAATACTTTTGGGTATGACCATAAGCCTGGCATCTCTTACACTGAGGTATTATTTTTGATGTTTTAAGCGGGTTTATTTCAACTTTACACCCTAGAATATGTTTAAAGCCGTATATTTTACTAACATCTTCGTCATTTTTGAACGATATTATAAACAAGTTCAGCGGTTCTTTTGTTCTCCAGCTTAACTTGTTAATTACGTTTTCTATCTGAAATCCTTGCGACGTTAAATCATCTTTAATCCGATCCGGTAGGCAGGAAGAATGCAATTTTTTCGCCACCACTCGTATTGGCCTGGTCTGCTTATCCTCGTATGAATGCCATAAACAGTTATTTTCTGATAAGCGTCTAGCAATCACTCTGTAGGACTCTTCAGATTTGGCATTTATTTTCACGCTATTACCGCTTAACATTTTGGCGGTAAATGTTTCTCCTGACTGAGATTCAGTCAAAAAGTCGTAGAAAGTTTGATAATTTTTAACACCGTCTACTACGATTGGAGGCGGTGCTAGATGTTTTTTTATGGTTGCCTTCTCTTTTTTGTTAAGTTGCTGCTGTTCAGCGGTAGCTCTAGCTTGTTGTAGTGGTGGTGGAGTGAGGGAGGTGTTCAACTTCCTTTTCTTCCTGTTTTTCGCCCTAATCCACCCAGTCTCTTTGGCGAGTTCACCCTCATCCGTGCAGTACTCAACGTCACTTTTAGTAGGCTGAGCCGGTGTTATGGTCTCACTAACCTGTTTATCTGAGGGTTCTCCTTGTTCGTGTGTCTTTAAGCATTTTAATTGTCCTTGAAGATCTTGTACCTGTTCCTGCAAGCTTTGTATGTGGCCGTTCAGTTGACGTACCATTTGTTGCAGGTTTTCTCTGTCCGTTTTTTCCTGGATGTAACAGTCATATAACTGCTTTTCCAGGTCTGTTTTTATTTTAATAGACTGTTTTGCAGCCATTATTTAGCTTTAGGGCGAGCGTGACACCTAAACAATTATGTGAACACTTCATGACGATTTCCGCACTTGTAACTGGGTCATCGTGGTGGCCCCGATAGATCGACGTACACCGCGACGACGATGTTGTGATGCGTCTGCAAAATACTCTTAACTAGAGCACGCGCGCGCGACCGCGATCGGTACGTCCGTTCACAATAGTAGCTAAACACATCTGCCAACAATCTGATTGATTAGCTAAAAGTATTGCCAGTACAAAATATTCAAAAAAATAGTCAATGGCCTGAAAACTAGTATTTTTGCGTTTCAATTTAATTAAATAAAAATGTAAATTAGCGAACCCTAACAATCGACCATCCTGATATCGTGTGCGTCCCTGCACACGGTACCGGGTGGAACCCTAACAATCGGAATTAGGTAAGTTAAACAAACTTCACAATACATGTAGATACACAATATTTCAAAATCAACTCAGATTACATGCTAATATCATACATAATAATTAACATTCAAACCTTTTTTTTTTATAAAGATAAAAGATAGATAAAAGATTTTTTATTTCTCACCACAATATATAGTACATTTTCAAAATATCCATACAAAATAGTTTTAGAAGTTATACTGTGGGAGACTGGTGCCTAAGCTAAGCTGTAAGGCCTGTATTTCAGGACACCAGAAGGCCAATTCTCGTAATTTAAAACGTTCAAAATCTAGTCGCAATCTCATCTTGGCGAGAAACAAACGTCAAAAAATTGTCAAAATGTAGGGAAATAAGTATAATTTTTGACAGATTGAGACTGAGATCAGACTGTGAACGTTCTTAAAATTAGTAGAATTGCCCCTCAGGTCTCCACCCCTTCGGAAACGGTTACCTTTATTTAGGATTATGCACTCGAACACGGATGCGGTAAGTTATATAAAAACTGTTTTCACTATTGATTATTACTTATTCTAGGGTTAGTAAATGTGTGTGTGTGTTTATGCATGTGTGTGGTGTGAAGTGTGTGTGGTGTGTGTGTGCGTGGTGTATGTGGGTGTGTGTGCGTGGTGTGTATTTATATGTGTGCGTGTGTGTGGGCGAGTGTGTAAGGGAAAGGTGAAGGGCTGAATGCACAGAATGGTGATTATATGTAAATATATAATTATAAAACCTATAAACACTTTAGTAAGTATGTTTGGTCAAGAATGAAAAAATAAATAAAAAATTACAAACATGCAAGTTATACCGTGGTAGCTAGAAGTTTTTCCGTAAGTTCATAACTTAATTCCTGGAGCCAGCTCCTAACCTTCATTTTGCACTTAGTTTTGGTAAGATCATAAATCGAGAGCGTTCTATTTATTTTATTGTAGAGAAAGCGACCAAGGTAACAAAAGAAACGCTTGGAGAACATAGTAGTAAGTCGTTTACCATGGCGATCTACTGGGTCAAAACGTCTTTTACTTCGTGACAGCGAGGATTTATATGTAAAGAGTCCATGCTGTTTTAGGGCCATTTGAAGAACAAACAACTGACGTACAGTTAAGACTTTAGTGTCTTTATATAAGAGAGCTGTGGGATATTGAAAAGGTAGAAAATTAGATACCTTCAGAATAGCTCTCTGCGCTCTTTCCAATTGTATGATTGTGTATTTAGGTGCACCGCCCCAAGACGTTATACAGTAGGTTAATAAGGACTGGGCGAGGGCAAAGTAGATTGATTTCATCAGCCTGACGTCAGCCACATGTCTTAGGGTCTTAAAGACGAATATTAGTTTACGCAACCTATTGCTGAGGGTGTTGATGTGTTCACGAAATGTCAAGTTGCAATCTATTATAATTCCCAGGTACTTTACACTATTTGCTTTTTGTAGGCGGGTGCAGCCACATGTGTTGTCATTTTGGTTAGAGCAGGAGTGGGCAGTTATAGAATATAACGGAGTTGCTTGAGTTATGTGTGTGTAGGACCTTAGAGAAAAGGCAATGTACTTTGTTTTGTCCGCGTTTAGTGTGAGAACATTATTATGCAACCACCTCAGTACAGCGTCAAAGCCTGTCTGGGCGTTCGCGTAAACTTCATGCCATGAGTTATCGCTAAAGAGAAGGGCAGTATCATCTGCAAAAGTTATAATTTTACCCTTGGGGATGGTCAGCATACCCAGCTCGTTAATGTATATGAGAAAGAGTGTCGGACCGAGTACGCTACCTTGTGGCACACCATAGGTGACGGTGCGCTCTTCGCTGACGATATCACCGACCTTAACGAACTGTGTACGCTCACTCAGGTAGTCCTCAAAAAGTTTAAGTTGAAACCCCCTTATGCCTATTCTTTCCATCTTGTGAATAAGAATGGGTACAGAAACAGTGTCAAAAGCTTTGGCAAGGTCTAAAAAGATACCCAAGACCTTCTGCCCCCCATCCATGTTTGTGACAACATAGTTAGTCAGATCATGAACAGCATCGGACGTTGATTTGCCAGCCCGAAAACCATATTGTGAGGGTGACAATATGTTAAACTTTTCTAAGTAATCAACGAGCCTATTGTTCATGATCCGCTCTAGTATTTTGGATAGGGCAGGAAGCACAGCAATAGGTCTGTAGCTATTGACACTGCCCCTGTCCCCACTCTTAAATATAGGACGTATAATGGATCTTTTAAATGGTTTGGGAAATTGACCTGATTTGAGAGCGATGTTGCAGATGTACGTAAGTGGTGGTACAACTATAGCCATGTGTTTTTTTAAAAGGCTATTAGAAATTCTGTCCCAGCCCACAGCACAGTCGTTACGTAGGGATGTTATCAGATTAGCAACTTCATTTTCATCCGTAGGTAATAGTGACATAGACTGTAAGAAGTCGCTGTTGGCAGTCTGGGATGACTGGGATGCATCGTCAGTTGATCTAGTAACTATTTGTTCTGCGAGATTTTTACCGATTTCTGCAAAGAATTTGTTGGCCAGGTTAACGGATTGTAGAGGAGTAGCTGACATATGTAGTAGGTGCGGTGTAATGTCTTTCTTGTGAGTTCTATTGGATATTGTGTTTATGGCTGCCCAGATTTGTTTGGTGTTATTACCTGCGTTTTCAATTTCATTTTTCTCAAATTCTCGTTTAGTCTTCTTCAGTAGCTTGTTGCAGTAGTTTCTGTATCTAGCGAATGTTGTTCTTAAAATTTCGTTGTCAGGTGACTTTTTTGTTTTTTTGTGTAGGTTGTCTCTATGTCGGATACATCGGAGAAGGCCCGGTGTGAGCCAAGGTTTTAGGATATTTTTCCGATTTGATATTGTAACGATCTTTGTATTTGAATCAATCTCCTGTGTTATAAGGCCGATCATTAGCTTTGCAGCTATGTGAGGATTTTCAGTGCGATAAACTGATTCAAAGTCAATTTGCTGTAATGCAGCGTCAAGTAGATTGTAGTTGATTCGAACAGTTGATTTTCTTGCAGATTTTTTCGGCATGTTTTTTACTAAGAATAATAGGGTAGTGTCATGATCAGTCAGAGCGGAGTGGGCAACATGAGTTGATGCAGGTAGAGTAGTTTTAAGAATAAAGTGGTCAAGGCAAGCTTGAAGTCGCGTGGGCAGAGTGTGTGCAGGCAGTAGACCATGTGAAGCTAATAGATTGAGGTAACTATGTTTGGTTGAGTCAAGACACTGATCGTTAATGTTTATGTTTAAATCCCCTGTGATAATTATATTTCTACAGTGTGTGATGCTAGACAGGATCACGTTAAGTGAGTTTAAAAAGTTAGTAATATCTTTGAAGGCCGGCCGACGATATATAGCCAAAAGGATAGTGCTGTCGTCGATTTTTATTAGTAGACAATTAGCATCTTCAATCGAAGGTTCTTCCACAGACACGTTAAGATTTTTATGAACATAAACAACTACCTGGGTGAGTTATGCTAATAGTACTAATAGGGCATATTAGGACATGATGAAATAGTGTTATTATGTCATAATTTTGCGAACAAGCTCTTACTTCAGTGACTATCTATTTAAACATTTATTTAACAAATTTTTGGCTATTTAGAAGTTTTAGAAATTATTACAATATTATATACAAAAAATTACTTTACCTCATTGACTATTTCAAAACTTTTAAATGAATTCAACTATTGTTGTAACCAAAAAGAACATGAAATATCTAAATATTTAATACCTATTTACAAAATTAATTAGCTTATAAAGATGCACGGACTTTTACGAAAGTACAACTTTAAATTAATCTATAGGCAATATGTAGAAATCACAACGATCAATTAGTTGTGTTTGCAACTTCAAATTAATCATAGGCAAGGTGTGGATATCACAACGATCGATTAGCTGTGTTTAATCCATTATAGAACTGAGGTCCCAATGATCGATTAATCGGGATACCTGTTGATTGACGATCGATTAGTGAATATACTTCAAAGATTACCTCGACGATCGATTAAACTAAAAAAACTTTTTTACAAAAAAACAACCGACTTCTAACAAAAACCCTAAAAAGTGAAAAATAACTTTAATTTCGGTAGTCTGTGACTTTGGATGTGTTTTTTAGTTTTTTGCCACCGACTTCCGAAATTAAAGTTATTTTTCACTTTTTAGGGTTTTTGTTAGAAGTCGGTTGTTTTTTTTGTAAAAAAGTTTTTTATTTTTCACTTTTTAGTGGTACCTACCCCACACCAATTCGTATACTACTAATTGCTATGAAAACAACAGTGACAGGAAGTTTTATAATATCATCAACATACACCAAGTGGATTAAATACGTATTATTGAAGAGTTAGCTGTAGATCTGTAATGTATAAGAGACCGCGCAAGCTTCCTCTACCAAATAAAATAATTATAAAAATCAGTTCATAAACAAATAAGTTATGCCTGAACATATACATATAATACTAGCTTTTGCCCGCGGCTTCACCCGCGTGGATGTCAGAAAAAATCTCACGGGAACCGGGATTAAAAGTACCTACCCTACATAAAAGGAACCTAAGTATTCGTCCAAGTTTCAAGTTTATTAACTCTAGGAATAAGATTTTTCATGCACACAAAATCCCCCCGTCCCCCCCCCCCTTAAAGGTCAAATTTCCAACAACCCCTTCTTGGGATGGTGGATGGGGGATGGTTTTTTTTTTGTCTACGTGCCAAATTTCAGCCCAATCTGTTCAGTGGTTTGAGCTGTGTTGATAGACCAATCAGTCACGGTTTCCATGTATGCAACTTAGCAATTAGTTATTTTTTTTTGTGGGACCAACCTTGAAATCGCAAAATAAAAATCAGCTGTTCCATACATTTTGTCGATTTAAGTGAACACAAATGTAGGGAACAGCAGATTTTTTTTTAGTTAATAATTTCTCTAAACTTAAAAAATTAAAAAAAAAAAAAAAAATGTGTTTATTATCTTAAATCTATACAATTAAGTTGCCGGGGCTTCCCAGAAAGTAATCCGAAGATACTTGTGATGGGATAAACCTCGCTCTTCCTCGATTAACATTTGTTTCGTTGTGCTAATTAGGTATAACTTACACATTTTTTTTATAAAACCAATAAAAAGAAAAATTAACTAAAAGAAAAATGAAAATCGTGTTTATGGCAGTGTGTGAAAACTAGAGTATGTTTTGTATAAATGTGAGTTTATACGTGTGTTTATGAGTGTGTGAATGTATATTTTGTGTGTATGTGTGTGTGTAAGAGAGGGTGCGTGTGTGAGTGGGCGTGTGTATGTGTGAATGAGTGTGGAGGTGTGTTGGAGTGTGTGTGTATGAATAGGGTTGTGTTGGAGTGTGTGTTGTGTTTGTGTGTAGGAGTGTATGTATGTGTGTGTCAGTATGCATGAAGTTCAACCCAGAGTCGCCAGAATGTCTTCTACGGCATTATAATTTAAGTGTGAAGAGCCATTCAGTCAATGTCTTCTTACACTCGTACAGCTGCATATTTACTTTATTATAGACGCGTGGGGCTTGAGTTACATTTTGACGACTAGCAAAAATTGAACGTGCTGAGTATGTAGGGGCTACTATATCACACCGTCTTTTTTAAGTTTGACATGGCTAAAGGGTAGAATTTTGTGATAACTTAGTACCATGTGTAGTATGTGGAGTTTTCTAACGGAGAGCAGCTTAGAGCTTGCTTATAGAGTTTCAGTAGGGAACTTGTAGGGCTTACGGTACATGACCTTAATCAAGGATCTCTTTGCCCTATCTAGATCTATAAAATACGACTTAGCTGCTCCACCCCATACCGAGATACAATATATGATTACAGATTGGGCCAGTGCGATATAGATTTTATTCTGTAGTTCTGCATTCATTTGAAAGGGATCCCTTCTTTTCGCTTAATGTTCTTTGTCCTAATATACTTCGGCATAACGATTTTGGCACAATTTGTTTTGGCATAATAATACTTCGGCATAATTTTTTTAGACCTACATTTTATGTTGGCATAATCATCTTTTTTTTTTTATTTATTTAAAGGGCTTTGTCGCTTAGCGACCACATCGCCCAGTGCAGAAAAACACAAAGTAATCATCTTAAAGACTAATTTGTTTTGGCATAAATTTGATTCGCATAACGTTAGTAGGCCTAATGACTATTAGCATAACGTTAGTAGGCCTAATGACTATTAGCATAATAATATTTAGGCGTACAATTTTTCCTTTTCTAGTATATACGTACTCCAGACTTTGGGTGGAAATGGTGGTGGCGAACTTGTAGTACCCCATACATAATTCTGATCAAACCAATTTGCTATAGTTTCTGTAACAATTAAATAATATTGTTGGTTAAAAATTTAATATGCTGTGCAACAAAAGTTAGTGACAGAACCGAATTGCTGCAAAACTGACTCCACGTAGTCTTGTTTGTCCTACCCCTAGAGTGTAATTTAAAATCGCGTAGGCGCGTGGGGCCGCCGGAGGCCCGCAGCGCCGGAGCCGTGACAGAAACCCTGCCTGCTGCATGCTTGCTTGCATGCTTGCTTGTTTGCTGCATGCTTGCTTGCATGCTTGCATGCATGCTGTATGCAAATTTATGCTTTAGGATACTATGCTTAAAAAAGTTATGCTTTAGAACTTTATGCTTAATAAATTTATGCTTTAGAATATTATGCTTAATCATTATTATGGTTAGATAAATTATGCTTAAAAAATTATGCGTAAGCTGTTATGCGTATTTATATTATGCGAAAATATAATTATGCCAAACAAAATTATGCTAAGTTATATTAGGTCTTAAAATTTTATGCAAATGGATAGGGAACCCATTTGAAAACCTATGTGAGTTTTCTTACCCTCGCTATAGTTAGTTCGAGGTGTGGGTACCAGCTTAACCTTTGATCTACTACAATACCTAGGTACTTGACCGATCCGGAGGTGACTGAGGTAGATTTGAGAGTGGCGGTACGTAGGCTGAATGCCAAAAATACCGCCCCAGGTCCCGATGGCTTACCTGGAAAAGCCTGGGTTTTGGCCTTGGAGGCTCTCGGGCCTCGACTAAGAGGGCTCCTAAGCGCATGCTTGGAGAGGGGCCAGTTCCCACTTCGTTGGAAGACGGGAAAACTGGTCCTCATTAAGAAGCCAGGGCGCCCGGCGGACTCTCCATCCACTTACCGGCCCATCGTGCTGCTCGACGAGGTGGGCAAGCTCTTTGAAAGAGTAATTGCAGACCGCCTCGTCGGGCGGCTGGTGCGGGTGGGGCCGATTTGGCGGAGAGCCAGTTTCGTTTCCGCAAGGGGCGCTCTACGGTGGACGCCATCATGCGCGTTCGAGCCCTCACGACGGGGGATGCTGTTGCCCAGGGTGGGGTCGTCTTGGCGGTGTCTCTTGACATCGCCAATGCCTTCAATAACCTACCCTGGAGTTGCATTAGGGAGGCACTCCGGTATCACCGGATGCCGACCTACCTCTGTCGAGCTACCTATTTGACGGACAGGGCCGTCATCTACCCCGGTCACCATGGAGAGTGGAACCGGCGAGAGATGTCGTGCGGTGTCCCACAGGGATCGGTCTTGGGGCCGCATCTGTGGGACATCGGTTACGACTGGGTGCTGCGTGCCGACCTCCCTAGCGGCGTCAGCGTAGTGTGCTACGCTGACGACACGCTGGTCCTGGCGCAGGGGGGGTCGCATCAGGCGGCGGCCGAACTGGCGGCACGTGGGGTTGCGACAATCGTCGATAGGATCCGGCAATTGAGACTCGAGGTGGCTTTGCACAAGTCCGAGGCCATGTGTTTTTATGGTCCTCGGAACGCGCCACTGTCGGGTTCCCAGATAACGGCAGGAGGGATTCACATCGGCGTCGAGTCGACGATGAAGTTCCTGGGACTCGTCCTCGACAGCCGGTGGAACTTCGTGGAGCATTTTCGACGTTTGGCTCCCAGACTGGATCGGGCCGGGGCTGCCTTAAAGCGGGTCCTACCCAATCTAGGGGGTCCAAACGCCTCCTGCCGTAGGCTCTACGCGGGGGTCGTGCGGTCCATGGCCCTTTACGGCGCACCGGTGTGGGCGCGTTCTATAAGGCTGCGACCAGCCCAGTGATTGAACGCGTCCCAAAGGGTCATGGCCATCAGGCTGGTCCGAGGATACCACACGGTCTCTCGTGAGGTGGCGAGCCTCCTTGCCGGACTACCGCCATGGGATCTGGAGGCAAATGGGCGTCTGGGAGTGGTGTGAGGAGGCGAAAAGCCGGGGTGAAACTCCGCTGCCGCGAGAAATCACGGTACAGCGGACAGAGCTCCGGCGGGATCTCATGGCAGCATGGAGAGTGCGATTGTCGCAACCTAGCGCTGGGCACGCCACAATTGTGGCTATAAGTCCCCTCTTTGAGGAGTGGCTAGAGAGGCGCCACGGCGTCCTCGCCTTCCGCCTGACGCAGGTCCTCACCGGACATGGTTGGTTCGGGAGGTTCCTGTTCAGGATAAAGCGGGAGGAAATGCCCGGGTGTTACCACTATGTGGATCGCCCGGAGGACACGGTGGAGCATACGGTGGAGGTCTGCCCGGCTTGGGTGGAGCACCGCCGTGTCCTCACGGAGGCGATCGGCGGCGGCGATCTCTCGCGTCCGGCCCTGGTTCAGGCCATGGTTCGGAGCGAGAATGCATGGGAGGCCGTCACCTCCTTCTGTGAAGCAGTAATGCTTGCGAAGGAGGAGGCGGAATGCGTGAGGGAGAGGCAAGGTTTGCGCCCTCGCGCCCCTAGTCGCCGCAGGAGACGCCCCGGGCGTCGGGAGTTGCAAACCGATTTCCGGCCACCGTAGGCACGGGCTTGCGGACGGTGAGCGATGGGTAGCTCGCCGTCCGATAAGGACCAGTACCGGGTCGACGGCGCGTGGAACACGCCACGCGCGCCTCAAAGAGATGTCAGCACCAACTGACGGGTTCTTTAGGACCAATGCCTGCCAGGGTTGCGAGTTTGTCCGAAAGGGATATCGTGGCCCTGGCACACAGGCAAATGAAGGAACACGGGTGGGTTTTAGTCAGTAAAAGTCTGACACGCCCTCCCACTCCGCCTAGAGCGGGAGAAGTTATTTCTTAATTTTTAGGTAAGAACGGAGCGCTTAAGAAGGTAGGGAAAGATACCTGTGTTAAACCATAGGTTGGCCAGGTCACAGATCAGCGGAACTAAGATCTCCTTTGCCTGCTTTAGGAAAAGGGTAGGAATTCCGTCCCACCCTGGTGCACTCCCAGAGTGTAGGGACATCAAAATATTTTCAACTTCCTCCTGAGAGGTGTCTAGGAGAACAAAGGAGGACAGATTAGGGCTGTCTGTGTTAAAAGATGTAGGGGGTACGTAACTATTTAAGATTTTCTGAGCTAGAGCTTGTCCAATGTTAATGAAATAATTATTAACATAGTTAACTGAGTCTTGGGGTCATGATTTTATATCAAGTAGGACGCTATTTGAGCTCCTGGGTGGCTTATAATTTGTGATGTCATTAATGGTTGACAGTGCCCGAGGGTTTTTAGCAGATGCTTTGATTTTGTCTTTATTATATTATTTTGTTAGTTTTTTAATAAGGTTCCCACAGAAAGTCCGATATCGTCTATATGTAATCACTAGAATTTGATTATGTGGGTTTGATTTGAGTTTAAGGAAGATTGAATTTCTTAGTCTAATACACCGAAGGGCACCTGTTGTTATCCAGGGTTTAATCGTTCTTTTGCTATTAGTGATAATTACATTTTTAGAGTTTGAAAGTAAAGCTGTCTTGACCAATTCTATAAGCGCAAAGGCGTAAGTATCAGGGTCTTTGAAGATGTTAAAAAAGGAGGTATCAGTATTTTTTAGACTAATATGAGCATTTTCGTAGTTTACTATTGTTTTGTGCTTTTTAGGTATATTATAGCAATATTTATTCTCGAGAGATAACAATATCAGGCAGTGGTCTGTTACGGTTGTATTTAAAACCGCTGTAAAAGCTATATTTTTTTGTTTATCAGGACTCAGGAAGACGTGATCAAGTCATCCATCCCCCCTCGTGGGTAGGTTATGAGATGTTAAAAGTCCATGCGTAGATAGCATATTTAAGTAGCTTAGTCTATTGTTTCTTTCATAATTTGTTTCAGTATTAAGTCAATATTAATGTCCCCTAAGATTAGAAAAACTAGGAGTAATATTATCAAGATGATTGTTAAGGGATGTAATGAAGTTACCTGCATGTAGAAATGAAGGGGAACGGTAGATACCCAGTATAGTGAATTTGATATATTTAACTCGAGAACGGTGGCATTTAAAAGGTTTAGTTCTTTACATTTTACTGACAATTTATTTGTGATGTATACAACTACCCCGTCACTTTGGTTAATTTGGTGTTTTGTTTGGAAAAATGTGTAATTCACTAATTGTGGTATGTTTTTTTTAGAGTTTAACCAACTTTCTGTGAGAATCAAAATATCTACTTCATATTTTAGTTGTGATAGGGTTAGTTGCAAGCCATCAAAATTTTTGTATATACTTCTAATGTTTTGTGTTACAATAATTAAATTGTGTGGAGAATTACCCGTGTTTAATTTTAGTTCCTGTATGTTACACTTTATCGAATCTGATGGTTTAATCTGAAACTTACTTAATGCGAACAAAACAAAATGTCTTAAGTTCTCATTACCAAATGTACCCCGCAAGTGGGTCTAAATTTAAAACTTTGGCAAGAAACTAGATGTTATTACGGAAACTGTATTTCTAGGAATTACTTTAGATTCGAAATTACAATGGGGTGCCCACAATAGAGCTCTTTCAAGTAGATGAAGTTCAGCTGCATAGGCAGTAAGAAAAATAAGGCAGTTAACTTATATAGCTAGGTTAGCTTACTTTGCTTATTGCCACAGTATTATGTCTTATGGCATTCTGCTGTGGGGATTGGCTGCTGACGTAGATTCAATTTTCATTTCACAAAAGAGGGCAATCCGCACGATCTATGGAATGGGTCCTCGTGAGTCCCTTAGAAACAAATTCAAAGAAATTGATGTACTAACTCTGCCTTCTCTTTATATTTTAGAAAGTATTTTATATGTTCGCAAAAACTTGATACTTGTCAAAATAAGAAGCGATTTCCATAATATAAATACACGTAGTAAACATGAAATTGATACCCAAATTTAGATTAACTAAAACAAGCAAGTCCTTTCTTATAAACAGTATCCACTTCATGGAAAGTTCAAAACCCACATCAAACGTGTCCTAATCAAAAAAGCATATTATAAGATTAAGGATTCGACTACGTTGAAGACAAGGAAGTTTGGCAATAATTCCTTCTGCACATGTGGCTTCCCTGGTAACTCATTAATGACGTGACTATGTAAATGTCTATTAACTGCTCCTAAATTACGATTTTTCTTCTTTTTTTTTTTCATCACTTGTCATATTCTCTTTATTATTTGACACTACACTAAACGTGTCCAAATCAAAAAAGCATATTATAAGATTAAGGACTACGTTGAAGACAAGGAAGTTTGGCAATAATTCCTTCTGCACATGTGGCTTCCCTGGTAACTCATTAATGACGTGACTATGTAAATGTCTATTAACTGCTCCCAAATTACGATTTTTCTTCTTTTTTTTTTTCATCACTTTATTTTGTTTTCTCTTTATTATTTGACACTAAATACCTACAATTTTAATGTAAAATATTTATGAGTGACTTGTGGGCAGTATTTTTAATTCGGATTTGTTACAGTTGTAATGGCAATATTGTCATTTGGTTTAACTAGGTTTTTATTTTTATTATTTTAGTAATATTGTGTATAGATTCTTTGTGAATGTGAGAACGTTGTAGGTTTAATAGGCTGTAGCTTTGTAAACCATTTTCTATTTTGTTAAGTACTTGGTACTTGTTCACGGGCCTACACTGTCCTCCGCAAACTGAAAATTGCTGATTGGGTTTTCCTGCACCACTATTTTTCAGTAAAGTAGTGCCACTAGGACTAACGCTGGCTACGAGTATGATCGAAACAGGTCCCCAAAATTTGTCAGTTTCTAAAGTGCGAACCTTTAAAGAGTTTCCACTCTCAATGTCAACATCAGAAAAAGGCAATTTATATCTTCGAAGAATTTCAATTCATAAACATTTATATAAGCAACTATATGGGGAAGTTCCGTGTAAGTCTGACCAATTAGCAAAGGCTTCTCCAAAAAGTCGTCTCTCACAACGTTACAAATAACTCTGGTGTTGGCATCGTCCCCCTTTTGACAGAACCTATGCGCATTGTCTTCGAAACAGTAGCGCTAGAATTCGTCGGCTGTTCCCCTGGCTTGCTAAAACAAGTCTCTATTGTATGAGAGAATTTATTGCATCGTGGGCTCTTCAAGAGAGGTTTAGGACAATGTAGAAAACTATGCTCCTTACAATTATAGCAACCATTAGGCTGACCCGATCTAGCTATAGATTTTGGAGCTTGGTTTTGGTTATTATTCTGATGTGTATTGTTTACTATTTTATTACGAAAATGGCCACGGTCCACTGAAGGCTGATGAGTATCATTATTGCTAAGAACTGCAAAAGTTGGTCAGGGTGATTGCAACCTAATGCCAAAGTACCCGATCTAAGCGTCCTGCCACTCAAGCCGTGAATAATGCAGTCTACGGCACGCTTTCCTACTATATCGCATTGATTCACGAGAGCAAATCAAATCAAAATATTTTATTTCACATAAACCTACATGGGCACTTCTGAAACGTCAGAAGCTAGGTGCACGGTTCCAATTGCTCGTGTCCTATTGAAAGAAAGAAAGAAAGAAAAAACATTTATTGGGACTCGCACAGATCACAAATTAAATAAAACACACTCATAGAAACAAAAAAAAAGAACAAAACCAAAAATAAAACAAAGTAAACAAAAAGAAAATACAAACAAAGTCCTGTACGAGGCCAAAAGGCCCGTATCTCAGCATGATGCTGCGGCACTTAAAAATAAGTGTCAAAAGTAAGTGTATTGAGAAGAGCCGGTAAGAAACTCCACGGTTACTCTTTCAAAAATAATGCTAGCTTTTCGTAATAATAAACTTCGATGGGCTCATTTAACTTGCTGGTCCTTTTCAGCATATCCTCCAAGGTCTGGCCGTAATTTTGTTCACAAGGAAATGCATTTATCAATTTATCTTGGCATTCTTTCCAGCTGATGGAATGGAATTCAAGCTTTCGTACCACTTTTTAGCCAGGCCTTGGAGTTTCTGCATGGCAAAATTAGTGGTAGTTCTGTCGTCGCAACCATATACCGACGCACATTCATTGACTATTTTCAGCCTTATATCATAAAATAAATAAATATATATATTTTTGAAAATCTGGGAGTATTATATGCCCATAAAAATATAAAATTATTTAAAAAATACAGTGATACGAGTATCCATAATATAAATACTAGGAACAAACACAAATTTGTTGTACCTACAACAAGGCTCAAGAAAATAGGTGGCTCGTTTGGATGTCAATGTATACGCTTTTATAATAAACTTCCAAGCCACGTTCAAGATCTAAGCCTTAATAAATTCAAATCATTCATTAAACGTAAGTTGTGCCAGAAAGCCTTTTATACTGTTAAAGATTATATTGAGGAAAAAAAGGCTTGGGATTGAGCTGCTCCAATTTTTTACACATTGAGGTGGTTTATTTTTATTGTTTAATGTTTTTTTTTGCTAACTTTATTATTTTATATACAGTGACATTTAATTATTATTTTATACATAATGACATGAATATTTACTTGTAAAGTATTATATTATTTTAATTATTGTGAATGTGAAGACTATGTGGGTTATTGCATTTTTTTTTCTTTTCTGTTATTCTCAGTTAGTGTTAATCATGGTCTAGCAGTTTGAGTCATATAAGTGGCCTACCCAAATGTCCTTTCTTTGGTATTGATCGTCGCATCGTTGAGCTCCTTAAATTCTGAGTAGAGCTGCACGATTACTGACAAATGCGTGCACTGACTGGTCAGGTCCACTCAACGTGTGTGGTTCTTTCCTCAAAAGACCATTTCAGACACCAATCTACATGGTCTTCACATGATCTGACCAAGATTATGTCTGGACTTTAAAAGAGACTGTGACCTCTGAGTTTGTTTCGGCCTTTCTTTTTAGAGTAGTCAGATAGGAAACGCCGACCTCATCTAGTTTTTAAAATATGATTGACGTGTAAAAGTGTTTGTACAAACCTACTTACAGAAATAAAATCATTTATCATTCTCAATACGTTGATTTATGGTTAAAGTGTCAAAATTAGGCAATACGTTTTGGTGGTCTATCTTTTGAGACGACTGCATTTTGGTTATGTGGCTGTGACGACAGATCCTCTTTTAACAGTTTTAAAACACTAACAAGATCGTTCTTAGAAAAAGATGGACTACGTGACCTTATATATCATTAGATAAAAGTGAATCTAATTCAACCTTAATCGCATCTTCCCAATGAGTTCTATAACCCCGATTATTAATTTTATGAAATGAAGTAGGTATTTTGCAATTGATTGATTCAGCACATAATAAAACATCCGAAATCTCTTTATAAGATATAGGGGGATGACCTTTGAGCCTATCACTCGTTATCTGACAAGAATTATCGATATTTTCATCAATGCAATCAATCTGCCGCCTTCTCCCAAATATGATGGGGTCGGCTTCCAGCTAAATACCAGTATTTTACATGGAGCGACTGCCTATCTGACCTCCACAACCCAGTCACTGGGTAGCACCATATCCCTTGGTAAGACTGGTTGTCAGACTTTCGGGCTTCTGACGCCCCGTAACGACTGTCAAAGATCCACGAATGACAGCCGGGACCAATGGCTTAACGTGCTTACCGAGGCACGGAGGAGTCTCGGTATGTAAAGATGGTCATCCATCCACGGACCGACCCCGGCAAGCGTAGCTTAACCTGATGGATGGACCCATGCGGCTGTTATAACTTAGCCACGAGCTCCTCTATATTTGTATCAGTGCAACAAGTTTTATTAGAACTTTGTTTATTAAGAACATTGGGCTTTAGTATGTTATTAAACATACACCTTGTGAATTTTACTACAACGAATCAATTCATCAGATTTTGTATTATCTGGTTTGTAATCGTGTAATATTAAACTATCTGATTTTAATTCCACTGATTTTGTATCATCCAATTTATTGGATTTAATTCTATCAGTTTTGGAAGTATCAGATTTACCAATTCATCAGATTTTGAACTATCTGATTTTAGTTCCACTGATTTTGTATCATCCAATTTTGAATTTTTGGATTTAGTTCCACCAGTTTTATTATGGAAATGTTCGTTTTCATTTCCTTTAAATTGTTTCATTTACTATGAAATCCCTTTTGAATATTTTTTTACTTCTTACGTTCCATACTTTTAGCCATTTGGTACCTACATACCAGAATACCCTTTCAGGACTTTTCATCAAATTTGGTTTTAATGGTTTTATTATGCACATAGGCGGTAGAACCGAAAACCTTGAAATATTTAATTACAGGTTTTTATCGTGCCACAATTCAAATGGTGTTTGATACTGTTTCAATGTGCGGGTAGTTGTAATAATTATTAAATATACTGCCTCACCCCAAAAACACTTGGGTAATTTAGCACCGTTAAATAAAGCGCGTGCTTTCCCTGTCATTGTCCTAACCATATGCTCTGAAACGTTGTTGTGTTCTAGGAATATGAAATTCCTTTAGAAACACTTTCATTTCATTTTCGCTTTCATTTCATTGGACAGATTTACCTTAACCAATTTTAAATTAAATTTAGCCTCCGTTTTTGTTACGGAATCTTTAAAAACCGAGAAAACATCTTGATTTATATGTTATCAAGTATGCCACACAGTAGTGAGTAAATTGATCAACAAACAAAATAACTTTCTTTTTTATCGATTGTACCTAGAATGAGTGTCGGGTCTACACATCATCTCATCATGCACACCAAATAAGTAACTGTCGTTTAATGTAACTTTTATCGTTAAAGGAATTTAATGGCAATCGTGTTTGTTTCCCGTTTATGCAAGCTTCACACAGTTTATTGACAGGCGATAAATACTGTTTAAATTAAGCTTACGCCATCAACTATAGTTATTTTTCAAGTCAGTAAGTTTTTGCTTACTATTATGACCTAATCGTTGATGCCACAAATCGTAATTATTATCATGACTTTTGTTTCTTTGAGAAACAGATCGATTAATCTTTACAGCTATGGCTGTATGGGTGTAATTGCATTTTGATTTACCATTTTTACTGATATTGGTCCCTTGTTGATCTAAGGTGATTGTTATACCTGATGCATCCTCGTTACCGATAGGTACATCGCGGCAAAACAACACGCCCTCCAGCGTACCATGATTGCGTGTTGCTGATGACTTGCAATGTGCCTTTTTTTGTATCTGAAATAAAAAATTAAAAAAAACTGTTTAGCAACTGATATTTTAAAAAAAACGTTGAAATTTGTGTAGATACTGAAAAGGTCTTCCCTGTTAATGATGTGATCTGATACTCTAGAATCCAGTAGGAAAGTTATTTGGTTACCCTTCGTGACACCTGGGTAATTACCAAACACGAATGCAAAACTGGACATTTCACTGGAAAAACTTGCTCCTTCAGTAAGCTCCTTGAACTGCTACAGGTCCTTGAACAATTCGCGATTTGTCTGGAAGTTTACGCAGATCCATTCGTTTGTAATTTAACAAGCATATTTGACATGACCTTTATGTCCACAATGGTAGTATTTTCCACAATGGTAGCACTTGACGAAAGACTTCTTCATAGCCTTGAACTTTTGCTGGTTGATTTTAGGCTTCTTAAACTTTGATTTTCTTTGGTTGAAATTTTGAACAACGTTTTCGACGTGTAGAATCTTGTCAACGGTATCACTACGCTCGTTTCTTCATTTTGAAAAAACGTTCAAAATATAAGACTACACAACACATCCTTGATTAGCGCGGTACTTAACAAAGTGTACCTGGGCCCATAACCTGTAGGAAATTAGGTTATCGGCGTAAATAAAAAGCAGTACTTCGAATTTAAATAACGGTCAATTATATTGAACGTTTCACAAGGAATGAGTTATGTCTGATTCCTATCGCAGCAAATATAGAAAGAGAGAACGATCAGAGAGCATGAGCGGTTTTATATTTAAACATTGAGTGACAGTACTGACAGTGTTGCCATTATCATTAATTCATTTTTGTACAGTCAAATAGAGTAAATACCAACAATGTTAATAACGTCATATCTCGGAAATGGTGCGTCTTACGTCAAAAATAAGCAATTTTTGTAACCCTTTATGATGCCCCCATAGGATAGTATTCTAGATAATTTCAGGCACTTACACACACACACATACAACAATTTTGGCACAAAAATAAAATAAACCGTCAAGTATAAAATACTGTAGGTCGCATTACAAAACAATAGAAAAGTCTTAGACTACGTTTAGAATTGCCACTCAGACAGGTTTAAACACTGTTTATGTTTAAACACTTGTTTAACGCATGTAATATATATATTTTTATACGACCGTTATACTTTAAACTACCACTGATTTCAGATACCATCACTAGTATTAAGTTGAATGAAATATAAAATTATAATAAATATTATAATGCAAAGATAAAACACAAAAGAAATATAATTCAGAATTTAAATAATAAATGCCATGGGCGTGTACTTACGTTTTAAGTTTGGTTAGCGTGTCACTTCTGATATATTAGTAAAACAAAATTACTGAGACTATAGACTAAATTTAGTATTTCCGGATGCCTAGGTGAATTACTGAAGAAAATCCAGGTAACAGGTCACAACTTTATTCTTACTCACAACCTTCTCGACCTACAGCTCGGGTCCGAATGTTCAACCGACCTTTTCCCGCCTCCCAGGTTAACGATAATTTGCACGGTAAAATCGAGTTCTGTGATTGGTTAACGGTTTAATGTCGTCAACCAATCGTAGATGACAATCTGATTGATTAGCTAAAAGTGTTGCCAGTACAAAATATTCGAATCAAATAGTTACTGGCCTGAAAACTAGTATTTTTGCGTTTCAATTTAATTAAATAAAAATGTAAATTAGCGAACCCTAACATAATATATAATAATATAATCTGAACAGACAGCTGTGCTGCTGGGGAGTTTGTTGCGCCACTTCTTCTCCCCAGCTAAAGCACTAGGAAGTGGCGAAGGGGGGGCGTTTTTTGGGACTGTCTCATGTAATTTTTGACGTTCGAAAAGTGCTGATTCTCAGCCTTGTTTGAATAAATGACTTTTGATTTTGATTTTAATTTTAATTATGATATTAATAATAATATAAAAATCAATTAATATAAAAAATACTATATAATTTAAACTGTTTGGTAACGCATCGTCGCGAACAGTTGCACATTTACAGAAATTCAAACTGCAATATAACAATAGTGTAAGTAGTGATGAGAGCACACAAGCTCACGGGAAGGTCCGCGTCGACGACGAACAGGCCACACGCGCGCAGCTTCTTGAACGAGGTAGTTTCAACTCGAAGGATATTCTTGCAGAATCGTTTTTGAGTATCTGTAAAAAGGTTCCATAATTATATTTGCGCAGCTGTCATTTTGTCTTTTCCTTTCAAAAAAACTTTTCTTATTGTTTAAATATTTTTTTCAGAATTGAAATCCTTACCCGAGCACCTGCTAGAGGTTGCAAGTAGTACACAAGTGCTCTGAACTTCTCTCATAGCAGAGTAGAATCTCTCACTCTCCACGCTCAAAAATGTCAGTAACAGCATGTTCTTAATAATCCATGTAAGAGATATAAATGATAGCAGAGCAAACTGGAATAAAAAAAAACGTTAGTTTTTAAATTTAATAAGTACATATAAACATAAATAAGCTTACAAGAATCTAAAATAAAACCTTGTAAAAACAGAGAAAAACAAAAAAAAAGTGTTTTTACTTTTCAATAATTGTCAGTTCATCAAGTCAGCCTTTGGCTGTCCCCTGCTATACTTACTCGTAGATAGGCCGCTCTCAAGCTGCAACATCCAGACTGTCAGTGGATAATCAGAACAAATAACTCATCTAAACTAAAACTAATTATGGAGTTTCTTGCCCATTCTTCTCCATTTTCACTATCTATTGGATTATCTTTTTGGTTTTTATTTTTCTAATACGTATTGTTAAAAACCTTTGGCATGCTTTCAAAATTATCTATTGTTTATCCTCCCACACATGTATAATTGGGAATCAAACGAGCTTACCTCTTAAGCGAAGTCTTGATTCTAATTTTATGAACGGCGATCTGAAATATAATTAATTAAACAGAGTAGTGTTCCTTACACACACGTATTAGCACCGCATTATTAGAGATAAAATATATACATATATTTTTTTTTTTAAGTTGGATTATTATCTCAGCGTTAGCAAGCGGCAACACAGAAACGTTACTTATTTTAGAGATCCTTAAGTAAGGAACAAGCTCTGTTTTCTGTACAGAGTAGTTCCGCATACTTACATTCACTAGGGTTTCCTGAAAGGATAAGTGAATTAGGTAGACTGATTATTGCAGCGTTGGGGTTGTTAGCTAGTGGCGGGTGGGTGATTATATTTCAGATCGCCGTTCATAAAATTAGAATCAAGACTTCGCTTAAGAGGTAAGCTCGTTTGATTCCCAATTTTATTTCACGGCGATTTGAAATATAATTAATTAAACAGAGTAGATGTTTAGAGTTGTCTGCAATATCTGGTTATAAATATTCTGGTTTGTTAAGTAGGTACTTTTTATTTTTGTTCATTAACGTTACTTTGTTAGTAATTAGCATTCCTATTATATATAATTATTATTCCTGTTATTGCTATTGTTAGTCAGCAAGGAGGCATAATCAACAGCGAGAAAACCCACATTGTGTTTGTCTCAATTGATGTCAACTTTAAGTTGAGCTGTTGTATTTGTTGTACTGTGAGAGGTAAAGGATTAATATTACTTTAATTTACTATTTCGCTTATCGTAACTTACGGTTATAATGAAGTATTTGTTTTATTAGTCCACAGAGTCAACATTAGAGCCAAAACGGCAGCCAACTTGTTTAGTAAAGCTTGTTCTGTATGTGAGATTGAATACTTTTGAATATTTTCGTGACTGGGAATAGCAGTGTTATATGTCTCCGTAAGCTTTAACGTTCACTTATTCGGGATTCAGTGTGGAACTTACTGCGTGAGATTGCAATAAGCTCATGGACTCTATTATTACATTTAATTGCGTATTATAATATGTGTTTTAGTCACTGAGGTGGCAGGTTTTGTTGCCCAGATCGTTGTTCTCTGCGCTTTTTTTTTTTTTGACTTGATCAGTTTTTTAAGATGAAGCTTTTGACTTGATCAGTTTTAAGTTTTGTAAGCAACATTTACTTAATAGAATTAGAAAAAAAAAGAAAATATATTTCTTAATTTATAGTGAAACCGTTTACTTCAAGTACTTATGATCAAAGGGATCCTAACTTCCACATGATTTTCATACGTTCTGCTAGCAAATAGTCAATTATTACTTGACAAGTTGAGAGCTAATCGAAAAGATTAGTTTCATCTATGGGGCACAAAATTGAGTTATATGGCTTAGGTGAGGAAGTTGTCCGCGGTGGGCGCTGAAGCAGCTGGACCGGGAGCTCCTCCTGGAAGCCTCGATCGTGCAGGCCTGGGTGTCATCACCGGACAGGCCTGCCGACATAAACGACGAGGCGGAGTGGTTCCGGGAGGCCATGTCTGAAATATGTGACGTGGCAATGCCCCAGGTCCAGCCCGGACGTGCTCGGCGCCAGGTGTACTGGTGGTCGCGTGAGCTGACCGCTTTACGCGAGGCTTGCGTTGCTGCGCGCCACCGGTACTCCAGGCACCGCAGGCTCCGTATCCGCCCTCCGGATACGGTGGCCATTCAGGCGGAGCTGTACGAGGGGTACAGAGTGGCGAAGACCGCCCTCCGAGCGGAAATCAAGCGGGCCAGAGGACTGGCTCGTGAGGAGTCGCTGGAGACTCTCAACAGGGACCCGTGGGGACGCCCCTACAAAGGGGTGAGGGATAAACTCCGCCCATGGGCTCCCCCGCTGACGCAGTCTCCGGCCCCAGCTCGTGGAGGACGTGGTGAGCGCTCTGTTCCCTTCCCGAGGGGAACATACTCCTCCACCCATGGCTCCGCTTCCTGCGGTGCCCGATGCGGACCACACTGCCGACGACGACGACGATGCTCCGGAGGTGACCGAGGTAGATCTGAGAGTGGCGGTACGTAGGCTTAATGCCAAGAATACCGCCCCAGGACCCGACGGCTTGCCTGGAAAAGCCTGGGTCCTGGCCTTGGAGGCTCTCGGGCCTCGACTAAGGGGGCTCCTAAGCGCATGCTTGGAGAGGGGCCAGTTCCCACTTTGTTGGAAGACGGGGAAACTGGTCCTCATTAAGAAGCCAGGGCGCCCAGCGGACTCTCCGTCCGCTTACCGGCCCATCGTGCTGCTCGACGAGGTGGGCAAGCTCTTTGAAAGAGTAATTGCAGACCGCCTTGTCGGGCGGCTGGTGCGGGTGGGGCCGGATTTGGCGGAGAGCCAGTTTGGTTTCCGCAAGGGGCGCTCTACGGTGGATGCCATCATGCGCGTTCGAGCCCTCACGACAGGGGATGCTGTTGCCCGGGGTAAGGTCGTCTATGCGGTGTCTCTTGACATCGCCAATGCCTTCAATACCCTGCCCTGGAGTTGCATTAGGGAGGCACTTCGGTATCACCGGATGCCGACCTAACTCTGTCGCGTGGTCGAGGCCTATTTGACGGACAGGGCCGTCATCTACCCCGGTCACCACGGAGAGTGGAACCGGCGAGAGATGTCGTGCGGTGTCCCACAGGGATCGGTCCTGGGGCCGCATCTGTGGGACATCGGGTACGACTGGGTGCTGTGAGCCGACCTCCCTAGCGGCGTCAGCGTAGTCTGCTACGCTGACGACACGCTGGTCCTGGCGCAAGGGAGGTCGCATGAGGCGGCGGCCGAACTGGCGGCACGTGGGGTTGCGACAATCGTCGATAGGATCCGGCAATTGGGACTCGAGGTGGCCTTGCACAAGTCCGAGGCCATGTGTTTTTATGGTCCTCGGAACCCGCCACTGTCGGGTTCCCAGATAACGACAGGAGGAGTTCACATCGGTGTCGAGTCGACGATGAAGTACTTGGGACTCGTCCTCGACAGCCGCTGGAACTTCGTGGAGCACTTCCGACGTTTGGCTCCCAGACTGGAGAGGGCCGGGGCTGCTTTGAAGCGGCTTCTGCCCAATCTAGGGGGTCCAAACGCCTCCTACCGGAGGCTCTACGCAGGGATCGTGCGGTCCATGGCCCTTTACGGGGCACCGGTGTGGGCGCGTTCTCTGAGGCTGCGACCAGCCCAGCGGTTGAACGCGTCCCAAAGGGTCATGGCCATCAGGCTGGTACGGGGCTACCGCACGGTCTCCCGTGAGGCGGCGAGCCTCCTTGCCGGACTGCCGCCGTGGGATCTGGAGGCAAAAGTCCTCGCGGACATTTGGGAGTGGCGCGAGGAGGTGAAACGCCGGGGTGAAACTCCGCTGCCGCGAGAAATCGTGGCACAGCGGACGGAGCTCCGGCGGGATCTCATGGCGGCATGGAGAGTGCGATTGTCGCAACCCAGCGCTGGGCACGCCACAATTGTGGCGATAAGTCCCCTCTTTGAGGAGTGGCTAGAGAGGCACCACGGCGTCCTCACCTTCCGCCTGATGCAGGTCCTCACCGGACACGGTTGTTTCGGGAGGTTCCTGTTCAGGATAAAGCGGGAGGAAACGCCCGGGTGTCACCACTGTGTGAATCGCCCGGAGGACACGGTGGAGCATACGGTGGAGGTCTGCCCGGCTTGGGCGGAGCACCGCCGTGTCCTCACGGAGGCGATCGGCGGCGGCGATCTCTCGCGTCCAGCCCTGATTCAGGCCATTGTTCGGAGCGAGAGTGCATGGGAGGCCGTCACCTCCTTCTGCGAAGAGTAATGCTCGCGAAGGAGGAGGCGGAACGCGTGAGGATGAGGCAGGGTTCGCGCCCTCACGCTCTTAGCCGCCGCAGGAGACGCCCCGGGCGTCGGGAGTCGCAAGCTGATTTCCGGCCACCGTAGGCGCGGGCCTGCGGACGGTGAGCGATGGGTAGCTCGCCGTCCGATAAGGACCAGGCCCGGGTCAACGGCGCGTTGTGTTTCACGCGCGCCTCAAAGAGATGTCAGCACCAACTGACGGGGTCTGTTAGGGCCAATGCCTGCCAGGGTTGCGAGTTTGTCCGAAAGGGATATCGTGGCCCTGGCACACAGGCAACGGAAGGAACACGGGTGGGTTTTAGTCAGTAAAAGTCTGACACGCCCTCCCGCTCGCAAAAAAAAAACAAAAAAAAAGGTGAGGAAGTTGTATAATTAGTTATGTTCACTGTACAATGTGCTTAAGAATGAAGAAATTTTTAGGTACTTTTGTTCATGGTGCCTGCATTGATTGTATGGTATGCCTGGCCTTGTTCATGTTCTAATCACAATCCATCAATACTTTATCCTCACAATGCGCCGCCCCCCCCTTTGTTTCCTTTTTCCTTGACAATTTTACTTTAGTGTTGTGATTATCATTGTTATCTAGGTACTGCTAAATGTGTAGTCTAGTACTTAGTTGGAATGGTTAAATGTTTAATTGGACATTTTGATTTTATAGCCTTTGAATAAGATCACCCATCTCTGTCCGGCCCTTCTGGGAATGCGGGTGTAATGTTATGTAAATAAACTCTTACTTTTGTTTTAATATAGTTATTTCAAGGCACTTGTTTCAAGGTGTTAGATCTCCATGGTTAATTTTCGGGTGATTTTCGATTTGTACAAGTAAATTGGTGTCTGTCTAAAGGTGCTTATCATGTCGGTCTTGATATTTTGACGAATAAATAATCAGGGTAGGTTGGTAGGAAATCTTGTTTCGGTACCTAAGTGTCACTCACTACTGGTAATTTAGTCAAGACCACTGATTACATTTATTATAGGTCAATACAGCAGAGCTATAAGATACAGTTGAAGTATGAGAATTCTATTAAAGAAGTTATTAGACAATGTATTTATAATGAACCCTTTATTTGTAACCTATCTGGTCATAGGAAGAATCCTGCGGGTACCTATAGAATGAAATCATATAAGTAGATACCTATCTATTTTGATAGGTTGAAAAAATAATTGAATAGTGTACAAGTTAGCAGTATAAAGTAATAGGGTTATATCTGGGAGCTTTGTAATTTTCTGTCAATTAAGTACCTTTAATGGAATTCTCACTGCCCTAACAGGGGTTAAGTACCAGTTTTAGGTTCAGAATGAAACTGAATTTTCTATTTTCTTTGGGTCTAAAATGTACAAATTCATTGTAAATCTGTACTTAATGCATTTTTAATTCATCTCAGTTTTTACTAGCTGAAATGGTATTCAGAAGTTGAGATATTGAATTTTGATAGGTATCAAATAGTTTATTGTATCTTTGTACCCACAGCCGATAACACAGTCAGTGGTCTGCAGCTGTTTTTTCGGCATAGCATATGGTTGTTGCATTCCAGTATCAATCTTGATAAATTGTCATTCAGGAGTGTAGATATAAGTCGGATTGTTATTAAGGTCCACCAACAGCATTCATCTTTGTTTTCCATATTGATTGATTTCTGTACCCAGTTGTAGGATGTTTTATTTCTTATTTACACACTTATAACAAGTCAACTCCTGTTGTGCTATTTAGGTACATTTTCTCAAAACGACTGGTAAGTTTCTCTATTATCATAATAATAATATCAAAGAAATCATTCTAAATAGATAATATAAAAAAAACAGATTGATAGTGTTAGGAGATTAAGAGTGGATGTCTTGTGGGTTTAATATGTATTAATTAATTATTATTGTTTGTGGCTATAAAATGATATACTCAAGTTTGTTATTGTATCTGTTTGTTTTTCAAATAGAGTAAGTTAGTATTCATGTCAATTTTAGAAGCAATATTAGTTTTATTCTGGTTTTAATTTTGTTGCATCAGCCAAGTCAATCCACAGTTTGTGTTTGTATTATGTTCTTCATGTGCATAAGGTCAGTCATTGCCGTCCCTATGATAGAGGTAACCAGTCCACCCTGTTTATGCCAATCCCTTGTTCCCTCAGTTTAGAGGAATCTGAAAGTACGGCTTTTACCTTATAGATAATTAAGGGAGCATTGAATAATACTTTGTATGGTTTTGGTTCATTTCAGTTATATTTATGGAAATTTCCATAGATATCTGAAGCATTTGTTGTCTGCCGTTGTATAACATAATCATTTTTGCAAAGTATCTTGTACTGTCAGCCATTGCATAACAGAATCATTTTAACGTATCCTGTACTTACAGAATTTGAATGTATGAGTGTAAAAATCACACAATTTTTCTTTATATAGTTTACAAAATAGGTATCATTTGTAGGTCAGGATAATTAAGCCACCTAGGTGGCTGATAAAAGTAACCTGTTGAGGCGAGGTGTGCTTCCATAGTATTGTCCTTGATGCGAGAGCTAGGTCACATAGTGGTGGGATAATATGCTATGAGCATATTGAGAGTATTTTATATTCAATAGTAACAAATGCTTTGCGAGTGTATAAACGCACAGGCAGTGTGCAGGGTTGAGTAAGCTGTCTCGCGGCTTTCATACTCGTAAGTTAAAAGCATATCAAACCCCCTTTATGACAAGAGTCAGTGTCATTAAGAGTATTTTATACTCAATGATAACAATCCAGGTACGGAGGTACGGTCCAGCACTCACAAGGGCGTATAATGCTTTTGCAAGTTTATAACACAGACAGTGTGCAGGGTTGAGTAGGGCTGTCTCGCGGCCTTCTTACTCGTAAGTTAAAAGCATGTCAAACCCGCTTTATGACAAGAGTCAGTGTTGTTAAGAGTATTTTATACTCAATGATAACAATCCAGGTATGGAGGTAGGGTCCAGCACTCACAAGGGCGTATAATGCTTTTGCACGTGTATAATACACAGACAGTGTGCAGGGTTGGGTAAGGCTGACTCGCAGCGTTCATGCTCTTAAGTTAACAGCCTATCAAACCACTTTTTTAGATTTTCTTAACCTTGATCATAGAAATGAAACTTACCTGTTATTACAAGTACATACCCGAGTTAGCTATACACACTGTTAGAGCTTTTCATCCAGCTAGTAACGGGAAGGTCACACGTTACTGGCGTGTCTCGCACGCACTGAATGTTGTCACATACATGTAATGTTGATAAACGCATACCAGTTAGCTATGCACAGTAACATCGCTAAGGGCTTCACGAGCCTCTCTGGCAGCTCCTCATCCAGCTAGTATCGTTGAGATAACGAATACTGGTGACATCTCGTGTCTCTGGAGAGATAATGCTTTAGAAAATTTGCAGCAACTGGCAATAGGCAGTGCTATTGTCCACCATAGTGCTTATATAAAGCGCTGTCAGTATCACGTACAAGGTGGTCAGTTAAAGCCAGGCACTCTCGCACATTAGGGTTGTGGGAGGCCTCCGGATCTTGGGTCAGGTTTAGGAGTCTGCCTCTGATGTATTTATCTGCTTTCTGTTGATGTCGTTCATGAACGTCGTGGACTCGTGGCCGTCTCAGGTCTCCACTAACAATGCACTCATTACACTTTCTATCACTTGGCATAATTTACACTTTGTCAAAGATCATCATTTCAATAAAGAGCACTGTAAACTTATTAAAAACTAGCAATTCGACGAGAGCGAATTTTTTCTTGTGATGTAATTTAAGCGCGCGAAAGAAAAGTGACGTTTCTGTGTTGCCGCTTGCCAACGCTGAGATAATAATCCAACTTAAAAAAATATATATATATATATTTTATCTCTAAAAATGCGATGCTAATACGTGTGTGTAAGGAACACTACTCTGTTTAATTAATTATATTTCAGATCGCCGTGAAATAAAATCAACGTAATCTGGAAGAGCGGAACCACAAGCAAATCTTTGCAAGAAAAACATTAAATTAAATATTTATTATTGGAAAGGGCAACTAGAATCAATTCTTCTTTTTAGGGTTCCGTACCCAAAGGGTAAAACTGGAACCCTATTATTAAGGCTCTCTCGTGAACCGTGATACTCGTAGTTAGACATTTGAAATTTTCACAGATGATGTATTTTTGTTGCCGCTATAACAACAAATACTAAAAAACAATAAAATAAATATTTAAGGGGGCTCACATACAGCAAACGTGATTTGTTTGCTCGTTTTTGCTCTATATTGATAACGGCAACAGGTAGACGCTTGAAATATTCACAAAATATTTAGTTATATATTCACTTTAAAAATAAATATTTAAATTAAAATAAAACAAATATTTAAGGGGGCTCTCATACAACAAACGTGATTTTTTTTTGCCATTTTTATAGATAATGGTACGGAACCCTTCGTGCGCGAGTCCGACTCGCACTTGGCCGGTTTTTTTCTTGTAAGTTTCAATTTTATTTTATTTAAAAAGTGCCTTTTAAGGGGCCTCCTTCTACGAAGCAGTAATGCTCGCGAAGGAGGAGGCGGAACGCGTGAGGGAGAGGCAAGGTTCGCGCCCTCGCACACGCGGTTCCTTTGTGTCGCGCTGGTCTGTAAGAGCCTTAAGCCTTACATATTTGTGAAATAAATGTTTGTCATTTAGAGTCTCCATTACATGTGTGAGGTTTCTATGGCGATGTTTTTTTTAGTTTTACAATTTATGAGTACACTAGCTGCTGCCCGCGGCTTCGCCCGTTTAGCTTTTTCTAAACGAATGTATAAAACTTCCTCTTGAATCACTCTTTCTATTAAAACAACCGCATCAAAATCCGTTGCGTAGTTTTAAAGATCTAAGCATACATAGGGACAGACAGAAAGCGGGAAGCGAGTTTGTTTTATACTGTGTAGTGATTATGAACGACCAAACTTCAAGTAAAAGTGCAAAAAAGCAGATTTTGCAGCCTTATACTGAATCTGTACTAATACTGTTTCGCCAAATTTTTATTTTTTGCTTTCATAAAAACCTAGACATAGTGTACCTACATAAGATAAGATACCTATTAGTTGAAATTTTTCAAAGTAAAATACAACGCCATAATCACGTACGAGCGTTTGTATGAAAAGTATGACGGGTTGGCCAAATTGAAGTGTACGATTTGACATGCAGTTGGATTATCTTACTATAGCTTCACTTCCAGTAGTTACATTTTTCATCTCGATACGTATCACTATAGCAAACAAAGATTTGGTGGTTGTATGTAAAGTATAAAATAAAATCTGAAACAAAGATAAAATGATCAAAGTATTATGCAGGTTAAACTAATAACGTAATAAGCTTCAAAAGACGAATGTAATAAAAATTACCATTTGATGAGACATCTTTTCGATCATTTGATAAGCTCTTAATATATCCATATAAACTTCGAACATTCTATTCCAATAAAGCTCGTTTTCTGAATTTTCAACGCATGACATCTGAACAGTTTTGACCCAAATTATCAGGGGTTTCGTCACGAACTTCATAATTCTCGAAGCATACAATAAAGTCATGTCAAAGGAAACGAAACAATACGACATAATACTAATACCAATTCCAATTACATTGAGTTCATAGTTGTAATAGGAATAAAATACCCAAGCAATTTGATAACAATTCAAGGCAACGACGCAAATCCAGTTTGGAAAGATGAAATGTTTGAACATTCCGGTGATCTTGAGAATTCTAAAGACATTCTGGATTTTTAAGACAAGAAACACGTTATTATGCTTCTGAATAACATTAATGCAGATGTTTAAAAAGCTACCGAACAAAAGTAAAAGATATACATAGATTTTATTCAAATACTGAAAATATTTGAAACCTCTTAATTGATCTGTGAAAGAGAATCCAAGCATGAAATAAAAGCAGGCGCACAATATTGTTAGCGTGGCGAAGACTGAAACGATGTTGTAGAGAACACCATTGGGAATTATTTTGTGATTCCAAATCTTGTACTTAACACAGAAGAACAAAACTAACATGATATGTATTGGCGTTAGCGCTGACTGCAAATCTTTTTCAAGAAAATTGTTAGCAAGTGATGTACTAGTTTCATGGGCCGTTTCAATAACAATTACATTTTCCCTTAACTTTCTTTTATCTTTATAAGTTAAAGGCATGTCAGCTACAGAAGGCAATTCCAACATGATTAAAGTCTGCGTTTAATGATCGATTGCTTTGTCATTTGGATGAAACACAATAGTTAGTCAATTATGTACGTACCTGTGGTTCTAATATTTATGTGTTTAGTATTAATGTAAGTGATGTTCGCATTTTGATGATTTTTATATACACACTAGCTTTAACCCGCTGCTTCGCTCGCGTAAAGTTCGGAAGTTATTTCACAGGAACATACTACCGGAATTCATAGTATCCTTGTCTTAACCCAGGTCCGTATGCCTTTCATCTTAATCTGTTCAGCCGTTGCGGCACCAAGAGGTACCAGACAGACAGGCAGATAATAAATACAAATAATCTTTTTTATGGTGCCAGTGCCATACCTCAAAAAGAAAAATAGGAACCCGTATAGGATGACTTCGTTGTCTGTCAAGACCCCTTTTCTCAGAAATGCGTGGAGAGAACACAGAAACAAGAACTTAGATCTTGGGTCCCTTGGAGCTGTAAAGAAAATCAAACTTCCAAGTCAACGCAATAAAAAATACGGCCATTTATGCCGCATATAATAATTAGGAAACATTTATAAATAGGAACAATTTTAATTGAAGGAGTGCTTACGTAGATATAGCCGTGGGCCCCAAACTAGGCACAGCCTGTATCTTGGTGGCCAATTTTGTTTCACCTGAATTATGTTGACATTCCCAAATAAATCAAAGCCTTTATCGACAACATGTCCCAGAATTAACGCATAACCTCTTAAGGGGTAATTGTACTTATCATTATAAACAACTTTTACTATGAGACCAATAAAAGTATTGTTCATAATGATGAGTCCTTGCAATGACCCCTTAAAAGGTTGTGCGTTAATTCTGGGACATGTTGTATATACATACTTAAAACAAGTATGTATAAAATTAAACAAATTAAACAAGTTACGTAACATAACATCACGCCTGTAGGGTCGGGCAGAGCTGCACCACATAACATCACGCCTGTAGGGTCGGGCAGAGCTGCACCACATAACATCACGCCTGTAGGGTCGGGCAGAGCTGCACCACATAACATCACGCCTGTAGGGTCGGGCAGAGCTGCACCACATAACATCACGCCTGTAGGGTCGGGCAGAGCTGCACCACATAACATCACGCCTGTAGGGTCGGGCAGAGCTGCACCACATAACATCACGCCTGTAGAGTCGGGCAGAGCTGCACCACATAACATCACGCCTGTAGGGTCGGGCAGAGCTGCACCACATAACATCACGCCTGTAGGGTCGGGCAGAGCTGCACCACATAACATCACGCCTGTAGGGTCGGGCAGAGCTGCACCACATAACATCACGCCTGTAGGGTCGGGCAGAGCTGCACCACATAACATCACGCCTGTAATCCCCGAAGGGTCGGGCAGAGCTGCACCACATAACATCACGCCTGTAATCCCCGAAGGGTCGGGCAGAGCTGCACCACATTTCGCCAGTTATGTTTAAGGCACATGTAATAGGAGGCGTTTTGCCATCAACCGGGCACAGATCCAACACAAGTAAATAGTACTTATTTAGGATATGGAAGAGCGAAGCCTCCTAACATTGGCTTTTTGCTTAAAAGGAAGCCCCAATCACTAGGTGATATGGTATTCACTTGTTAAGGAGGGCTAGAGTGGAAGCTTGTAAATGGCTTGTCGTGAATTACCTCACTATTACCTCTGTATTGATAGCTTTATAATTTAGTAAGCCACCCAAACAATAAAATAAAATAATAAAATCATTAAACTAATACGTAATGCGAAAACTTTATACCCTTTTAGGAGCAGGAGTATACAATTTGGCACAGTTACAGTTTATAGGGAGGAGGAGTGCAGAAAGCTAATATTTTAACTCCACCCCTAAGACCACCCACTGACCAATATTTTTATATGTATAAATCAGAAATAAATTAAATTAATAAAAAAAACATTATACACAATATCATGCGTTTGACACACAACCAGGGCCTCATGTCTCGAAGATAGATAGGTGGCAGAAACGACAGCTTGAGCATAGAATTATGAAGTAATTTATAATAGCATGGAATTAATGTACTCATGGAATTAGTAAGTACCTACTTTATAGATTGTAAGTAGAGAAGGTCGAATTTCGACCAGTGGGCGACCACTAGTAGTAATATTAAATGAAATTATATTTTCTTTATTTCAAATAAAGGCCGCACTATTAGCGCCATTATGCCATTCATTATGGGTGGGCAGACCGCAATGTCGTCAGCCTTATTTAATCTGTGGTCGAATTAGAATCACCGTGAAAACTATAAAGTTAGGTACTTGTTTTTTAGGGATTGATATTGTAATTAAATGCATTATATGTCATTTATTTATATTACAGTTAAATTGAATGTTATATTTTGTAATTAGTGCTAAGCAAACATGTAAATAACAAACATAAATCTTTTATAACAGAGAAACTCAATTGTGTTTTGATTAACGGTGTCACCTCACCTAACACCTGACCAAATACCCTTATAAATACAATAAAAATCTTTTTTACAAACAAGTTTTTATTTAACTAAAAAGTACTAAATCTTAAATATGCGGGAGTTTATCGGGCGGCCGCCACAATCAGGGGATTGGGGTGCTTTATACCAGAGTCGAAGAAACTCTTTGAGATGCGTTTCATGAACTGCTGGACTGTGGGCATTTTACGATCTAAGTGTAGATCCACATCACGAACATAGAAGGGGGCTCTCGTGACTTTTCTGAGGGAACGGGTCTGAAAGATCTGCATTCTATAGAGATGGTGTGGCTTGACGTGAAGATGAAGCAAGTATAGGTCGTGATGGGACGGATGACCGCGGTGTAGATGCGCCATTTGCATTTGAGTGGCAATTAGCTGCGTGCGGTCAAAGCCTACCGAGAGCGAAACAGGCGCGTGAACGTGAACTAACTAACTAAAGGTAAGGGGATGGTCAAGGATCACACCTAGGTATGTAGCTCGCTTCTCACAAGGTATCGGCTTGCCATACATAGTGATCGGGCTGGAGAGGGGGGGAGTGAGACGTCACGGTCTCGAGAAGAGAACCGCCTAACTCTTATTGGGGTTAACCTCGATTCTCCACTTTCGGAACCATGCGCCTAAGACGACGATCTGGAGAGTGTTAGCGATAGAGTTCTGACAGCGACCAGTAGGTACGTATAGTAAGAGGGAGACAAAGTCGTCCATGTTGTTAGCAAATAAAAAGAACTGAGCCTTTTTAGGGTTCCGTAGTCAACAAGGAACCCTTATAGTTTCGCTATCTCCGTCCGTCTGCCTGTTCCCGGCTTAGCTCAGAGACTCTAAGTACTAGAAAGCTGTAATTTGGCATGGGTATTCATATTAATCACACCGACAAAGTGGTAAAATAAAATCTTGGCCTTTTTAGCGTACCTTCCTTACGCGTAGTGGGGATGATATTACGGAACCCTTCATTGTGCGCGGTCCGACACGCAATTGGCCGGTTTTTTTTACTTTTGGGAATGTTGCTGATGAACAACGTGAAGATGAGGGGAGATAGCGCGGAGCCCTGAGGGACTCTCGCGCGAATGGGGTGAGTAGAGCAGAGTGAACCCACGATGTGATAGCAGAAAGTTCGATCCGACAAAAAGTCTCGTAAGATGAGCACGAGACAGTCTGGCACTCCGAGTTGGTACGCTTATACTATAAATAAACCGTTGTGCCAGACTTTGTCGATTGCTTTCGCTATGCTGAAGAACAACACGCTCGTCATCGCGTTACGCTGAAAGCCAGCGCTTAACTGCTCTACGATGCGGTGGACTTGTTGGATGCATGAGTGTTGGGTTCGGAAACCAAACTGCAGGTTGGGGAAGAGGCTCTTTGGCTCGACATAGTTTTTGAGACGATTATAAATAAGCCTCTCGTAGATTTTGCAGAGGACATTGATGATACTGGTGGAGCGGTAACTCATGGGCATAGACTCCTACATAACTTTAATTATTTAGAATACAATAATGCAATTGCCTCAAACCAATACTGCTTCAGGAAAGGCAAATCAACAGAGGATGCTGTGCTTGAGCTATCAAATCACATCACTAAGAATTTCGACATCAGGACTAAAACGATAGGTATATTCTTAGATTTGGCCAAGGCTTTTGACACGGTCTCTACTTCCATCCTTTTATACGGATTGGAGGCACTATAATTAAGAGATGCCGCTCTAAGGATCCTTTGCGACTACCTCACTGACTGTAGTCAGCGAGTCAAGGTAGAGAACTACACTAGGGACGATGAGTATTTATCTTTCGGCGTCCCGCAGGGCAGTGTGCTGGGTCCTACTCTACTTCTCGTATACGTAAACAGGCTATGCCAACTCACTATTCCGGACTGCAAGATCCTTGTCTATGCTGATGACACTGCACTTATTATAAGTGGAGACACCTGGGCCTCTGCTCACCGCTCGGCTGAAAGTGACCTTAGAATTGTGATAGATTGGCTTTCCTGTAATCTATTTGTAGGGTATGTTTATAATAGTACTGTGGGTAGGTGAAAATATAAATCAGTTGTCACTCGGAATCGCAGTTTCATTAATCGCTTCCCGCTATTATATTCCTTAAATACTACTGGCGACGAGGAAAAAAAATAGAAATTGTGTGGTTTACATCGTTTAAATGTGGGGCTCCAAGATGTCTATCGGGAAAATTGAAGAATTTGACCAATCAAGCAAAAAGTGGCTGGCGTATATCAGACGCGTGGAACAATTCATAACCTTAAATGAAATAAAACCAGAATTACAAGTTGCAACGTTGGTGACGTTGGTGGGAGCGGCAACTTATGACTTAATGTGTGATTTGTGTGCACCTAATCATCCAGAAAATAAAACATTTCGTGAATTAGTAATAATTGTGGGTGATCATCTAAAACCAAAACGTTCCGAAATTGCTGAACGCCATGTTTTTAGACAAAGACGTCAGAACACGGGTGAACCTCTCAGTGAATATCTACAAACACTCAAACACCTGGCCAGTACATGTAATTTCAAAACTACACTGGAGGAAAATTTACGCGATCAATTTGTGTCGGGTTAGGCTAGTGATGAAATGAGAGCACGCATTTTTGCGGAAACATCGATTACATACAAAAAAGCCGTCGAATTGGCGTTGGCATTGGAGGCGGCCGAGCGACACTCACAGACCAGCGGTGGCAACGCCGCAGGCGCAGTGAACGCGTCGGCGGATGGAACGCGAACGTTTGAGGCGGTGCATCAAGTAGCAACGGCAAAGCGGGCGGGCCGGCTACCCGAGCGCGGAACTGCGAGCAGCGGCAACTCGTCTACCGAAGGCAGCGCGGCTACATCGCGCTCAACGCGTGCTTGTTGGAGGTGTGGCAGAAACCATCGTCCAGAGATGTGTCGATTTAAAAATTATTCGTGTGATATATGTGGCCAGAAAGGTCACATTAAAATAATGTGTAAATCGAACAAAAGGCGAGGTGTCGAGTCAAGCCATGAGACTTCAACGCTACGTAATAATAATTATCTCGGAAGTAGTGATAACGAATCGGAATGTGATCTTTATAATCTAAGCGTGTGCGGCGTTACCGACAAACCGTACATGGTTGTGGCGCAAGTGAACGGCAGAAAGATAAGTTTCGAACTGGACACTGGCAGTAAGTTATCAGTTATAAGTTTAGATTATTATAATAACAACTTTTGTGATTTACCAATAATTAGCAACGATATTTCTTTGTATTCTTATGTCGGTTCAGTTATAGAACCGGTCGGTTTTGTGTCTGTTCATGTTGTTATTGGTGAACATTCAGTCGGAAATCTCAAATTGTATATTGTTAAAAATGGTGGACCACCACTTTTAGGTCGGTCGTGGCTTACAAAATTAAAAATAAATAAGATTAGTATTGATGAATATTTATTAAAGTTAAATGAAAAAAATAACCCTTGACATTTATTTTTGGTCCCAAGTTCGGTTTACCGCAGACTGCGGCAAGCAGATTACAAAGGTATGCTACAAAGTTAGCAGCCTATGACTTCACGATAGAATTTGTAAAATCCAAAGATAATTATAACGTGGACGCATTATCACGCTTGCCACTGCCGTATGAACGTAGAATGCAAACGGGGCTGGATACGGTGTCATATATTAATTACGTAGAACAATCGATTCCTATTAGAGCAAAAGACGTTGCAAACAAATCGCAGGAAGACGAGGTTCTTAAAAATCTCTATGATTATATTATAAATGGCTGGCCACCGGTAGTTACACGAAGTGAAGAAAAGCCTTATTTCTATCGAAAGGACAGCCTTACTATCGACAGACAGTGTATATTATACAATCACAGAGTGGTAATTCCTAGGGTACTTAGGCAGCAAATTCTACAGGAATTAAATGAGGGACACTTAGGAGTTGTCAAAATGAAAAATCTATCTCTAAACTATGTTTACTGGCCACAATTGGACAATGAAATTGAAACATTGTGTCGAGAATGCAGTGCGTGCCTACAACAGCGCGATGCGCCGGCGCGTGCACAGTTGCATCCGTGGGCTTTTCCCACACGACCATGGCAACGATTAAATATTGACTTTGCTATATTTCAAGGCAAATATTATTTAGTAAAGGTAGATGCACACAGTAAATGGATAGAAATTCAAAAAATGGCAGGAACTAATGCAGTCTCCACTATAAATAAGTTAAGAGAACTTTTTGCACGTTTTGGAATGCCCACACACATCATTAGTGATGGGGGACCTCCATTTAGCTCGTTTGAATTAACTAACTATTTAAATAAAAACCTAATAAACCACACAATCACAAGTCCATATCGACCAGCCGGTAACGGGGCGGCTGAAAATGCAGTAAAATTAGTCAAATGGGCAATGAAAAAAGCAATACATGAAGGCAAAGATGTAGATGCTGGCCTCTCGAAATTTCTGTTTCAAATCGCAAGTGTGAGCACGCCACTACCGGGGTGGCACCAGCTATAGCTATGCTTGTTAGGAGATTACGAGGTCGATTGGACATGATAAAACCATCCACTGAGCGTGCAGTGGAGTCGTCAGCAGCGCGAGCGGGGCGCGCGCGGCCCGGCGCCGAGCGGCATGTGGAGCCCGGCGAACAGGTGCTAGCGCGAGACTACCGTGCTCGCGCCGACAAATAGGCAGCAGCTACTGTGCTTGCACGAACTGATCCACTCACATACAAAGTACGCGTGTCTGATGGACACGAGTGGAAGCGTCACATCAATCAATTATTACCACAAAAAAAACGAGACATTCCATAACAAGTAGCACTGATAAGTCTATTACTGAGATTGATGTAACTGAATCCAGTCCGGACCATAAAATAAAGAATACTTCATCATCATGTGTAGAAGAAACTCTTCAGAATCAACAACAACTAGATGATAAAATGGCTGTCAGCCCCAAAAAATTGACAGAAAACCCATTATCGATTTCTGATATAGAAAGTGTTAAACTTAGGCGTAAATGCTTATACCAAGGCAAATACGCAAAGTAATTAATATGTAACTTAACGTTAAAAAAAAAAAAAAAAAAACATTGTAACCTTAGATTATAGAGTATTAGGTTGTAATATTAGACATAAGTACATGGAATAGTAGATATAAGAAAGATCATCAATATTTTGTGTTTTTACTTTTATTTCAAACCGAATGTTAAAATAGGTAGTTTATTTGTAACCTAAACTAAGTGCATTCAGCTCATTTTACCTTTAAATACCTTTGAGACAATACAGTAGTGTTTCAGTACTTACCTTCTTTTATTCCATTCATCCTTCATCTAAAAGTAATGTATGATCTAGCAAGGGACCATACAGTTGGTATAAACATGTCGACGTTACTATATCTCGTGTACGAAAGCTTATGTTTCCAATGAAAAAGCTCAGAAATGTAGTTGCTTTCCCATTGTTGAAAACTATTTATTATGCATTAGCTCAGTCACTCCTATCCTATTGCATCTCAGTTTGGGGAACTTTGGGGTAGCACTTTTAAGACCCTTATGCTTTGCCTTGAGAGGGCGCAAAGGGCAGTTTTGAAGGTGATGCTTCACAAACCGTATCACTACTCTACAACCCAATTATACAAGGGCATGTCTTCACTTGCAGGCAAATCTGTGCGCTCAAAATAATCTTACGTAAGTCCTCCCTTAATTATGACCCCTAATTGCTTATAAATAAACGACGTAAAGACCTGGTTTGCCCTTCTGTTAGAATTAAAACTGCCCTGGCAAGTTGAAACCATTAGAGTATAAGTGGCCACCTTTATAATGCAATTAACAAAATATGTAACATAATTATATCCCCTTCCAAAATACAAGTGTAAGACCGTAACAAAAATACCTTCAGGGTCAAGTCTCAATTCAATTCTCAATTCTTACTTACGACGACACTGAAAGGCTGTTCGCCAAGGAATCATAAATCATAAGCGCTCAGGCCTGAAACTGCGTTAAGCGGGCACCCGCGCGGTTTCATATAAAAGTGCTCCGTCGCGTGGACCCGCGCGGACGTCCGTCACGGGGTGGCGCGCCCCGTACCCACGCAACGGGGCCCGCCTCCGTGCGACGGAACCCGTTGCGGGGCCACGCGCGGTGCCCGCCAGCGGACCGGTAACATGATTCATGTAAAAGAGGCATTCTGAGAACACATTTTTATCGTAGGTGATTATGTACTTAGATTGAGAGTTCAATATGGAAAAATCGGCTAAGTGCGAGTCGTACTCGCGCACGAAGGGTTCCGTACACTATAAAAATGGCAAAAAAATCACCTTTGTTGTATGGGAGCCCCCTTAATTATATGTTTTATTTTAATTTAATTATTTATTTTTAAAGTGAATATTATACTAAATATTCTGTGAATATTTAAAGCGTCTACCTGTTGCCGTTTTCAATATTATAAAGAAAAGAGCAAAAACGATCAAAAAAAATCACGTTTGTTGTATTCCCATACAACAAACGTGATTTTTTTTGCTCGTTTTTGCCCCCTTAAATATTTATTTTATTCTGTTTTTTAGTATTTTTTGCTATAGCGGCAACAGAAATACATCATAAGCCATACAGCCTGGTGACAGGCGGACAGACAGACAGACTGAAGGTAAATTGAACTAGCGACACTGCGTAAATAAAATAATCCGGTCTCCGCGACGGCGACCGTCGCGTTCCCACGGAGCCCACCCGCGTGTCCACGCGCGTAGACACGCGACGGTGGCCCGTCGCGGGCGCCCGCTTAACACAGTTTCTGGCCTCAAACACACACTACTCACACGCACACACACACACACCCCTACAACCCTCACCCACACACTCACACATTCACGTATTTCCTGCATGCCTTAAAATAAAATTAATTTTTAATTAACTTAAATAAGCGTAACTTAATTTGTACCAAAACTTATCTTTATATGTAAACTAGCTGTACCCGCGCGGTTTCACTCGCGTGTTTCATACGTTGGTGTTTATGAGATTTATAATGTTCCAAGCGAACAGACCACTAGTGCACTTCGGAACTTGTGCATTTAGGGTTCCGTACCAAATGTAGAAGTTATAAATCGTATAAGCTTAGTTAATCCATACGCAAAATTAAGTTTGTTGTAATAGTAAAATGAGGATTTTTTTATAATAAGCAAAGAATGATAAGATCTAAGTTATCCTTGGAATAATCAATTTCAGGCTCATATTTAAAACCATTTATATGCTTATTTGTCCAAGGCAATATTTATTTGCGTAATATTTTGCTGCTACGGTCTGGTTAATCTGAGGATTATTAGATGCATAATGCCTCACAGCTTCACGGTTTACTTCAGGATAACTTTGTGAGTACTTACTTACAGCCTCACGGTGAAATCAGCTTCGATGTGAGCATCCGCATATATTTTTACAGCTGATTTATTAACGTCGGGTTTATTTTTTGCATACTTTGAAGCAGATTTTCTTAATTGTTTTTTCCTAATCCCATCTGTGAATCTTTTCTTGCTAAACGCAGGAACTTCCCTATTTTTTCTTTTACTTACAATAACCGATTCGTGTGGACTTAGTTCAGGAGTATGTTCGGTTGGCGACTCTAGCCAAATCAGGGTCATAATTCTCTGGCTCAGTAAAAGTTGCCGATTGTTCGGAACCAAAAGAAGGAATTTGGTTAAGGAACACGTTAGAAAATGGTGCACACTGAGTGTAAGTCGGTGATTCGTCAACAAAGACGCTAATTTGCTGCTGGGGTTGTATGCCAGAAATTGGGACTGGGACTGTGAATTCAACTGCACATTTACCGCTGAGTCGGGGACGGTCTGTGATTCTTCAATTTTGGCGGCGTGAGGGGTCAAAAGATCTTTTTTATTACTTAAATTAGCCAACGGAATGAAAACATCAAAATGACCTTCATTAAAGTTTCCTGCGAATCGGAGTATTTTTACTCCCTGTTATGCTTTCCCAAAACCAGCAATAAAAATACCATCTTGAAACACCTGGAACTCAAATCGGAATAGTTCTCCTGCTGCCATGAGTTCACAGGTGGTTCCGTAGGTGCCATCACAAGATATTTCAGCAACGTATTTACGCTTCGAACCATAAACAGCTCCTGACCGCTCCTGGGTGAAAGGTTTATTTTATTTTATTTATTTATTTAAGGAAAAACAAACAGTAGCACAATACGATATTGTAATTATATCTATCTTAATATTACATGTTAAGCAATTATGCTACCCACTACGTTCTCCACGGATTACAATGGAAAGTATTTAAAAACTAGCTAGTAACACATACATTATATTAATATACTAAAAGTTCAGATCAGTTGTTTTTAGTTACAATAAAATTTTATATTAAGGTTGAAACGTTTCCTAGTTGTTAGACACGTGGCGCACGATGCTGGCTCGAATTTGAGAAGCCATGGCCACGTTACCGTTCACCAAATAGGATAAGGATGAAAATAAGCATGCGCCATCACCAGGTATATTTACTATTTTGCAAAGAATTTGCACTCCATTAGAAGTGATAATAATTTGACTATCCATTTTAATTAAACAATGCTCACGACTCCAGTAAGTAACGTTTTTAAAACGGCAACAACACCAGCCTAAACCAAAGATACTGAACAATAAAACTATAATACGAACGTAGGTATTCAAGGACACTTTTTCTAGTAAGAACGACTAATTCCATAAACTATTATAAGTAGTAATACCACAGTGTGAAATACCTAGACAATAAGTACTTAATTCGCAAAGAAATAGAAATATCAAAACTCCAACCAGGCAATAGGTAAGACCACAATTATTATCCTCCAATTTAAAATTAGGAAGCGAGAAAAATACTAGGGCAATACAGTTGGATAAGATTAAAATCTTCAGTTTCCTCATATCTTTGTTGCTATAAAGGCTTTTGTTGATCTCATAAAGAATTGATAGCAAACGCACACTTTTACGACTGAAGTATAAATTGAGGACACACATAGCTCCAAAACTGAATGCATATACGAAGTAAACAAAATAGTAAGCTAATTGGAATGCCGAGCCAAAACGGGAGAATTTCATAACCAAACAGTAAAAACAAAGCATCAGACAGTTTATGAATATAGCACACATAACGTTTTTTCTTGTAACAATTTCCACCCAATTTTCGTAGATATTGTATTTCCGCACACATAACACAGTATTTATGTAGTAAAAAAACTGGCCAAGTACGTGTCGGACCACGCACAATGAAGGGTTCCGTAGTTAGGATGAATTCATCTCAAAAACAAACTTAACATTGTAGTTGAAAAATATGCTCTCCCATACATCTATATACGTTACGGTCAATTCTTCAACCGCAAATTTAAGTTGGTCGACGATTACTCGTTAACTTGTAAACCCTACTTAGCTGTGATAGTTATCCTTTTAATTTCGTTATATATACTACTTCCATGAATTTTTTCACATACCCAAAACCAACCATTTAGCTGGCAGGGGGGGGGACACTTGACTCTAACAAAAAATAGCACTTTAAAGCTTAATATTACGCAAACGAATCTCAGAATTGAAAAATGTTTTTCACAGACCCACAATATTTTTGAACGGCCTATCCAACGATACCCCACACCATTAGACGCGAAAAAAAAAAGATCATCCCCGTTTTACGTGCAAGGGAGGTACCCTAAAAAAAATGTTTTTCATGGTTTTATTTTACGACTTTCTTGGCGTGATTAATATATACATCCATGCCAAATTACAGCTTTCTAGGACTTAGCGTCTCTGAGCTAAGCCGGGGACAGACAGACGGACATGGCGAAACTATAAGGGTTCCTTGTTTACTACGGAACCCTAAAAAGGGTAGAAAATACTCAGAAAATTGTCATCTAACAATATTTTACTTGTATAGTTCATATTCATTATTATTGAAAAATACTAATGGAATTTTTCAGACGTCCTTCTTCAGACCAGTGGCAAATTAAAAAGCAATTATGTCAATAGTAGGTGTTATGCTAACCACTATATCTGATGGTGATAGATTAATATATTAGAGCCAATGATGTATAAAACTATAGATACGTTGTCCGCACTCTAAAATGGCAACATGAAATGAAGCCAATTGGCCACATTGCGCTCAGTCACGCACTAACCTGTCGCGCGACGCTATGTTTGTTTTTCATTTATATCGTGCGTGGAAACCTGTGCAAAACATAAAGAAAACATGCCGTCGTGTGTTTTCAGAGGATGTACAAATTATACCCCAAAAGTTAAAGACAAAAATGTGTCATTTCATGCGTAAGTTTACAAAACTACATTATTTTATTTTATTTTGTACGACGCTGCGTCTAATGGCGGCCGGCGCATGAAGTTAGTAGTCACGTAACGTTAGGGTTGGGACACTATTATTATCTCCCTCTAGCATCAGGCATCCCGCCGTACGGTGTCATATTTTCTTTCCCTTTCTTTACGCGTATAAGTAGGTAGTTATCTAGTATTTTCGCCGTTTTTAAGCGCCGAGATGTTGGTTGATAACGTGTCTATATATAATACGTCATTGATTAGAGCAGTTTTTAAAACACTTACCTACAAGGTAGTCTAGGTAGGTTCTTTTAATAAAATATTTTTTCAGCCGTAAGATGTCCACTGCTGGATACAGGCCTCCCCCAAGCATCGCAACTTCGACCGGTTCTGTGCTTCTGGTATTCAGCGGATTCCTGCACACTATACTCACACACACACACACGTATTCTACACTCGAAGTTATGGACGATTATGTTTACGTGCACTCGAAGGACATCGTCGAATCAGCTTATAATTTTCCCACTGCTGGGACTCAGGCCTCCTCTAGGTGACTGGCATCCTTTTTCTACCAAATCCATCTAGCTTCTTTTTCTTTATTTATAATATGACGTGTAAAAGTGATTCCAACATCCTATTTACAGAATAAACAATTTCATTTCATTTCACCTGGGTCGAGCAACCTTTACCTTCGTCAAGCCATTCTGGGAATTCTGCTGGGACTACGGAACTCCAATTGAGCAAGGTCCACCCTTAGAACGAGGCAGAGGAATCACTATCTACGTATCTACGTGCTCCTGCCTACAAAAATACGGCTGGTATTAGCTGCCTGCTTATTTAAAGTGAGCTCGTTCCATCTTCCTAAAATACCTATTGTGTTATCCTTTGAATGAAGGAATGATATTTATTTGTAAGATTAAAGGTACACCAACATAAGTTCTTACTATATTCGGCATTTCAGCCGTGCAAATATTTAGATTTTACATCTTGGTTATACTTTATAGCATGCAGTACACATTTAGTCATTCGCAATAACATTAAAATACTAATAATAATTTCATAATTTAAATTTAGATTACAATGCAATTAATAAAAATAAAATTATATATAATTATATTTATATTAAAAAACAGCGATCTGTAGGCCTAAAATGGACGCTTTGGCAGAATCATATTAGGATCTGCGTACAATTCATACATCCCGCAATTCATCTGTTTGACAGCTGCTATTTGACATTAGACTTCAATAAAGCAATTCATAGTTTGTGGACCATTTTACGAAACTCCATACAAAATTGTCAAACAGATGAATTGCGGGATATGAATTGTACTTATGATTCTGCCAAAGCGTCCATTTTAGGCCCTCAGTAATAATAATGTCATGTCAATAAAAAAAAATAGCAAGAATAATGAAAATGACGTCAATATTATTTAAGTAATGTCAATATTTAGATGTCATAATAATTATTAACTTTTTTACACTCAAAATATTCATTGATGGAATAAAAACATCTCTCACACAACCAGTTTTATAGCTTTCTATTAAATTCCAAATCCGTAGCACTTCTAAATTCTTCAGCTAGGTGGTTATATATTTTCACCGCCATGCACCATGGTATAACAATTTTTATCGTATACTTTTAGTCTTTTATGCGAGACTACTAATGGCTTTTGTGCTATTTTCCTCTTTGACATAGCCTTTTCATCTTTTTCAAAAAGCGAGTAGTTATTTCTTACAAAATTGCAGGTTTCAAATACATATAAAGACGGGAGGGTTAGCAGCTTTTGCTTAATAAATACAGGTTTAAAAGAGTCTGTCCACTTAAGAGTATAAATTGACCTTTTTCTGGGCTATGAATGCCCTCTGGGCATCTGTTCTCCCATACAGTTATTCCATACCTTAAAACAGAACAAACATGGCTATGGTATACCAATAAGGCTGTTTGAATGTCTGTAAAATTTTTGATCCTTCTAAGTGCAAATACGAATTTATTTAATTTCTTACATACATTACTTACTTGAGCTTTCCAATTGCAATGTTTGTCCATAATTACTCATAAAAACTTGATATTATTAACTTCTTCTATGTCATTATTATTGTATTTTAAACTTCATTCCACTTCATTTCCTAATTGTTTGTGGTTATTATATGGCAAAAATGTTATAAATTTAGTTTTATTTGTAAGTTATTCATATCTAGCCAATTTATTAAATATGTCAATGCTTTATTCGTAACTATTTTACTGTTAACTAGAGTTTTCTCTTTTGTCAACACGGTAGTATCATCTGCAAACAATATAGTATATTGGATCGTGGAGTTGGGCAGTTCGTTTATATATATTATAAACAATAAGGGGCCAAGGACACTGCCCTGTGGTACACCACAGTAGTTCGCTAAGTACAGTGACCTAAAGGTTTTCTGGGTGTTAGTTTCAAAACACATTTTTTTAATCTCCGTGCATTGTTGTCGGCCTCTTAAGTAGCTTTCGTCGATAGGATCCGGCAATTGGGACTCGAGGTGGCCTTGCACAAGTCCGAGGCCATGTGTTTTTATGGTCCTCGGAACGCGCCACTGTCGGGTTCCCAGATAATGGCAGGAGGGGTTCACATCGGCGTCGAGTCGACGATGAAGTACCTGGGACTCGTCCTCGACAGCCGGTGGAACTTCGTGGAGCATTTTCGACGTTTGGCTCCCAGACTGGAGCGGGCCGGGGCTGCCTTAAAGCGGTTTAAGTTTATCATTTATTATTTATGGTTAATTAAACTTACCTTAAGTGAACTTCAACCAAAATTATACGAGATGTTGCATCCGAAGAGATTTAATTCACACGGTAGTAACGTTCCATAATGTACTACACTGCACACTGTTGAGACTAAAAAAAAAAAATTTACTAGTCTGTGTCATCTGTCAACTGTCACCCAAATCTCATTCGTTTTAGAGCTCATTGTTTACTCCATTCCATAATAATATGGGGTGGTCATTGACATAGATAGTAAGGACCAGGCTAACCGCGCGACGAAATGGCACCAGCGCGCTGGCCCAAAAATGACAGTTTAGGGCCAATGCGACTCAGTCGAACGCGGTCCACGCGCGGAGGAGTTAATCAGTACAGTTCAGTCATTAAAATGCCTAGTTGCGTAGTAAAAGGCCGCAAAAATTATAATACAAAGGTTAAAAAGGAACATGGGATATCATAACATCGATAAGTAACCATATATTGCCTTTGTTCCAATAAAATTATTCAATAAACACATTTGAATCCACATTCGAAATCCACAATGGCGGCCATGTCAGGCGCTGCCGGCAGCGCCCGCGACGGTAACGAAGTAACCTTGTACGGACGTCATTTTTTATTTGTGTTTTATTTAATAATTAATAAATTGATAATAATTATTATTAAATTGTTTTCAATTTCAAATAAAGCTGATCGAGATTAATTTGTTTTATTACGTTTTCTGTCAAAGTATGGACGCCTCAGTGGTTAACTTATTTCCGATAAAATGTGATTAAAATAACATTTACGCACGTAAATGTCGTACGTACAAGGTTACGTCGTCGACCTATGCAACGTGACACTCACGTAGTTCATGTGAGTTGTCACAGATGGCGCTACTTTTTGCTTGTATGAAAAAGTTGTAAGTAAAATGTTCTCATGGGCGTATCCTTCCTTTTGAAATTATTGGGGGTGGTATGTACATGGGGACAGAGATTTAACACCCTACCCGGGTGTTAAATCTCTTCGGATGCAACATCTCGTATAACTTTGGTTGAAGTTCACTTAAGGTAAGTTCAATTAACCATAAATTATACTTCAATGTTGCATCCTCGAGATTTAATTCACATGGTAGATGTTTAGAGTATGTTTTATTATGGAATGGAAAACCTTTATGTTCATGTTTATGTGTGAGTACTTTGGGAATTTGTTTTTGAAACAAAACAAAAACAAATCACATCAGTTTTTTTTATATTATATGGTAACCATCAAAAGGTTATCACTTGGTAACAATCAAATAACGAAGCAGATTAAGAACAGAAGATTATTTTACAGGTTTATGAATTGATTATGCCATCAGCAAACGCCCTGTCTTTTACAGATTCAATAATAGGTTGGTTGTAAAATTTTGCAAACATAATATTGTGTTACTAGTCCAGCCAGCGGTCTTTTTTATTATTTCCATTGAGACGCCTGATCTGAAAGCCGCTGACGTGAATGCATGCCTAGTACATTAGGCAGTGAACATATTTACATCCACGCCACTATCACTAACCGTTCCTTTGATTCAGCGGCTGATGTACTGGGAGGTACAATTATTGTGTATTGGTTTTTTACCCGACTGCGTGACGCAAAGGAGGGTAATGTGTTTATTATAAGTTTGGATTAAATTATCGCAATTATAAGTGTTTAAAGTGGGTAAAATTTTTCTTTATAGGAAGTTAGTGTTTTTGCTGGACATAAGATTGCTTGTTAGTATAGAAAGGTAGTATCAAGCGGGGATTTTTTTCTGTTTGGTGTTGAAGTTTTAAATTATTAATCATGTTGTTATCGGTGATTATTATTCCTGTTTCAGTTACATGGATACCATTAACTTCGATCAAAGATAAGGTTTGCATCCGTTGTCCTGTGGACAATGCAAGCAAAGATGTCTTTAAGGACACATTCATTAGGATATAACTTAGAAAGGTGATCTATGACCAAATTAGGATTCCAAGTAATACAACATTTAAGAAAGGTAGGCTTGATTTTTAAAAACACCTTTGAAAATATATGAACATCATTATTTTCTGTTTGACTTTTTGGTAAAATTAATTTCAATGCAGAGCGAAAAGGATTTAACGTGCCATAACTTTTTCATTTGTCAAATTTCTCAATTAAGAATTTTAAGGTATAGGTATATTATTAAGCTGTCAAAATGGTCAATATTATTAGTTATACAAAGGAATACCAGCATTTAAGAGCAAAATTATACTGGCTCATGGTATTATTAGATAAAGATTTAACCATAATTTATATTTCTTCAATTGGAATTTTTCGCCATATTATTATGTACGATTTCTTAACAATATTGCGCACGACAGGGTAAGCTTTTCCACATGGGATGGGATGGGGTTCCCTGGGAGGGGGTAATATATTATTCTAATTAAGTTTGAAAAACATTATTTCAGAATCAATTAGGTTACTGAACAAGGGGAACCATGGTTGGCTAGCTGGCCAATACGGGACGATAACTATGTCAGTTGCTTTGTTGTTCAGAATTTACTTTAAGCATTTTATTACAGAAGCAAATTGTGGGAAGACATAGTCGAAGTAATTGTTCCAAGGCATTGTAAATGCGTCTATATCATAGGCATCTGGGTCACGTTTCCAGGATAAATATTGTGTGAATTGTTTGTTAAGGCGCGATGCAAACAAATCATTAACAGGTTTACCGAATTTTTTCGTAATAGATTTAAATAATTGTGAATCTAACTCCCATTCGGTATCAACATTAGTACCTAGAATCTAGGTCCGCGTCAGCGTTCTCTCTGGATTTAATATACGATGCGTAAATAAATATATTTTGTTTTATTCTACCACTGCCATATTTGCCAAGTGATATCATTTAAATGAGGGAATTGTGTGCCACCCATTTTGTTGAGATAAGCAATGCCAATAGTATTATCTAAGACGAACATTTGCATTTGTTTTGTATTTGCAAAAGGCTTTTAGGCCCATCAATGCTGCCAGTAACTCGAAGAAGTTAATGTGGTGTTTTCTTTCTTTCATTTACCAAAGGCCTCTAGTAATTTCACTTGCCTCCTCACCACAGGCTGCCCCCCATCCTGTGAGTGAGGAGTCTTGTGAATATTTCCAATTGGAAGGAGTAATCACGAAGTTTGTTCATATTTCTGTGCGACATTTGACTCCACCAAGTGAAGTCTTCTTGTGAGAGAGTACAAACAGTCATTTTGTATCATAGTTGTCATTTTCCTTCAAAGTACTAAACATTTCTCCCGTTCTAGCCGTTTGGCATATGCAATGGCTGGACATGCTGCTGATAACGTACCGATTAGTTTTGCAAAATCTCTGATAACTACAGTATCTATGCGACGGCGGTATTTATGGATTAGCTCCTTTATTCTTTAAACTTTTTCTTGGAGTAGCTGTAAACATATGGACTGTGAGTTGATGAGAATTCTTAAGAATTTGCAAATCTGATTTGGTATGAGATAACTTTTTTGTAAGTTTATGGTGCACCATGGTGGTGGTGGTGGTACTTTTATGGTGTACATAATAAAGAGTATTCTATTCTATTCTATTCTATTCTATAACTTAACATAATTTATCAAACGTTTGTATTACTGAATTTACAGTCCTGAGACATGAGTCGTAAGTATTTCCTATGCAAATAACGTGATCCCAATAAGATGCTACTGTATGGCATTATTGTACCTCACACAAGACAAAACGGGTTTGAGTAATTTTGTATTATACTAGTGGCGCCAGGCTGAGGCCATATGGTAGGCAATTGAATAACGGAATCACATCACACTAATATTACCTATAAAGGTGAAAGTTTGTGAGTGTGTGTGTGTTTGTTACTTCTTCACGCTCAAACGGCTGGACTATTTTTTATAAAATTTTGTATGGATGTAGCTTACACCTTTTATTATCATTTATGCTACTTGCTACTTTTTATCCCGATATACCCACGGGATCGAGACTTATGCGGGTGAAACCGCGGGGTGCAGCTAGTCTCAAATATTTTCTATGTGAGATATGTTTAAGCAAAAAATTGGGGCATGCAAACTCACACTTTAACACAAATACACATACACACACAAACCACAAATACAATTATACACACACACACATACACTAAAAACATACTTTCGCGCAAATGAAGCACCATAATTATTGTTTAGTTATTTCTTAATTTTTTTTTTTTTGTTTTTTGTTTAATGTAAGTACATATAAAGTGAAGTCTCTTTTGTTTCCTTTCTTTATATTTGTTTTTCTTTGTCTTGTCTTAAAACAACAAAATTGTGTCTTTTATTACGGGAGGACGCTGGCTCGTGCAACACAGTTTTAACTAGTGCAGGAGTCAGAGAATTCTATTTTATTGTAAAATATGTTTTATGTCACTAAATGATTTTTGTATTTGTATTGTATTTGTATTATTAAGCATTAAAAGTAAGATTCTTTTAGGTATATTGTTGCCAATATTTATTATTAATTTTGATACGGTACGTACCTATATCATCCTTTTTTAAATGTTGGGCTGGTAAGAACTTATTAAGGGTGTTCAGATTTAAGATAAATCTATAACCGCCTATACTCTTATGCTTTAAGAATACCGGTGAAATAAACTGTTGTGGTAGATCAGAACATTTTAGAAATTGCCCCTATATCAATAAGTTTGAATATTGCAGATTCCATTTCTTCATGAGATGGTGGGTTTTTTGGTTGTGTTTTGAACCACTTTCCCAATAAGGATGTAGATTGAATTATTGAAAAACACAGCGTAACAGTGCAACACACGAAGAATGAATGAGATTTGGGTGACAGTTGACAGATGACACAGACTAGTATTTTTTTTTTTTTGTTTTTTAGTCTCTCAACAGTGTGCAGTGGATTCTCGCCACAGTGTGCTTTCGGGTAACACGTGTGTTTAGAATTTTGGCTGTTTATTCGTGATATTGCGTTTATTGTGACTTGTTATTGTGTTTGTTTGTGTGGTGTTTTGTTGTTACCTGTTATCAGGTTTGTTTTGTGTTTATTTGAACGGTTATCATTATCATAACTCAATATGAATATGGATAAAAATAAACCTCCTGACCCTCCTGATAATATTCCTTCTACCACCTTGTCCGGCTTTTCCTCGACTAACCTAAGTCCCACCCCCAACCCATTAAACCAATTTGCTGATGTGATTTGTAATTTAGAGTCCCAAATCTTTCCATCCCAGTCCAATCGTAAGCGCCCCGGTAATGAAGAAGTATCCAATCGTCCTACCAAACAACCGAGAACTCATGTAGGCCGTGTGAGGTACTCAGTATTAGATAAAGGTCCTTATATTGTCCATGTTTCCCGTCAAGAAGCACAACCTAATGCTGGAACTACCCTACACCCAGTTACATTTGGGCGTTTTTTAGCAAATAATAAAGTCAAAGTCAAAGTCAAATTGTTTATTTCAAATAGGCACATAAAAGGCACTTTTGAACGTCAATATTTACAAAAAAAAATAGAATTGATTCTAGTCGCCCCTTCCAAAATGTAGTTTCGTATGGAGAAGAATGGGCAAGAAACTCCAACGGTACTCTTTTAAAATCTTGTACAATATTTTTATAGGTACATTAATTATATAATTATATGTGAAGACGATGCACCTAGAATAAAATTACTATACCACAATAGGTAATAAAAAGAGTTAAGAATGAAGCAATGACAGATAAATTATTTAGGTGATAGAACATGGTGCTCACATATTTACAAAAATTTTAAAAAATATATACGATTTCCTAAAAAATAACAATAATATCAGTGTGAGTTAAGGTAATCACAGAATTTAAAATAAATGTCATAAAAATAATAAACTATACAATTAAAATAGCAACCTGTTTGATTTTGTCTAGACTCTAGATTGTCCTATGGAGCAGGACCAGCATGTTTCCAAGCATTCTTATCTTGTATATATATAATCCTCTAATTTGTAATATGCTTGTTTACAAAGTGTTCTTTTAATAATATTTCTAATATTACTACTGTGAAGTGAGTTGGTAGAAACCGCGTATCAGTTGAGTTTGCATCCCCTCAGGATGCAAACGCTTTTTATATCAAACAATGTTTTAGGGACAAACTTATATGAGGCAGTAATTCCATCTTTTAATATAACCCGTATGGGTGTTGTAAGTGGCATTCCGACGGAGTTCTCAGAAGATGAAGTTTTAACTTATTTAAAGGTTCCAGATGGCTGTGGTCCAATTCTCAAAGTTAGGCGTTTTAATAGAAAAGTTACCAAAGACGGTTTAACTGAATACAGGCCCACAGAAACTTGTGTCATCACCTTTGATGGCCAAGTTTTACCAAAGCGAGTTTTCTGCTTTTATACTTCTTTAACTGTAGAACAATACATATACCCCACCATTCAGTGCCGCAAGTGTTGCCGATTTGGTCACGTAGAATCCCTTTGTCGCTCCAAACCCCGTTGCAGTAAGTGTGGCAATGATCACCCCGGTGATGGTTGTAGCATTGCTGACAGCGAAGCATTCTGCGTGTTGTGCTCTGGAAGTCACTTTGCATATAGCAAGGCCTATCCGGAGTATAGCAGACAGAAGACTATTAAATCAATTATGGCTGAGAAAGTAATGTCTTATTCAGAAGCAAGCAAAACTGTCCCCATGTCTACTCGCAGCTATGCAGACATTGCTAAACCCCAGACTCAGTCATACCGCAAAACTGTCTTTCTTAAGCCAAGGACCCGTGCTCCCCTCTCTCCCTCTTATGATAAAACAGCTCACCAGCTGCTCACTAGCACTCCCCAATCTTCTCAGCCTAATGGCTGTGCTCTTAATAACCAACTCACAGAATCTCCTGAAAACTTATCTTCAATAATCGAACTTCTTAGTAAACTTCTGTTAACTTTAATATCTTCATCCAATAAAACACAATTACCGTTGCTTCTTCACTTTTTAACATTCTTTCATCCCATAATAATGGCTCGGTTGGTGTTCCTTCAATGGAATGTGAGGAGCGTGTGGCATAAGAAACACGAGCTCACATTCCTTATGAATAAATACAAACCTTTAGCTTGTTCTCTTGCTGAGACTTGGCTAGTTCCAAGTCTTAGTTTCCGTTTACCTTCCTTTAACATTCTCAGATGCGACCGATCTATGGCGGCGGCTATGGCGGGTCGGCTCTCTGCGTGAACAATCGTGTTCCACTTGTGGCTGTATCTTTGCCTTCTCTAGGTGATGATATTAGCATTGTGGCTAGTAGGGTAGAGGGTATAACCCTCTTATCTATTTATATTGCTCACCGTCAGCAAAGTTTCCTTCCAATTTTAAAACATACATTGGAAAACATAGAAGGCCCTGTACTTGTTATGGGGGACTTCAACTGCCATCATTTTAGGTGGGGTTCTGAACGTTGCGACTCTTTTGGGGAGGGTTTAGTGGAAGTCTTAGATGATCTTAACCTTTGTATTTTAAACAATGGCTGCCCAACCCGTAGGTCTCTTCCTGGACAGCATAAAAGTTGCGTGGATCTCACCTTTTGCACACTGGATATCGCGGCGTCGTGCCATTGGGAATGTACCAGTTTGACACATGGTAGTGATCACTATCCAATTTTAATATCTTTGGCTGAAAAAACATACTTAGAAAAATCAAGCCCTCCACTCTTGAGGTATAATTTGTCTAATCCCGATTGGGCAAAGTATTCATCATTATTGGAGGACAGAATTGATTCACTTCCAAATTTGGTTTCTTGTGATTTTGATCCTCTTAGTCCCCTCCATGTGTCAAGCTGTTATGATCACTTCATTGCGGCCATAACATCTAGTGCAGACACGTGTTTTCCTGTTAAAAACTCAGCACGTGGTAAGATCTCTCCTCCACCGTGGTGGGATCAGGATTGTACAACAGCAATAAAGCAAAGGGATGATGCTGAGTTGGTGTATAATGAGGCGATGGTAAGCGAGAACCTAATAGCTTTTAATAGGGTCCTCGCCAAATCTAAAAGATTGCTGCGAAGGAAGAAACGTGGTGGTTGGGCTGACTTTTGCGGTTCTTTGTCCCCCTCCACTCCTTTATCAGTTGTATGGAAAAAGATCAACCGGTTTAGATCTGGATGTTCCCCTTCAATTTCTTCTCCCATCTCTCGAGAGACTGCTGAGCAGTTTTTTGACAAACTGGCTCCTCCGTACGTACCATCAGAAGGGGAATATCATCAGTCATCTCTCATTTCTTCAGTTGACCCTTTCGATGCACCATTTTCTATGCAAGAGTTCAACACAGTTTTGAAACATGTTCATGACTCTGCCCCCGGTATAGGCGGTATTGTCTATTCCTTTATGTCACATGCAGGTCATAGAGCAAAAACATATTTTTTAGACATTTTAAATTTTTGTTACACCAATGGATGGGTCCCTGATCAATGGAAAACACAAATTATTATACCTATTTTAAAACCTGGTAAGCACGCTGATGATCCAAACAGCTTCAGACCAATCGCTTTATCATCAGTCCTTGCAAAATTATTGGAACACCTTGTAAAAAATAGATTAGAATTTATAGTTGAATCCAGAGACTTAGTTCCTAGGTCTCAATATGGTTTTAAAAAGGGACTCAGCACCATGGATAGTATTGGGGTTTTGGTTACAGACATCCGCTCATCTTTCTCGAAAAATGAATCCGTAGTCGCTGCATTTTTAGACATCTCCTCTGCCTATGACAATGTCGTTCTCCCCATTCTCAGGCAAAAACTGCAACAGCTGAGAATCCCGGAGAGAATGGTACAGTGCATCTGTAGTTTGCTTATGTCTCGATCGTTGGTTTTGAGAGTTCCAGGTGAAGAATTTGACGTCAGGATGTCATGGAAGGGCCTACCACAAGGCTCGGTTCTAAGTCCCTTGCTGTACAATTTATACACAGCTGACATCGGTACATGCCTCAATCAAGATTGCCAAATATTGCAATATGCTGACGACTTGGCTTTATATGTCACCAATGATTCGGTTAGCGACGCTGCTTCATCACTATGTGTATCCCTGGACTCTCTAAACCGATGGATAAATTTCCACGGTTTGAGTTTGTCTGCCCCAAAAAGTGTTGTGGTTGTGTTTTCTCGCAGGAGGCTGATCCCTCAAATTTCAGTGGGTATCCAAGGACATTGTATACCGGTTTCATCAAAAGTTAAATTTTTAGGCGTTTTTTTAGATTCCAAATTAAGTGGTTTACATCATCTAAATGATTTAGTTAATAGATGCGAGAGAACTATCCCTATATTAAAAGTGCTCGCTGGGGTCTGGTGGGGCGCGCACCCTTACACCATGAAATTGGTATACAACGCCTTAATTCGGAGCGTTTTGGACTATGGATCTTTTCTATTAATTCCCTGTAACAAAGGTGCTTTAGCAAGGCTGGACAAAACTCAGGCTAAGTGTCTTCGGATAATATCGGGCTGTATGAAATCCTCACCAATCAACGCGTTGCAGGTAGAGTGCGCAGAACCACCGTTGGCATTGAGAAGGCAGTATCTGGCCTCGAGATTTTGGGCTAGGGTTATTACCAAATCCTCCCACCCTCTTGAACAAAAAGTGAAAGACTTAGATGTTGCTTGCCGAAGGTCCAATTATTGGAACGATAAAGAAGTCCCTTTGTTTTTAAAATCCTTCCGTTGCTATCAAAATTTAGATTCCCCTATCATTCAGTTTCCTAAACTTCCTATCTTCAGTTTTGATTATGAAATTATGTTTTAAACCTGATATTTTCTATAATATTGGTCTATCGAAAAAGTCTCCCTCGGCGGACTCTATTTTCAATGCGGCGGTTGGTGAACAAAGGCCCAATTTCGATAAATTTTTCACGGATGCCTCTAAATTATCTGATTCAAGTTGCACAGGTGCTGCGGTATATTACCAAAACTCAAAAATTGTATTAAAATTCAAATGCCCTGTAGAATCATCAGTGTTTACAGGTGAGTGCGTGGCCATATTAGAGGCATGTCTATTCATAGAGGCTCATAGCATACGATTTGGTGTCATCTTTACAGACTCGCTTAGTTGCTTGCAAGCTTTGGAGCAGAATCCTTTTAAGAGCAAGCTAAATGTCCTATATCAGTTCCACCCATCAAACTGTACGGGGTTCCCTTGGTAAAAGTGGATCACTTTAAATACCTAGGGCATTTAGTTACTGCCGGTCTCAGGGACGATACTGACATTGAGAGGGAGCGGAGGGCTTTGTCAAATAGAGCTAATATGATAGCCCGCAGGTTTGCACGCTGTTCCAAGTCGGTCAAGCATACCCTTTGTGGAGCTTATTGTACCTCAATGTACACGTGCAGCCTGTGGGTGAATCACACCCAAAAAGCATACGAAGCTCTCCGTGTCCAATATAACAACGCTTTCAGAGCGCTGATGGGGCTGCCGCGACACTGTAGTGCCTCGGGCATGTTTGCCGAAGCTAGCGTCGACTGCTTCTATGCAACGATGCGTAAACGGAGCACGTCTCTGGTGCGCAGGGTGCGCGGCAGCCCCAAAAGCGTGCTGATGATGATAGCGGACAGGCTCGACTGTCCATACATGAGACACTGCAGTGACTTGCACGTCACCTACAGTCGTCGGTAATGTAAGTGTTGATAGTGTTATGGTTGTTTTGTATTGTATTGTAATGTTATGTGTTGTCTGTTGTGTGTATAATGTGTTGAATATTTGTATAATATGAGTCATGTAACTTGGAGAAAATAAATGAATAAAAAAATAATAAGAGGAAACGAATACGTTGATGCTCTTGCTAAGGATGCTGTTACGTCCCAGGCCGTTGATCTTAAGTATTTCCAGTGTCAGGGCTACGATTTGCTAAGCCTTCCAAAAAGGAATATGATAACCTCATGGCACGCAATACAGCCTAATGTTACACCCAAACCTTGGTTTTACCCCTAAAAAAAAATATCAAAAAAAGTTATATCTATCCTTTGCCGTCTCCGTATAGGCCATTGTTGTTCCCCGGTATTCCTTCACAAAATCCGGGTCAGAGACACATCGCTCTGCGAATGTGGGCTAGATGAAGGAACTTTGGAGCACATCTTTTTTAACTGCTCCAATAATAACCCAGCCCATGACTTATATAGTCATCTCTCTAAATTAAAGATCCCTATCCCAACTAACTTTCCATCCCTACTAACATATTCTTCCCCAAAGCTCTTTGAGGCTTTGATGTTTTTTATCCGCGTCAATGACATCAAGTTATGATAATTTGTGTGGTTTGTGAACATTTATGTACATATTTAATATACATGACGAAGCCATATTGTTTAACAGCTGCGAGAGGCGGCGACTAGATGGCGCTAGTGGAACGTGCACCATAGACAATCATTCATTTTATCGGTCATTTGACTTAAAACACTTGAAGTCAATTGAGTGAAATATTGTAACGTTACCCCCACTAGCGGATCGCCTTTATAAGGAGCTACGCTGTTGAGTCGGGACGCATTTTGAACGGATGCGTCTTGGTGCACGGACCACTGTCTCTCGACAGTCAGTACTGCCCGGTTATTGGATATGGAACGCTGTCTCCGACAAATTAGTACTATCCTTATTGCGGTGGGGGCATGGACCACTGTCCCTGACAGTCAGTACTGCCCTATGTGACCGCCACTGCCATTATTAGTTATTTAATTAATTCTATTTAATTTCTATATTCTCTCGATTTAAAATAACTGATTGTTCGATTGAAATATATTTCTGTATTGCCATATCTGAGTATTACTTCTGATGTCTGAACCTATCCCGACATCAGAAGTGGGATACGAAGACCACCCCACTTCTGGAGACTCGGTTTCCAATATCATGCAAGACCAGATGCTTTTGTTTAGTAACGGCATGGAAGCCTTAATTTCTAAAATCATCGGAAGTTTGTCATCTACCGCCTGTACACTAAGTCCATTAGTCTCATTCGACCGTGACGCGTCCGCACACATCGTCTTTAATGAAGAAGAGAATTACTTGTAAATTTAGAGGTAGAAGAGTAAATGATGTGGTACCTTTAGTAGGTATAGGCAATAAAAATATCAATAATACTTTGCAATTGCTGTGTCAGGCAGAAATTAACGATTTCGCGACGGAGATTCTATTCTTAGTTTTGCAAGATAAGTACTTGCGTCGTAACATGGTATTGAGTCGAGACATTTTAAATAACGGTTTTTGTTCAGGCAACTGAATTAATTTTGCCTAGAACTATAAACGTGTGTAAACATATTCAGACTACGGCAATGATTAATTGTGTCGATTGGATTCTTGTCGTTTTCTTTTTCGTGATAACTGAGGGGTTGTTTCTTTGCCTAAAATGTTCACATTATCCATTTTAACGTAGTAAATCAATTAAAATTCGGCACGAAATAAGTACAGAGTCAACTCGTTACCTACACTGAGAAAGATGGTCATTTTAAACCTCTGTCAGTTAAAACAATCTCACGCTTCTGATTGGCTGAAAGGATTTGACGTCTCGCTCCTGATTGACTGAAAGGATTTGACTAAATTGGTTAATAAACTTCGAAGGATTTGACTGAGTTAGATACCGGTGGTAACCGGTTTTTGCCGTAATATAAGTGGATTTGACTACTTTTGTAAATGACAAGCGATAAAAGACTTTGTTTTTTTAAAATAACGTTCTTAACTTATTTTCGTTTTTTTTGGAGATGACCGAATTTGATTTTACCAGTTGATAGAAGACGTGACCTTGTAAACATCTTAGAATTATACTCTGGACTTTTTTAGTAACAGTTTTCCGACAACACGTGTTAACACTGGTTAGTTGGAGGTAGGGATTGTAAATGTTCGATAATTTTTAGTATTCGAATACTTGTTCAGCCTTGTTCGAATGTTTGAACTGTTCAAGTGATGTGCGAGTTATTTACTCATACAACTCGGTATTCGAATATTTGATTGCAATGCTTATTTGAAAGTAAGATTGATAGACCCTAATCCTACAGTGCAAAGACGTTCTAACAGACTGTCTCCGGACGAAAGTCGAATCATGCGCGATAGGGTTAATTTACTGTTGCAAGCCTAAATAATTAGACCCAGTAGTAGTAATGTAAATTAATGCGAATTAACCCATCAGTACCCAGTAGTACGCCGTTTGCTAGGCGAGCCCTTTTGGTTATAAAGTATGATGGATCAGACCGTATGTGCATAGATTATAGAGA